>CM059971.1:1019918-1609918 GCA_030490835.1 Annona cherimola | reverse complement strand
GATGCACGAGATTATATTACAATATAACTACTCATGCTCATATATAGCCCATCAATTCAGTGTCTGCCACTTGCGGGTGCCAATCAAATGCGAATGAAATATAATATCTTAACCACAACATCTTCTCTGAACATAAAACGAATATTATAATCGCTCTTTGAGTCGCAAACAAAAGATAGCATTAATCGCGGTTAAAAGCATAACTTTAATATAAACGGATAACACAAAATATGTCCTAAACAAAAAAAATGTGGATTAAAGAAAGAACAGAACTTATCTCGAGGACCACGAAATCAACCAAACTAAGACACCAAAATCTGGCACTCCAAAACCTAAAATTTCATGAGCAAAGGAGAAAAAATTCAAAAGAATTAAGTTTGCTCAATAAATTCAAAAAAATTCAAAAGAATTCAAACGAAGCCAGCAGACAAAAGGACTTAAACAACTCAAATAAAGACTAAGTTTGCTCAATATATATAAAACCATTCATAACACAAAATAAGTCAGCATGTTATGCATTGAAAATGGGCAAGGTAATGTTCCATAGTCATTATCAACTATTGCTCATTTCTAAAATTTTATGCTATCAATTCTCATGATTAATTTCCACGAGAAATATCATGTACATTTGTGGTTTAAATGTTTTGTTGTTGGCTATTTGTTCTGCTATCCAAAGTTTGTTTTTGAGCAGATTTCACTAATAATTTGCATTGGGGTTATGGATTTCATGCATTGTCAACTAGGAAAGTAGTAGTTATGGCATTGGTTGGAAAGCTAGTAGTTATGGTGTTGGTTCTTTGTCCAATCACAAATCCATTTTATGTCAACTTTACGGGGTTCACTTCTCTGTTAGGGTCTGTTCATAAACCGTAATCAACCTTGTGAGAAGGATTATTTTTATGTCACATGACATGGTTCACAAGTCCATTTGCCCCTTAAAGTAAACTAGTAAGGATTTTGAAGTATTACCCCACAATCTAATCTAAAAAAAATAAAGGAATCCTTATAGAAAAGCTAAAGTTCTAAAAGGAAATTTTTTAAAAAATCTTAAATTTGAAAGCGTGCTAAACTTTAAAAGAAAAACGTGAAAAGAGTTGTGGGCAAATGCTACAAATTGCAAAACAATCAAAATACTTTAAAGAGAATACGATGATACTAAAATTCCAAAGAAAGGAATCCTTAAAAAACAGTTTTTCCGAACAGAAAATTTTGTAAATCAAAGCATGCAAAAATTTTAAAAAACCGAAAGGAAATATGGAGGCAGAAGTCACAAGAAATAACTACAATGACAGCCTGAATTAAAGAGAAAGGAAATATGTATCACTCCAAGAATAAATTACCTAGATTCGTCCAATGATCTCCTTAACTGGGATATCTCAAGCCAAAGATTCTTCATTATCTTCTCCGCAGTTGAAGCCTGATAGGGATTTATGAAAAAGCAAGTGATTTTCTTCCATATGAACTACACAGTTTAATAAGAATACTAATAAGTAGATGCAACAGATGATTTATTTGATGCTAACAATTAAACAGAAAAGACAACTTGTGGCCTCTATGACTTAAAGATAGTTAAAACTTGAAACTCTATACAAACTTAAACTTGAAACTCTATACAAACTGAAGCTTTCACTATGCTGAAATTTGTGTGAGAATAATTCTCTTTCCACATCACGTGGGAGTTGAGACATAATTCTTACTTGTAATTGTGATGTGATATATGCTTTTATCTAATAATGATTTTTGGATTTTGCGTGAGACACAAGCCGCAGATGAGAATGCCATTTCAAATATAGAAATAAAAGAATGTTAGGCATTTTTCAGCAGTTTTGCAGTTCAATTAGTGAGAGGCTTGGTCATAAAAAACCAATAAAATCCATAGGTCGCAGGCTCGAGTGAAGGCTCTGCGAAGAGAGAAGCTAAATACTGTGACTATGTAGACAATACTTTAATAATGGATTGGCCTAAAAGATAGTCCTTACATGCTCGAGAGAAGCCTGGGATGTGACACATAAGTTGACAAATTATTTTATTTCTAAGTTGCTCATATTTTTATTCTATAGATAATTTACATCTACTTTAGGTAAAATTACATGTCTCAGTAAGAAATGCTCAAAATTAGCATAAGAAACTTGATCTGACCATCTGTCGGTCCTCCGTTCATTTTTTGCCCATAGAAGCGAGAATAACAGAAAATGCATGCACCAATTATGGGAAGATAAAAAGGTTAAACTCCATCATTATCTTTGAATTTAGTGTTGTTTATGATTGAAAAACAATAGTTTGGTTCGAGATTTCTATCCACTTCATGACTCATAAGAATGGTTGCTAAAAATGTCTCATATTCAGGAAGTTAGGAAAGATGGCCATTCGAAATTGTATGACTGTGGATCACAATTATAAAAGTATTTGTATCCATTATCATCATCACCTATAACTTCTTCTTTTTTTTACTAAATCAGGACTAGGTGCATGAATCATTCTACAACATTCTATTCCATCCCACACCATGCTAATTCATATATGCTATTTGTGCTTATCTAGATTGAGGGCGAAGGAAGAAACAAGTGGTTCTAAGATGCAGAAAATTAGATAAATTGATAGAAGACGAGAGAAAAAACATATTTCGTACTTGCATGTTCTATTATCTCTTCCAATTCTTCCGCTTCTCTCTTCCAAGCATGTCATTTCTTTAAGTCTTGATTCTTCATGTTCTATTATCTGAGCCTCCACTAATTTAGCAAGCTTATGGATAACAATAATTTCCACACTTACACTCTTTGCATCTACATCTATCGTACTTGCATTCTTTGAGTCTTCATCTAAATTCAATTGTTCCAGTAGAGTCCTTTCGTCTTCTTTACACAGGTTAGTCATCTCATCTCTGACTCTCTCAATAATTCTTATGAGGCATTCTTTCACTGTTTGAAGCGAATTGTAGTTGTCAGAAAGAACCTGAACTCTGTTTCTTGTTTCCTCTATCTCTCTCCTCCTTATTTCACCTCGTTCCACAATCTATGATTCTGCTGCCACTGCAAGTTTATATATTTCTTCAATATCAACAGGCATCTTCCTTGAATCTTCTCCAACATCCATGTCATCTTGGACTGGCTCATTGCCTATCACAGAATTGGCCATCCTGTGTTCATGGCCTGCACCAGCAATCCCCACCAAGCACTCTTCTGCTGCTTGGAATGAATCAGAGCTCTCTGACAAGACCTGCATTTTCATTTTAAGTTCTTCATCTTGTTCTTTAATCATAGATTCCAAAGCAATTGCAAGCCTATAAACATCTGCATCTTCCAATGATAACGGTATTGATTTCTTATCTGCAGATAATAGGACCTGCTCTTCTTCTTCAGGAGGCTGATCTAGCTTTCTTTTGTTGACATGATGACCAATTCATTTCAAGCATTCTTTTACAGATGCCAGGATATCTTCTCCCTCCAGAATCACTTGAATCTGCCCGTTCCTTTCTTCCAATTGCAGTTTGATTTCCTCCCCTAGCCTGTTGAGTTTGGATTGAAGATCATCTCATTCAGAGTAGGCACATCTAAGTGATGCTGAAATAATGGATATTTGAGCCTGGAAAGCATCACATTCGAGCTAGATTTGTCAAGCTCAAGGTTTTGTGTTTCTAAGTATCTGAGTTGAGTGGAGATTTCCTTGTGGAATTTAAGCAGTAGGAGATTTTGGGTGCAGAGAGTTTCAATGTCTATTGATGAGCCTTCTATGACATTCTTGAGATGGGAGCTTTCGTTTTTGACTTTATTCATCTCAACTGACATGTTTCCAAATTTCATTGGAATGGCAGAGCTTGGTTCAGTTAAAACCTTCTCATTGATATCAGCAAGAATGAGGTTTTGAGTCTTAAAATCATCCAAAGATGAAGAGGTTTCTGTAAGATTGTAACTTCCCAGATCATCTTCTTCTTCATCTGAAGTAGCTTCACTGATTTTGACAGAACTGAGATTTTGAGTCTTTGAACTGCCTCCGCATCCATCCAATGCTGCTTTCATAAGTCCCAATGATGCCAAGCTTCTAGTTTGAGAGAGAAGTGTGTGCGGATGCTGCAACTGCGTCATCAGTGCAGGTATCATTTCCACTGGATGATGAGATATCTTCTGAACTTTGTGCAGGACGAGGACTCTGAGCATGGAGGTGGGATTCAGAGAGGTCTTCAAACATGGGTTGTGATGGAGTTTCCATGGCTATGGGCGTGTAGGACTGATGGGGAATTTCTCAGAGAGAGAGAGAATGTAGGGAGTTTTAGCAGCTACCAGTCAGAGGGTGGTGAATTTCCATTTGAAAGGAAGTTGAGAAGTTGAGTAACGGTTGCGTACGATGTAGAAACTGGTGTAGGCTAGTCGTGGCAACGAAACATTCCAGCTACTGCGTCCTATTTATTTATTTGTGTAAGGCTTATTGTAGAGAATTGCATGCATGCTTGTGTCCAGATCCCAGATGTTTTTGGCACTCAAAAACTTGAAATTTCATGAGCAAGAGAAAAAAATCAAAAGAATTAAAACACAAAATGCCTCTGAAGTTGGCAGATAAAAGGACTTTAAATAGCTCAAAATAGACCAAGTTTGCTCAATATGTATAAAGCTATTCACAAGACAAAATAGTTAAACGCCAAACTGACACATAGAAAAGCCATCATGTGGAGCCTTACTCTACAGATCTTTTTAAGTGGTGAAGCTTGTGAATGAAACTTAAAGTTTCATGCTCATATGAGTGGAAGTTTTTCTACGGTGATTGAAAAATCAGTCTAAAATTTTTTCCCTTTTCTTTTAGAACCTACACTAGTTTCATTTTCTTAATTAAAATCTGGTAGTATGCCATCTATATTTAGGACATTTGGGCAATACAAAACCTGATAGACATTACATAATCTAGCATTTTTTTACTAAATCATTCACATATACTTAAATTCTCACTTCTACAATTATACTTCACATGAGAAGCTAACTACTACATTTAACGACGACAAAAACACATTTAAATATAATACATACTTACGATTATAATAATTACATCCTGATGGCTCCAAACTCCCTCCATCCAGAGACTGCTTGGCATTCTAGCGAATGTTGATGGCTCCAAACACGTCAAAAATAGTACCACCATTTCTGAGTTAAACCATCATACAAAGCGCAGTATTTCCATTCTTCATCCTCTGATAGAAAGCAGGTAGCTAGTTGGAAACAGCATCTTAGCTAATAGAAGAAACATTCCTACAAGTACCTAAAAGAATTTTGGCACAATTTTCTCCTTCTAGACCCTTCAATGTTGCCAAAACGACTGATATTTGGAAATGTAATTGCAGAATTATTGACTTTGAATAAGTTGATAACCCTGAAAGCATTGCGTCCAGCAGCGCTTCAAGCCAAAATAGATCTTCCATTATGAAGTGTCTGAAATCTAGCAGTGGATCCAGAAACAACCACTGAATATGTAACCGGTTATTTGCACCTAGTGTTGGGGGAGGAAAGAAATAACTCAACATTTACAACCGATATATGGAAACTTTTCGGATGGGAGTCATGAGGATCAAATAGCATTTTATATGAAAGGAATGTTATCTGCCCAATTTAGATAGAAGCATTTGTAAACCATCCAAATGACGAGACTTCAGAGAGAACAAAGAAAAGATAAGAAAAACCAACTGACATGACTGTACCTCTTTTTCAGCTTCAGATAGTTGGCTCCACATGTGTCCAATTTTTTGGCTAATAACACTCACATCCCCATTACGCAAAAGCTTTGCATAGTGCCCCTGAAAGAATAAGTTGTAACAGTTCCTATATGGTTTTGGACAAGATGGCTCATTTAATGCCCGCCTAGATCTTCTCCCATTACGACGATGAACTACAGCTGCAGTTGAACTCCTAGGCGCTAGTGGAATTTCAGGAACATGGTAAAGGACACCCTTCAGCTTTTCTAAACCAAAATTGACAGTTACCAAGTATCCATTATCAAACTTCCCATCAATGGTTCCAAACACTGAACGGCCAGCTGACAATGGGGCAATTGCTGGACCTTAAAATCAATATTAAAAGAATAAAACTTTAGAAGAGAGATAACGGAACAGATAAATCAAATGGAGAAATAAGCTTTGCAGTATCGAGGCAGGTGTAAAATGTGAATATACTGCCAAATTTGTGTTCATCCATACAGAAGTTCTATGATACCAACCAAATTGCTCTTACTCAAAGCCATGCAGAGAATGTAAAATTTTCATTTATTATAGATAGATCATCCGAGAAACAAGATTTTCATTTTTGTTATTGCAGAACTGGTGATAGCATAATGTAGAGTATGTTGAATCATAAAGACAACTTCATAGGTTGTGACAAGTATATTCATATCATTATTTATCTAATTTGCATAAGCATGTCCTCAGTTGTTGATCAGATGCAAAAGCTGAGAGTAACCAAAATCTTTTCACAATCCTAGAGATTGGAAAGCCCTTATCAAGTAATAAACTACATAATAGAGTCATCCCCAATTTTTCAAAATTCCACAAACAAGTATACCATGCATATTATAGAATCAAGAATTATATAATTCAGCAGTCATTAAACAGCTTTGAAATTTTCCTTGTAAACATCCGACCAAAAAGGATCTGCTTTATATAGGAAGAGAAAACAACATGAATTTAGTTACCTTGGTATTGATATTCAGCAGAAACTTTCTCATAACTTGGCAATGTTGCGACTTGCTTCTGAGTTGACAGAGACGGATTTGCAGTGGCATTGGCAGTATTTGATCCACTAAAAGATGCTATGCATTTAAAAATAACAGTAATCAAAACAAGGAGAAATTTGAAAACAACACATTTTAAGTCTTACAATCAAACAAACGCATGCTGAGGAGTCAAGCTTCCGACAAACCATTTATCAAGACTGGCTGACCTTGCTTTCGGAAGAAATACAGCTGCTCATAGTGGTTCAACAAGGAAATGTAGTACACTCTTAGTACAAAGGATGCATTCATAATTGTAGAAGGATAGCTGAAGACGGAAATTACAGCCTTCCATGTTCTATCTCTAATAACCTAAAATCAGAATGTGAACAGGATGATCAAGCATACTAGAAATTCACTTGAAGATTACACTGAAAACAATGAATTGGCTAACAAGTGGTAGGGCAAGATAAACAAAGCAATGAATTCTCTCCCTTGTTGAAAAGCAGATCATAAAACATCAATCATCAACCTCAATCCTGAGAAATCATATGCTTCATACCCTGCAGGTAAGTTGGGTCCATGGTTTTCCAACCCACGTTTTTGGTCTTGACTGCCCCACTGCAGAAGACATTATGTAAGCAAGCAAATACAAGAAGGAAACATTGTATCATGATAATCATGGGGAAAACAACAAGAATGGAAAGGGAAAAAATACATGAAAAAGTACGAGCATGAAATTCTCTTTTATGCTATGGTATCTCATATCTAGCCTAATAAACTCCTACCTCACAGAAGGTAATCTTCATGTTAAAAAATGGTTTAAGAGTAATTCACTTAAGAATGGAATGAACACAGTCTAAAAATCTCCCTTCCCCAAATAATAGTTTTGTTCAATTACTTTCATCCCACTCCGTTACTTTTTCAAATCATATTTTTAGAACCATTCAGATAATGGATTGAGCATCTGTAACATAATGCCAAAAATAGACACATGACAGCTTTTCAGGACCACCATGAGATGTAACCTTCACAAAAAGTCGATGCAGGTCTAGCACCTTTCCTCCTCAAGTAGGAACCCTGGAAAAGAATTGCAGAAAGAGAGAACATGAAACAAAGACACTGAATGTTAACTAACATACCCATGAAGATGAATAGCAATAATCTACAGGCAATGTTAAGGATTTAAGGGCCATTGAAATAACTAAGGAATTGAAAAGAGTAAAACATCTAAAAATTGACTTGATAAAGAATGAAATGTTCTAAGAAGTAGACACCTGCATAACAGTGCATGCGTATGTCGTTCCTCATGCATCCATCTGTATTGATAGCAAGAAAACGTAGGAAACCGGGCATCTGCCTAAAAGATCAACTCAAAGACCTATGCATCCGAAAGGTGAAAGATAGAAAAGGTAGAGATAAATTAATGAACCCAAATTTAAATATTTTATAAATAAATCTTTTAAAACCTTTTATGAGGAGGAATCATAGGACCATTGACCTAATGAACCACGCCCATAGTGACAGAAAGATTGCAGCAACTAATCTTTTCCCTTTCTTCAGAAGACTGTGGACCGTTGTTTATCTTTCAACTTTCCACTTCCACTCAGAAAACAAACTTGGAAGCTAGCTTTCTAACCAAGGTCAACCCATCGGTAGAGTGTGGAGTACTGAAATACAACACTCATTTCATTTTGTAAATTCGAGTTCATGGCAGACGATGGGAATAACATAGTATAAAAAATTTTGAACACATTAACTCAAGAAGAACATAGGTCTTGATGAAAAGAGGAGACCAAATTTGTTAAAATCCACCAATCAAAATGGAAAAATCATCAACGCAGAAAAAACCTCAGTAAACGCGAAGAAACAATGAGCCAGTAAGTGAAGTCAATGTCCAAAGAGGGGAAGCCATCAAAACAAAATCTCCTAGTCCAGGCAAAATGACAAACTAAGGAAGGAGAAGAGTTATTATTGTATGGAGAGACCAAGCAAGCAGATATTTTAAAGAGGGGAGACATTTAAATCCACTGAAAACTCCAATCACATAGCAGCGTTAAGATATTATGAAACAGGAGAACATGCGAGAAGAAAAATTGAGCATGAAAGCTTGATAAACACCAAAAATATCGTGGAGGGAGGGAGGGAGAGATGTTTAATTTGTCATTCTCGTGGAATATCCCACTAGATTCGGTTTGGGTAATGCATAAAAATATAAACAGATAACACAGAAAATATCTTATGTGGAAAAAAAATGCGGATCTAAGAAAGAACAACACTTAGGTTTTTGGTTGAACGCAATTCTCGTTGGAATCATAGTCTGTTTGAGAGAGTTTGCAATCTTCCTGCTTATGGTTTGTGACCCAACATTGAATGTGATGGGGAAAATGAGTTTTGTATGGAATATGAATGTGTGCATAGTTGTTATGAATATGAGGAGACTTTGTTCTTGCTGTTTGGGTCGACTCATTGATTCCGATTTCGAAGAGCTGATTGAGTTGTTGGCATAATTCTACACCTAGGATTACCTATTGAGCAGTTTGAGGTTCAAGTTGCTAGATAAGGACAAGAGTGCGATGATTCAAAATTCTGGTTGAGGGATGGTTAGGCCAAATATTTCGGGTATTAGAGTGCCATATTTTGTTATCTTCGTTTAGTTGATTTTGTGATCCTCAAAATGTGACAAGCAATCCAACATTTCAGATTCATATTCGGAACTCTTTCATTTTTATTTTTATTTTTTTTGAAAATTTCTGATAACCCCAATCTTGTAATAATAATTGTTAAATTCTCATACTTTTCTTTAATACGTATTGATCTTTTATCTCTATAGGTAGTGAAATTTCAAAACACTTCAAAAGTAGTTAATGTAAGTAATGGGCTTAACAAGTGAGTTTCATTTAGTTATATCAGTAACTATTTTTTCATTAAACATGTAAAACAGCATCACGCGTGAGTGTATGGTCATCCAACTAGTAGATACTGGATGTACAGACTTTTACAACTCATCTAAGAAAGTTGACTATAATATCAAAATTATGATAGTGGTGTAAGTTACATATTTTTTCCTCCCCTCACCGTTTGACGCGAGTCTCTACACTTGTGGTGCCGAGCCCCGGTTACTAAGATTTTTTGGAATTTTTGAAAATCATCCCCTCACCATATTTCAAGGTATCTGGGGATTTTTATTTTTTCCTCCGCTCACCGTTTGACGCGAGTCTCTACACTTGTGGTGTCGAGCCCCGATTACTAAGATTTTTTAGGATTTTTGAAAAATCTCTCCTCACCATATTTCAAGGTATTTGGGGATTTCTTTTCTAAAAAAAATGTTTCCCTCACCATATTTCAAGGTATCAAAGATTTTTCTCTTTTAAAAAAAAACAATTTCACCACTATCTATAATGATATTAAAAGTTCTCTCCTCATATGAGGAAATGTTGTATCATCTCAATATTCACCACTTTTTGGTAGCAGGTTGTTAATATAAGTAGTGGCCAAAGATTCATCAAGTTATATCAATGAATATTATTTCATTAAACATGTAAAGCAACATAGCACGTGAGTGTATGGCTATCCAACTAGTAGATGCTGGATGTACAGACTTTTACAACTCATCTAAGCAGGTTAATTATAATATCAAAATCATGATAGTGGTGTATATTACATATTTTTTCTTCCCCTCATCATTTGACGCGAGTCTCTACACTTGTAGTGTTGAGCCCCGGTTACTAAGATTTTGGGGTTTTTTGAAAACCCTCCTCTAGCCATATTTCAGTGTATCTGAGGATTTTTCTTTTTTTCTCCCCTCACTGTTTGATGCGAGTCTCTACATTTGTGGTGTCGAGCTCCGGTTACTAAGATTTTTAGGGGTTTTTGAAAACCCTCCTCTCACCATATTTCAGGATATCTGGGGATTTTTCTTTTTTCCTCCCTTCACCGTTTAACGCGAGTCTCTACACTTGCGGTGCCGAGTCCCGATTACTAAGATTTTTGAGGGTTTTTGAAAACCTCCCCTCACCATATTTCAGGGTATCTGGGGATTTTTTAAAAAAAAAATTTCCCTCACCATATTTCAAGGTATCTGGGGATTTCTTTTCTAAAAAAAAATTTCCCCTCACCATATTACAGGGTATCTAGGAATTTTTTTTTTTTTTCCCTCACCATATTCCAGGGTATCTGGGGATATTCTCTTTTTAAAAAAAAATTCACCACCGTCTACAATGACATTAAAAGTTCTCCCCTCAGATGAGGAAGTATTGTATCATCTCAGTATTCACCAATTTTTGTAGCATATAAAGGGGTTTTTCTTGTACTATGAAAGTTTTAACATTTCATGAAAACTTTTCACAAATATAATTAATTCTTTCTCACAACTTGGTCCACTTGTTCAGTGTCATAGATATTTCTAATTTATATATTTTCACATGAAATGTCCCGATGACATGAGCACATGACTTACATTTTTTCCAAGTTAATTTGCTCACATTTTTCCAAGTTAATTTGCACATATTAAAACTTTCATATATAACTAAAAAAACTTAGAAATTTTTAGATTTTTTCAATGTGTAGTTATTGCAGTTCTGAGATTAAATTTGTCATTATCGTGGAATATATCCTACTAGATTCAGTTTGTGTAATGCATAAAAATATAAACAGATAACACAGAAAATACCTCATGCAAAAAAAAATGTGGATCTAGGAAAGAACAACAACTATGCACACATTCATATTCCATACAAAACCATAAGCAGGGAGATTGCAAACTCTCTCAAACAGATTAGGATTCTCACGAGAATTCCCTTCAAGCAATCCAACATTTCAGACTCAATGGGTGAACTTTCGAAATCCCTCTGCATCTTCATCAGATGCAGCAAACAAGCAAGCAGTAGAGCTCATAAACAAAGTTTTAGCTTTCCATGTAATTGATAAATATAAAATCAAAGCTTTTGATAAACTTTATAAATACATAATACTGAATCATATTAGGAACTCTTTCATTTTTTAAAAAAAAATTTCCTGTATCACCGTTCTTGTAGTAATAATTTTTGAACTCATATTTTTGTTTAATACGTATTGGTCTTTTGTATCTATAGATAGCTTTCAAAATACTTCAACAGTTATTAATATAAGTCGTGGGCTTAAGAAGTGAGTTTCATTAAGTTATATCAACGAATATTTTTTTTATGAAACATGTAAAATAGCATAGCAAGTGATATTAGAATTTCTCTTCGCAGATAAGGAAAAGTTGTATCATCTCAGTATTTACCAATTTTTGGTATCATGTAAAGGGGTTTTTCTTGTACTATAAAATTTTTTATATTTCATGAAAAATTTTCACAAATATAGTTAATTCTTTCTCACTACTTGGTCTACTTGTTAAGTGTCATAGATATCTTTTGATTTATATATTTCTACGAGAAAGGTTTCGATGACATGGGCACATGACTTACATTTTTTCATGTTGATTTACATATATTAAAAAATTTTATGCACAACTAAAACTTAGAAACTATTAGATTTTTCCAATGCGTAGCTATAGCATTTCTGAGATTAAATTTGTCATTCTTGTGAAATATCCTACTAGATTCAGTTTGTGTAATGAGTAAAAATATAAACAGATAACACAAAAAATATTCATAAGCGTAAAAACAATGTGGATCTAGGAAAGAATAGCACTTATCTTCAAGATCACAAAATCAACCAAACCAAGACAGCAAAAAATCTGGCACTCCAAAACCTGAAATTTCATGAGCAAAAGAAATAAAATTCAAAAGATTTAAGACACAAAATGCCTCTGAAGTTAGCAAAAAAAAAAGGACTTTAAACAGCTCAAATATAGACCAAGTTTGCTCTATATATATAACCATTCACAACACAAAACAAGTCAACATGTGTACCAAAGGCCATTAAACATCTAACAAATATATAGAGAAGCAAACCCCTAGAAAAATTAACATCAAGAAGCATGAGTTTTTACACTCATCTTCAGTCTCATGAATGATGAAAACTACTAATCGTTACAAATGCAACATTAAGATTTCATCAACTCGAATAACAAAAATTATTCTTATAAAAGAAATAGGCATAGATTGATTGGCTCACAACCTTAAAGATCAAATTACTTTAGGCATAATCAGATCTAAAATGAAACTTTTAAATAATAAAAAGACTCAAGAAATATTCAAAATGGTCGTCATTTTGTATCACTACTAAAACTGTAAAAATAACTAAAGGAAGTAGCATTGAGCAACTTTTTTAATCTACACCAGGAGTGGAATGACTCAAATCTTGCAATTTGATTTCTAATAAATTTGAAATCTATTTCATCAAACTGAAGATTACAAAAGTCAATTAGATAAAAAAAATCTCACAAAAAATTTTAGAAAGATTGGATCTCTAGAAGACCTATTGGGCTGCCTTAAGTAGCTTGTGAAAGCAAATCCAGTTCAAAAAGTCCAATTTTTAGTTAAAAAATCTTTGAAATAAATAAGGTAATAATATAATATGATAGAGGTAATAATTAAAAATAAAAGGAATAAAAGTAACATAGATAGAATAGTTGTATGAAAGATATAAAAAAAATTGTAAAATAGGATTACGACTTCTAAAAGAGAGTAGCAGGACGGCGCTAAATCGAGGCGCAGATGGCAGGGGAGAAAGGGTTGTGACATAGGGTTCTGATTTCATGGGCAACCATTTCACTTGTTTTAAATTTAGTTTTTAAAGTCTCATAGGTTGTTTATATCTATTAATCACTTTCTATATGCAAACATCTCACTTTAAGCATGCACATCACTCATGTTTTGCATTTTATAGCTAAACAACAGTTTAAGCCCAAATATTCATTTCCCACAACCTATTTGAATGGCTTTAGGCTCAGTATTTTCATTTAGTGGATATAACCATCATTTCAATGGTGATAATATCCAAATCAATCTCTATTTAACAAATCAATTGCCTTTTGAACATTTATAGATGTTTGCATCCCACAGCCCTTCCCATCATCTAGAATGTCGTTTTTGTAAATATTACACATTAATAATAATGTGGAAATCAATTCAATTAGGGACTTGTCTCATATACTCGTTTGTGATTTTTATCAATCGCCTTTTACACATTTATAGGATGTTTGCATCCCACAGCCCTTCCCATCATCTAGAATACGCTTTTTGTAAATATTACACATTACTAATAATGTGGAAATCAACTCAATTAGGTGATAACTTGTCTCCGATACTCATTTATGACTTTCGTCATGTATTTCTTGACTAACTAGTTTGAATAATGAGTCAATCTTTTATAAACAAGATTTCCCATTTTTACAAGTATATTTTGCATTCATCTAGTTACATCAAAATTCTATGTTCAACCTAACAAATTAAACATCAAAGCAATAAGCATTTCATGCGACAGAATCTCCTTAAGCAAGCATGGCTTTCATGAACATATATCAAATCCTTCTTGAAAACTCTTTGAAATACTTACACACCACTTACAAGTATAAAACTATCTAATATTCGTTTAAAATAATTATTATATTTGATCTTGCGTATAAACTCTAACCCATATGATGCATGCTAGAATGATACATGCTTGAATTTCATGAGTTCCATCCCAAACAACTTGCTCATTTCATGACGCATAGCTAACATTCTACTAGACTCATCATCATACATTCATTTAAAATCGTATTTCAAAACAAAAGTTATGTTTCAAGTTCCAATCTATTACAATAAATCTCTATTTCCATTACTTTAAACTTTATAACTCAACCAAGCAAATCTGTTTTAAAATGGAACTGTCTGTTAGCTTAGTTGTTTGCGAAATTTCAAACTTCAAGATTCAATTTAAGAATTCAAAACTTTAGGCATTAAATAATTTCTACCTTGTAAAATTCAAGATATACATTCTATTAATCCTTGTCCCATAAACTTAACATTTAAATACAAAAAGTAACATTTACAACTGTATATTTAAGTTGGACGATTTTTTTTTAGCATAACTTTCATGCATTTCCACCATATAAATTCTATAATCATCATGCTAGCACCATACATGTGTTTCTGTTATTCCAAATAAATCATTAAAATAATTTAACATGGTAGAATACTCCACACATAGGGTCGCCAATTAAAAAAAATCCTATCTAGACTAATATCTATGTTAGATATTACAACTCACGAATTTTGAACTATATCATTCCCACATTGTCGCTAAATTAATCAAATTAACTTACAACTGCAGAACTTAGTAGTTCCCTAGTTGTCCTGCAACAAAACCCTTCATCAAGCTCACTTGAAATTTCATGTTCCACAATTTCAGCTTGTTAACAACCTGATAACCAAATATAAATCCTCTAAAATGTATTTAAACGAAAAGCCTTTCCCTATTTAACCGTTTATTCATCTTATAAGCATCTAATCATTTATAACACAAGGTGTGTTTGGTAATGAATAAAACTTTTAATGAAAAGTTTTGGAAAGTAAAAGTTGTCAAATGATATGATATGATAGGAGTAATGATGAGTAGTAAAGAGGATAAAGTTAAAATAGATAGGTTAGTTGTGTTGATAGTTGTGTAGAAATGATTGAAAATAGGATAGTTATATAGGAAAATATGAAAAAATAATTAAAAAATGTGATAGTTGTGGAGAATGAAAAGTTTAAAATTGAAAAGTTTTAACTTGACATTTTCTATCAATTGCCAAACACATCCACAGAATATAACATCCAACATCATATTTTATCATTCAAACTCAACAACTAACTACATAAATCAATCATTCAAATCAAATTCCCCCCCCCGACATGACTGTCTATGTTCGGGTATCATTTAGGTCTGATTTCTGGCTTTAAAATTTGGGGAGTTTAATCTATATCATTCAAATCAAATCCCCCACTGACATAACTGTCTATATTCAGGTATCATTTAGGCCAAATTTAAGGCTTTAAATTTTGGGGAGTTTAATAAATATCATTCCTACATGATATTAAATTAACAAAATTTAACAATTCCAAAAAAATCAAATGCCCATACAATAGTCCACGTGGCTGCCTACCTCGGGTCATCAAAAAAAAACTTCAACTATATAATTTAGGGATTTTAATATGCACCATTACTACATTAGAAATTTATTAATTAAATTAACAAATATAACATAAATTCGTGCTCACGACGTTGTGCATTTTCCATCCTCTTTTAAGGCATGAAGGTTTAGGGATTTGCATTGGATCATATCAATTATAAATTAGTAATAAAAAAAATAACAAGTTTGCATCATACAGGATCGGACAACCCTCTAATTGTAGTCGCCTTAGTTACAACCCATCTCCCAGCTCCATTTGAGCTCGGTTTCTCATGATCTCAGCTTGGGTTAAGCTTAAAAATCCTCCTAGACAACCAAGAAACAAAAACGCAAGCTTATGGAAGCCCCTCACATACGAGTCTTCAATCTAGGGTTACAGTCGTTTTAGATCTTCACCCTACACACATGATTTTCATCACAAGAAAAACAAATGCATGTATACCCATCATGAATTGCGGCTCAGATGCATGGACTTAAGAGGAGGATCAAAGAATCCAAAAATCCCTAAGTTTTCTAGCTTACCTTCGTCAACAGCGGGATCCGGCGGCTTCTTCCGGCTGCCCTTCCTCGCCCGGATACGACATGGAGTCGCGCGTCTCGACCCTCTTTTTTCTTCTCTCTTTTTTCTTTTCTTCCCTCTCTCCTTTTTGCCTCGTCTTCTTGACAGAATAAAACAGAGGCGGCTACCGCATGGGATATTTGACTTTCCACAGGCGCTGCGCAACGGTAACTAGGAGAGAGAGGTTCGCATGGTTCGCACGGTTCAAATTCCAAATATACCCGTACATTTGCAGTTAATCGTAGAAATGTTCATTCCATTAAAAACCATAGTTAAATTTTTATAATTGCTCTAAATATTCCTGTTATAAAATAATAAAAAGAAAAAGAAAATAAAATTAGGATTCTTTAAATTTCTAGCTTTTGTGCAACTAGCCTAGGGCATTTAATTTTTTTAATCCGTCTTACTTCTACGTAACTAGGCTTCTATTTTTAAGATACAACTAGGGTACATAGAAGTGAACCCATGTATTAGATTATGATAAACTTTATAAAATTATTTACTCATATATAAATGATATTTTAGACGGTTTAGATGTTGAAAATACTACTTTGAAATTGATATTTTAGCATTTTTAATAATAATATTTTATAAAATCGTTTAGCACATAATAATGATATTTTAAATATTTCATGAGTTGAAAATATAATTTTAAAATTAATACTTGCATTAACCATTTTATTATGTTTATTATACATCTTTTTAGATAGCTTTGACCTACATCAATATTAGACAAATGAATAAATTTTCATGATAATATAAATAATGAATGAATTTCTTTCATACTACAAATTAAGCCAAATACAATAAATGAAATAAATTTTTTTGTCATTCAATATAATATATAATCATTAAAATCAATTTTAGGTTTTAAAAGAATATCAGAGCATTGCTTCAGTGTTGTTTATCAACGACTATTTACAAATCATATAATAAGTTACTCTACATAATTAATTAATTTAAATTTAATTAATTCATTATTTACTATATATTCTATCTAACCTCAAACTTTAATAACTGCCCCCCCCTAACATTTTTATTTTTTGATTGATTATTTTCTCTCTCTCAACTTATATTAGGGCAAATTTTAAAGATTAACTTTATCCCTTAACTAGCCTTTAAATATTTATACTAGCGAAATTTTATTTTCTGGCCGATGGCCATTAATCCTTTAAAACTTCAAGCATGTTTGTCATTCCGATAAATTTAAATCTAAAATTTGAAATTTGAAATTTTTTACTTGCTATAACTATCTTATTTTTAAATCATTTTTCACATATTCCTATATAAATATACTACTCTTCAATCATTTTCTATAATTATTTATTATAACTTTATTCTTTTTATTCTTTATAATTACACTTATCATGTTTCATTTTAAAAAATTTTATACAAAAAAGTCTTCAGTCAAAAGTTTTAAAAATTCCAACAAGTGTCCAGATGATTATAACTTCGATTCCCGTTAAGAGCACTGTGTTTTCCATTTGAAGAGTGTTGATCTCCATTTCGTTGATGTATATTAATAATTCTATGACAATACAGTTATAATTGCAAATTTTGAGTTGAATTTGAATGTTAGTTCATTAATAATATGTAAATTTTTATTAGAGTTGCATAAATTAGTGGCATTCATTGGTCTTCATAATTTTCTAACCTTCATGCACTTTAAGTTGTGTTTCATCCCATTTCATGGCATTTTAACTCATTTTGATTCATTAGTTTATCTTGAAATGCATTTTATTTGTTTTTGCTTTGTTTTTTAGGAGAATGAAGACGATTCAATCATTAATTGGATGCATAAACTTGAAGGTTTGAGAAGAAAATTTTTAGAAGTAGTTAAAGAACAAGTTTGGCATCTATCAGCAAGGCTGAAATTGCCTCTACTCCACCACTATTGAAAAAAATAAGTTTAGCATGTCTAGCAAGGCCGGCGTCACAGCGCTAGTGTATATGTATGCATTCTCTACACACGTGTGAAGCTGCTTTGGTCTCCCATATAATTTCATCGCTTAAGGTTTCGAAAACACAAGTAAAAGGGCAGCAAACGGGATGCTTAGAAAAAGAAAGGAGAGAAGTTCCAAGCCGGAAAAAAGAGTAAGATGAAATCAAGATACGTTAGAAAAATTTATTAACTTTCATCTTCTATTCTCTTATCTTTACTATTCTCTTCCTTGAGATGTATTTGAACAAAATTTTGATGAAAATCATTGTAATGCTTCTAGTTTAAACTTGTTAGCGAGGATTATGATGGTCTTGAACTTATAAATGATGTTATTTAGTTCCATGTATTTTGAATAAAATTCCATATTTGATTTTTATTTATGTAAGATTTACCCTTATATATTTTGTTTAATACTTCTACAAGCTTAGCTGCCTTATTATTGATATAATATCCAAATTTATAATTAGAAAAATAAGAGTTTTTGGCCCCATTTAGGACGGAGCACAAATGATCACTAGGCTTTTAATAAGACTCATAAGATTGCTCAAAGCTTCGATGTGATCTGCTATATATCCAATTATGATTGAATGATAATGATGGATTGAATTTAAATAAGAGGAATGATCCTGTTAAAAAAAAAATTGTTTTTTTCTTTATAAGCATGTTTATCTAAACGTAGTTAACCTATATGTTAGATAAACAAGGATATAAAGAAAAAATAAAAAAATATATTATAACTTAATTTTTCAAGATAAGCTAAGCGGAAGGTTTATTTGAACCAAACTAAGAGATCATTCCTTTCTAAATAATAGCATTTACGTGGAGGGTGGAAGTGAAACCAGTTCCCAAGTTAAGGAATGCTATTACCACTTCATATGTTCCTTCCATTCGGCCTGCCGTGGCAGGATTTCAATTGCAAGTTTCGCCTGCTTTTGGTTTGGGAAGTAATAAAGGTTGTAGGTCTGTCGTGGCGTGCTCACAGAGGAAAGAAACCGTACAGTGCTTGTTTGCACTAAAAAATATCCATTTAAAAATTTTCACTTTTTTATAATTACTTTTCACATTTTTATATCATTATTTTATTTTTTATTTATTTTTACATGATTATTCATATATCCAATCTATTTATTTTAACTCAAGGAGTGATCAGGTGTGGTCGGGCGCATAAGGGCAGCTATGCGTTCGGCCAAAAAAAAAAAATTTTTAATTTTTTATAAACATATGGAGCTAGGTGTATTTAACCTATAAATCAATGTTTATTATTTTTATGCTTTTAAGTATCTTTATTTTTAAACACACTGTCATTTTTTGTAATTTCTGAGTCAGAAAATTATGAGAATGTTACTATGTTTAAAAAAAATAATTACAAGCATCCAAAAGCAATAAACATTGATTTATAGGTTAAATTATGCCCAGCTCTATATGTTTATAAAAATCAAAAAATATTTTTGGAGTCTCATGGTTGGATGCATGGAATCATCCCTCTTTTAACTTTATTTTTTTTTACTTTACATCATTACTTTGATCATATCACATTATTTTTTCTAATTTTAAAAATTTTTACATTAAAAATTTTATCACTAAAATTAAAATAGATAGGTTAATTATATGATTAGTTATATGAAAATGATTGAAAAGTATAGTAATTTACATAGAAAAATGTGAAAAAATAATTTAAAAATGAGATAATTATGGAAAGTGAAAAGTTTTTTATTAAAATATTTTATTTTTGATAAAAGTTTTAATTTAAATTACAAATCATTTGGTATTATAATGAAAAGCTTTAAGTAAAAGTTTATGGAACATGTGCTGCGATAGGAATAGCAAGAAGAAGTAAATATAATAAAGTTGAAATAAATATAATAGTCTTATAGAGAGTTGTTAAAAGTAAGTGCAAAGTATTGAAAAAATAAATAGAAAATAAAATAGTTGTAGTGAGTGAAAATGTTCGAATTAATATGTTTACTCTAATGTTAAACACCTTTAACATCAAGAGTGACAGTAAGTTGATGTAAGATAACTTGACCATGATTAGTATTACATAGGAATAAGGTTAAATTAGACAAAGTAATTATATAAAAGGACTTAAAAAATAATTGAAAATAAGAAATACAGATAGTTAACATATTATATCATCTAGAAAATGCATAAAGTGGGGTAAAATTGTTGTAACTTCTTCTTTGCTTGTTAATTATTTGAACTTTTAAGCAATGGATGTTTGGTGTGATTATTAATTATCCTGTAGTAGGAAAGCAGCACAATAATCTCAAGATTTCTACTAGGTGCGAGAAGTGCAGGGTCTAAAACCAAACGAAATCATCCTCTGTCAAGACAGACAGGGAAAAAAAGTGACACGTTGCAGCTCGCTTCTTTGGAATATTTACGGGTGTAGCTCGGCTCACAAAATTCGGATTCGCCTCAACTTTAATTCTATCTTTATTTATAAAATCTTAACTTTAACCCTAACCCTATTTATAAACTTAAACCCTAATCCTATTTTTGAAATTCGGGCTCAAGTTGAATTTCGGACTAGAATTTGGGTCGAAATTATTCTATGTATTTGTAATCTAACTTATACTTATTCAACTTTAAATCTATCATTAAAAAAATTAAAAATGATATTTTTCTATTTTCAAGCAAAATTTCAAAAGTGTCTAAGAATGTAAAAAAGAAAAATCTCATTTAAACATTCTCTTTATATTAAGTTGACTAATAGTCATTTCTCAAGAAAAAAGAGTAGACTAGCAGCCCGTTTTAAAAAATAACAAGGTACATTATTTTCCTATTATGACGTTTAACATTAACATTATAAAGATATACATAAAGATTAATATCTAATTATAAGAAAAACCTTATAATGTTAATCATAATAAAAATTATTCAACAATCATAGTATTAAGTCAAATAAATTACAACAAATTTATTTCAAGTAAAATAAACATCTAACTACTAAAATCATAATGAAACGACCAAATGATAACTTCCTACATGAGTAGATAAGTTAAAACACCAAATAAAACATCTTAACTTTTAAAAATAGTTTCTACTTTTTTGAAACTACTACTAAACCAAACTCTTTTTTTCTAAAAGAAAATATAAAAATATTATATTATGTAATTGAACTTAAGAAGGAATAATGTTTATATATTGTATAAAATAAATATAATATATATGAGGGGAATGGAACGAGATTTATATGAAGTATAAAATAAATACAAAATATATGTGTTATATATAATTCAGGTTTGGGTTTAACTCAACCCTGGTTCAAGTTCTTTTCAATTCAGGTTCGGGTTCAACCTGAAAAATTTGACTCGAGTTCTATAGTGGACAGTTTTAACATTGTTTCAATTCAGGTTCGGCTGGTCGGGTTCGAGTTGAGCCCTACTCAAGTTGCACCCTTAGGAATATTACCTCGATGGGACCATCTTCTTAGCCCAATTTACTCCCCAGCTGAAAGCATAAAAGGGGAGCTATATATATATTATTTTCAAAAATCAACATTTTGTGAGTATCAAAGTCGTTTCCACTCCAAAAATATTATTTTTGAAAATAAAAAACATATACACATATTCAAAATTTATAAAATGTTGATATAAGTTAAATATACTTAGAAACATATTTTTATAAAAAATTAAAAATCTAAAAAAAAACACTTGGTAAGATGACAAACCCGTTTGAGACGTTGAACTAGGATATTCTTTGGAAAGTGAATCATTTTCTAAAACAATATAACACTACAACACTTTTATAAAATTATTTATGAAAGTAAAAATGTTAAGTATTGTTGGAAGGCTATTGTTATCATAGAATGATTTGCAAGTATGTCCTAGGTATTGCTTGAACGCTACTTGTTAATCGCAAAGTAATTTACAGGTAGGTCTTTGTGGCGCTCGGAACCGAGGCGTCACATTTGACCTTACTCCGAGATCTTGTCGATTGGTAAACGTGACTCAGGATTATTGCCCTAATCACACGGCGGGTTCTTAATTAGATCTCGTCCAAATTTTTTTCATTTCTTTCTTTTTCTTTCATCACATAAACATATATTCATCATCATTCATAATGGACTCATCCATATCATCATAAATCATCAACTTTTCATATTATTCATAACTTCATAATTCCATACAACTTATGTCTTTTTTTTCATCATATCCCATTAGGGCATTCATTCATACTTCAATATACAAAAGATTACATACCTTTGTAACTATGCTTCATTCATTAACCATATCACTTACAGGAAAATCCACTTGATCTTTTTCATCACTTGGCTTTCCCTGCACCTGTCTGAGGTTGGGAAAACAAAACATGAGTCGAAACTCAATAAGCAAACATTTTTCATTTTAAATGCATTCCTCTCCATTCGGTAGAAGACACTTACCAAGTGATCAACTACGAACGGAATAGAAACCATTTCGTAAACCATTTTTGGAAACATTTCATAAACCATTCATGTAAATCATTTGTAAATACATTTCTCTCCATTCGATAGGAGACACTCAACAAGTGATCAACTATCAATGGAATAGAAATCTTTTCATAAATATTGGATGTGAAAATGCTTCCTTTCCACTTCTAACATAAACCTTCGTGTGCGGGTACGCTAGCCCAGGAAACATCTCACATAGCATGGTCCAATACGCCGGCTGTCTCCGACTTGGCCTCATCAAGGGGGACCTCTCTTCCTCTTGACGCCTACATGGTTCCTACATGCATGACTTTTGATTTTTCCGACATTATATACATCTTACACAAAGCGACTTGTCATTCTCATGTAGAGAATTATTTGCACTATCCCTTAAAAACATCATTTCAAATCCATGCTTTCCTTTTCAATCCATGTATGAAAATGCAATGCATTCATTCAAACATAACATTCCTTTGCCTCCACCTCTGGGGAGGACGCCGTCGGCACACAGCCCATACGACTCGGCAATAGTGAAGGGGGACCCTCCGATCCGCTTTCTACCTCCACCAAAGCCTCTTTCTTATACATCATACATGTGCATATATCTATGAACTTCACATGATATCAATATGCCGGCATGACTTTTCATAAAAACTTATAAACATTCATCATTTCAAAATATTATAGGAATGGTCACCCTTAAATACATTTCATAAATACTTGAGAATAAAACATATTTTTAAAATTTTTTGCTTGCTTACCTCCTCAGTCCGTGTCCTCCACCTTTTCCATTCCTTTTCTTATACAAGGAAAAATGATATTTTATCTATATCATTTTATGTCTTAGTTTACTTCCCATGCATGCTTTATAATCATTCATTACCTCAATTCTATAGAGGTTAATCTTATAAATACACTTGTTCATCACCTCCTTATATGGATTTTTATCCATAAATCCTTCATAAATTTCATCCATATATCCTCATAAATATATAAAAATAAATCTCAATTTTTACCCAAAAGACGTTGTTCACTGTTCATAATTACTGTTCATGTTACTATAGCAATTACTATAGTAGATTACTATAGCAAATCACTGTTCGCGTTTATTGTTCACCCGAGGTTACTGTTCACAGCAACGTGGGTGTTCATGGGTTCTAAAAATTGATATTTTTCCAAAAATAAAAAATATCATGACATAGCTTATGCTTAGTATATCATGAGATATTTTATATATTTTGAATTTATCATTATTTACTTGGCTAAATAAATCATTTTCTCCATATGCTAAAAATCAACATAAATTCACTTAAGCATAATCCTTAATTTCAAAAATCATGGGATTAATATACCATCATTACAACATCATATTTATCATAATCATACATTTCAAATCATCATTTATCAAATTTGGAGCATTATTTCCACATATCATACATGATTTTCCCGAATGGTCTATCTTCGCTCCAAATTTTCGATGTTTCGGCATAATTCTAATTAAGCATTATAACTATACTTATTTTTTATGCTTAGGTATTATCTAAGTATGATTTTACCCTAATTAACATTAAAAATAAATTTGAAAAGAATCTCCTTACCTGAAATAGAAAACCTCTCCTCCTACTTGGCATTTCTCTCCCTAACTTTCTCTCCTTCTCTCCCTAAGGCCAAAAACGAATTTTGGGGGTTGGAAATGCTCAATGGAGCTGGACTGGGTGTGCCTTGGTTTTTCACCATGCTTCCCTATTTATAGTGTGACATTTTTCACAAAATTGGATTTTACCCCCTTAGCTTGAGGTATTAAATTATAAAAATATATTTTTTTCTAATTTCCAAAAGGTTCTTTGAGCCATGTGCAGCCACCCTACAGCAGCTCCAAACCCCCTATGGCATCCCTATTTTCCTTATTTTTTTATTTATTAAAATTAATTATTTTTAAGCAAATTAATCTTAACCGTTGATACATGATAAGATTAATTTGTGGCCATTGGATTTGGCCCAAAATTCAAGCCTCCAGCAGCCATTGCATATTTTTATTAATTATTTGATTTTTTAATTAATTTAAATTAATCAAAGTCAAATTCTAATTAATGAAAAAGTAAAGCTACTTTTTGATCTTCAAATGACGTTTAATCTTAACCCTTAATTCAAGATTTTTTATTAATATTGGACCATTTATCTGTCCATCATCATATTTTGGTCATCCATAAAAAATTTCATCTTAATCCGACGTCCAGATTGCAAGATATGAATTTTTCTTCATTTTCTTCACAAAAATCTAAAAAAATCCGAAAATTATTATTTTAATCCAAAAAGCACTTTTGTCCTTTAGTGGGAAGCTTCCTTTTTTGTTTTTTATGATTAAGTTAATCCAAAGTGATTAACTTAACATATTTCTTAATCCTATTCACGTTTCACTATTCACGTGCACTATTCACGTGCACTGTTCAACCGAATTTCATAAATAATTATTTTAACCTTTATTCCCACATATTTTCATACTCATGAATATATATTTTATTAATATATTACCTAGGTTTTACAACTCTAAGGTTTCATACATGTGT
Organism: Annona cherimola; assembly: GCA_030490835.1. Lineage (NCBI taxonomy): Eukaryota > Viridiplantae > Streptophyta > Magnoliopsida > Magnoliales > Annonaceae > Annona > Annona cherimola. Next base: position 1,584,667 of record CM059971.1, on the reverse strand, counting down.
CTAAGATCGGGGTTTCACAATCCTCCCTCCCTTACAATAGGTTTCGTCCCGAAACCTATCATTTTTCGTCACGCTTCTGCTGCGAAATTTTATTCTTATCATATCATCAATCATTGATCATCAATCATCAAATAGCATCATATAGATCTAGATATTATTTCTGCCTATCTATCAATTCATACTTTGATACATACTTCTATGGTATCACACCTTTCCTATCATCCATAATTTTTTCCTTTTCATGTCTATTTACCAATCTTTGCTTTAATACCACTCTCTGTGATATTCAAACTTATCCTTTCATTATCCTTTATTTTTTCCTTCTCTCACCTATTTACCAATCCTTGCTCTGATAGTCTTTGACTTTGCTAGAAGAATACTTGATACCGACTTTATACGTCAAGTCAGTCAATTATTTGCATTTCACACCTATTGATGCTGTTGAAATATTCCTATTCTCTATCATTAATCTAGTGGTGATGTTTACTTATGAATGTCGCAGTAGAATAATTTATAAATTTCTGCCGATTGAGTTTTAAGAAACTCAACTCACATTAATTATATTTTTTAAAGTGATGCTGAATCATTTGACTTGCGTTACGCTAAAACTATTTATTTTGAGTTTGTAACAATTAATATGCGGGTTGATGGGGAAATCCATTAGATTTACTACTCGTGATCTTTGTAACAATGTTTTCTTCCATTTCATAAATTCTGGAAAGCTTAAATTATTTTTTAAATGAGACGTGAGCAGAGAAAATTTTTTGAGTGAAAAAGTTTTTAAAATAAGAGAAACTGATGTGATACAATAGAATTAATGATTAAAAATAAATTAAATTAAATTAACGTAGCTATAGAATTCATGTGAAAAGTTGTGAAGAAATGGCTGGAAAATATAGTAATTGTATAAAAAGATAAGAAAAATAATTTTAAAACAAGATAATTATAAAGGAAAAAATTTTAAATGGAAAAGTTTTGTTTTGGCTAATAACAAATGCACCCCTAATTTGTTGAGTTATGATCTTGGCCAACATAGACTCGTTTTAGTTTGGGCTAAACGTAGAATTGCGTGATAAAGGGGTTAACTCGCTTACCAATTTGTCCAATTTATTTATAAACAAGTTAGCATTGTCCGTTTTACCTCTAGGTAGCAATTCGTTAATTCGATAACCCATTTCAGGTAAATAAACAAATTAGGGTTGCCATTTGGTAATCCATCAATCATTTACTGATCCAATTAATCTATATAATCTACCTAACCCACTGACCCATTAATAACATGGGTAACCTAAGTATATAAAAATTCTTTTAACTTGACTAATTATGTGCTGCTACTTGAGATTATTCGATATATTTATAAATTATCAATGTTTTTATTATTTAATGTAGTTTTGACAAATCTAGTAGTTTAGATAACTCGTTAACACTGTTTTTAGACAACCCATTAACTTTGTTGATTAAATGAGTTATAATTGGTTTAAAGGTAAGATTTTGTAAATGAATTAATAAATGAAACTTCGGTTTTGTAAATGGATTAATAAATAAACTAGGATTGAAATTTTATAAGCGGATTAAGATTAATATTATCCTCTACCCGGCCAACCTAATTCTTTTACATCCCTAGTTAAAACGTATACTTTTAAGTTTTCAAAATTTCTGTTAAAAACATTTTTTCAAATATTTATGTTTTATAATTTTTTGAATATGTATATATATATAATTTTTAAAAATCAACAATTTTAGATTGAGAATGACTTGAAAGGCCTCAAATGCCGATTTTTAAAATAAAAAAAAAATTTATACTTACGTGATTTTCAACTTATTCATGATCATTTGAATGTCAACGGATTGGGCTTGTGTTGTTTTTGTAAATATGTTGATTATTCATTTCTAATCCTCTGTAACAATGGTTGTCCAAGGTTCGTGCAGGAACGGGGTTGCTGTTTTCCAGCACGCTTCATCAAGTGTTGCAATTGTAAAATGCAATGCAAATTTCAGTGCCGCAATTCTCAAACAGTTTCTGCAACCACTTTTTATTTGTTTAGTGTCATAAGCCAAGTTTGAATATTTTTGGAGGCGTAGTATTTTTGAAATTTAAAATTTCCGCCTACGATTATTTTATTGGTACTTCATACACAATAGCGCCTAATATTACAATCAAGCACATTTGCAATTCTCATAGCATGGATGAAATTTTTGTAAATATCCCTACTTTAGGGAGAACCTATAAAATACGTGCATTCAAGTTTAACGATAAATCTAGTCTATTCATCAAATTTAACGTAACAAACAAACATAGGATTCTAAAACTTTCGAATATTAGTTTAGGATGAAAAGCTATACAAGAAACAACAAGGTTGGCTCCAAACAAGCCACGTAGCATGCCAGTGCCAATCGCATGGGCTAGTGTCTATTAGTATAAAATTTCGAAATATTGACATTTTTTTCATTAAACTGTCAGAATGGATTTTCAAAAGCAATCCATATCTCTTTTTCTATTTTGACGGGTTCTTAAAAATGGCTTCAATTATTGTGTGCTAGTTGATCATAGGGCCGCAAAGCCTTTTATTATTATTATTTTTATTATTTTTTATTTTATTTTTACAGAACTTCAATATGAAAAGTACTATTTTTGAGACTAGGGTATTACAGTTAGTATTAGCACAACGTCATGTTCTGATAAAGGGTTCAAGAAAATGCATAAAAGTATAAATTTGTTTTTTTGATGAATATTATAGAGCTTATGTTATCATCATCATCATAAGTTATTTTTCACCTTATGACTATTCTTAGGCTAATCAAATATGTAGACAAATTGCTAGAGGTAATAAGGACAACTCAATATGAGTTGCGACACCAGAAACACATCATGGCGCCCTAGTTTTGGACATTGACTTAGAAGAGGTCTTAAAAAATAGGAAAAAAAAAACTCTACCCCCAAGGCAAAAGGTCAGCTAGAAACCAGGCCGATCCAAGTGCTACAAACTTTAGGGCAAATGTAGTTAATCCAAGTTAGATACGATCATGTAGAATTACAAAATGTTATATCGGATGATTATAAAATAACCAAATAAATCACAAGAGATCATTTCAAAGAATCTTAAGCGGAAGAAATCAACTATAAGAGATAGCCAGTTACAAGATAATTTAACTGAAATCAACCAATTATCATAAGAATTTAGCATCATCACAAGACAACAGAACAACAGGTGTACCAAAGGCCATTAAACATCGAACAAATATATATAGAGAAGTGCACCCCTAGAAAAATTGACATCAGCAAGCATGAGTTTTGGCACATCTTTAATCTCATGAAAGATGAAAACTACTAGTTATTGCATGCAACATTAAGATTTCATCAACATAATGTTTTATGATAGAGGTAATAAATAAAAATAAAAGGAATAAAAATACAATAGATAAGAGTAGTTGTATGGAAAGATATAAGTAGTGGTTATATTTGTAAACACATATAGAAGTTGGGTCATATTTTTTTAATGGGCAAGTTGTGGTCATATTTGAAATTAACCATTTATATTATTATATTTATATTTGAATACATGTTTTTCATGCACCAATAAATAGAGCATAAAATAATTCCTACACCAAAGTCTCTTAATATTCATAATAGTCATGCACACATTAACATTCTGCACAAAATCCATCTCCCCCATCACATTCAACTGTTCGGTCACAAACCATAGACACGCAGATTGCAAACTCTTTCAAACAGATTATGAATCAAATAAGAATTGTGTTCAAGTGAGAACTAATGACAAGCAATCCAACATTTCAGATTCAAGGGTTGAAATGGAATTTTTAGAAATCACAAACATGAGCCCATCAGTTAGCATCAACAAACACTTACGGATTTTCCAAATCAAATGCAACAGATCTCCTGCACAGCAATCTGAAACTTGCCATCCAATGCAAAATGAGCAAGCAAATGAAATCAATTCAAACAAATTAAAATCACATCAGAAAATTTAAACCAACCAGAGATTCTATCCTTGAAACTGTGTTTTCATTTCTTTGGGTGCACGTTACATCAATTGAAATTATAGCGTCAATTGAAATTATGAATGTCAAATATTTTGTTGAAATGCAAAACATAAATTGAAATTAGTGAGTTGATTGATAGGTAATGATTCAAATGTGAGCAGAGGATAATTATAGCGTCACTATTTATACCAAACACACCCTTAGTTGAGAATGCTAAATAATGAAAATGAACCATTTGAAAGCAAATCAATTAAAATATTAAAAATTTCTCAAATAGTTTAACATGTTGATGCTCATGATTATATTACAATATAACTACTTATGCTTGTGTATAGCCCGTCAATTCAGGGTCTATCACCTGCCGGTTCTTAATAATTACCCATACAATCATCATGTTCATTTTAATGTTATTTTCCTTATTCTCCTTATTAATCATATGGGGTCATGTCAGGCTAAATTTGTCAGGATTAATCAAATTTAGAGAAACACGAAATTACACATGCCTGAAAATCGTGGATATTATGCTTACTTAAGTAATTACAATGCTAAAATGAATTTTATTAATAATAAATAGGCAATTTAACTTATAATAGTAGTCCGATGACTACATCTTTGTCTAACAATCATCAAATTATAATTTTCGAAATCAGTTTCTCTTTTAGCATAACTATTTATCGTCAAATAATCATAAAATTTTCATTGAATATTAGATTCAACTTTTAGTATAATATCGAGGCCCATAATACCTTCTGTTCTTTGACTTTCCTATTTAGTGGAATAAATAAATTAAAAAAATTGGCATGAATACAGACAAACTTAGTGCGTAAGAAATTAGTTGAAAATGATAAATAATAAAAATAAAGCAAATGAAAGCAAATTAATTAAAATGTTGAAAATTTCTCAAATAGTTTAACATGCTAATGCACTTGATGCACGTGATTATATTACCATATAACTACTCATGCTCATGTATAACCCATCAATTCAGTGTCTACAACTTGCGGGTGCCGATCAAAAGCGAACGAAATATGATATCTTAACTACAACATCTTCTTTGAACATAAAACGAATATCTTAATCGCTCTTTGAGTCACAAACAGAAGATAGCATTAATCGCGATTAAAAGCATAACTTTAATATAAACGGATAATCCAAAATATGTCTTAAGAAAAAAAAATGTGGATCAAAGAAAGAACAGAACTTATCTCGATGACCACAAAATCAACCAAACTAAGACAGCAAAATCTAGCACATAATACCTGAAATTTCATGAGCAAAGGAGAAAAAATTCAAAAAATTAAGACAAAATGCTTTAGAAGCTAGTCAGCATGTTGTTTACATCCCACTGAAAATGACACAAGAGAATGATGATTTGACAAGACACCCTATTAGTAAGATTGTATGAATTCATGCATGGAATAAGAATTTTGAGCCACTTTCATGAGAAATCAAGTGACCCAAAATTAACTGGCTCAATGTTTGATATATCGCTCAAGTGAGTGCATTCCCTTCATTAAAACATTTGATATCTTAGATCTCATCAAAACAAGAGTAGAACCCATACAAATTTAGTAGCTTTGAACCACTAAATGAGGTGTTCAAAATTTAGAAGCATGGAACCAAACATCAATAGCATTTTGCCTAACCATCCCCTTCATCGGAATTTTCAATCCTCACACTCAAGTCCTTATCTAGCAACTTAATTGTTGTAATGTTAAATTTCATGCATTTTGTGATCAATAGATAAATCAAGTTAATCCACAACTTTAGAAAAGCATGATGACAGCAGCAAAAAAGTTCTTAGAGATGTTTGCTTTTGTCTAACAAATACTGACACACTATTTACATTATTTTAATCTCTCTCTCTCTCTCTCTATCTTCTCCATTTCAAAAACTCCAACGGAAACTAGCTGCTTTTCCTGGAAAGAGCTAAAAACAAAGGGAAGATATTTCATTTTTTCCCGGACAAAGAGTCGTGAGTTTCAAAAGGAAGCATATTTCTCTTGGAATGGTCACAAAAAATTACGAAATTAGAAAGACAAAGTAAAGCCTTGAATCTTTGCATTGCTAATTAAAGGCAAACTTTTTAATTAAGTTTTTTTCAAAAAATTTCTTTAATTTTGCATTTGATGGCTATGCCAATTGTTTCTATTGGTTTTGAATTAGAATTTAGAGAACTATTGATATAGCGTTGGTAGGATTCTAGTTTTATAGATTTATTTGGTTTATTTGATGAGACAACAATTTCTTTCTTCTTCAAAATGTGAATTTTAGATCATATTTGAAAATTGTGTTTTATTACATGTATATGCATTGCTAATTAAAGACAATAGGATGCATGATGATTATGTGAATGATGTTATGATTTGTATACAATTTACTGTTCACCTCTCACCCTGTACTTCGGAGTAAATACTCTATCTCTTATTCATTTTAGCCTGACGCTATGTTTTTTACTGCTACTCGTATTAAAGTTATGCTTTTAACCACAATTAATGTTATCTTCTGTTTGCGACTCAAAGTGCGATTATGATATTCGTTTTATGTTCAGAGAAGATGTTGTGGTTAAGATATTATGGGTGTGTTTGGTTAGGGGTAAAACTTTTGATGAAAAGTTTTTAAAGTAGAAGTTGTCAAATTGATAGAAAATGATGTGATATAATAGGAGTAATGATGAGGAGTAAAGAGAATAAAGTTAAAATAGATAGGTTAGTTGTATGGGTAGTTGTGTAGAAATGATTGAAAAATAGGGTAGTTTGTATAGGAAAATGTGAACAAATAATTAAAAAATAGAGTAGTTATGGAGGGTGAAAAGTTTGGATTGAAAAATTTTAGTTGATATTTTTTTGCTCCAAACAAACGCACCCTATATTTCATTTGCACTTGATCAGCACCCGCAAGTGGCAGACACTGAATTGATGGGCTATACATGAGCATGTGTAGTTATATTTTAATATAATCATGTGCATCAAGCGCATTAACATGTTAAACTATTTGAGAAATTTTCAACATTTTTAATTAATTTGCATTCATATGCTTTATTTTTATTATTTATCATTTTCAACTAATTTCTTGCACACTAAGTTTGTCTGTTTTCATGCCAATTTCTTTTTATTTATTCCACTAAATAGGAAAGTCAAAGAATAGAAGGTATTATGGGCCTCAATATTATACTAAAAGTTGAATCAAATATTCAATAAAAATTACGTGATTATTTTTTGATAAATAGTTATGCTAAAAGAGAAACTAATTTCGAGAATTATAATTTAATGATTGTTAGACAAAGATGTAGTCATCAGACCATTATGCTTCTATTATAAGTTAAATTGGCTATTTATTATTAATAAAATTCATTTTAGCATTGTAATTACTTAAGTAAGCGTAATATCCACAAAGTTTCGGGCATGTGTAATTTTGTGTTTCTCTAAATTTGATTAATCATGAAAAATTTAGCCTGACATGGCCCCATATGATTAATAAGGAGAATAAGTAAAACAACATTAAAATGAACACGATAACTGTATGGGTAATTATGAAGCACCGGCAGGTGATAGACCTTGAATTGACTGGTTATACACAAGTGTAAGTAGTTATATTGTAATATAATCATGGGCATCAACATGTTAAACTATTTTAGAAATTTTTAATATTTTAATTGATTTGCTTTCAAATTATTCATTTTCATTATTTAGTATTCTCAACTAAAGGTGCGTTTGGTAATGAATAAAACTTTTGATGAAAAATTTTGAAGAGTAAAAGTTGTCAAATGATGTGATATGATAGGGGTAATAATGAGTTGTAAAGAGGATAAAGTTAAAATAAATATGTTCGTTGTATAGATAGTTGTGTAGAAATGATTGAAAAGTAGGGCGGTTATATAGGAAAATGTGAAAAAATGATTAAAAAATATGATAATTGTGGAGAGTGAAAAGTTTTAACTTGACATTTTCTGTCAATTGCCAAACACACCCTAATTTCCTTTATACTAAATTTGTCTGTATTTGTATTAATTTTTTAATTTATTCCAATAAATAGGAGAATAAGAGCATGCAAGGTATTATAAGCCTCAACAATATAATAAAAGTTGAATCTAGTATTCAACGAAAATTATATGATTATTTGATAATAAGTATTTATACTAAAGGGGAAACTAATTCTGAGAATTTTAATTTGATGGATGTTAGATAAAGATGTAGCTATCAGACTATTATGCTCCCACTATAAGTTAAATTGGTTGTTTATTATTGATAATACTGATTTTAGCATTGTAATATTTAAGTGAGCCTAATATCTATGATTGAAAAACTTCAAAAGCTCAAGTGGCAAAATTTTAAAATTTGAAATTGAGTTTAGGTAAATTCGAAACAGTTCAAAATTTGAAATTATGCTGGTTAAGCTTTTGGAATAATTAATCTGATAGTATCATACTTTGCAACTGGTGCGAATGTTTCTTGGTAATCCACTCCTTGCTGTTGTGCATATCCTTTCACCACAAGCCTGCCTTGTATTTGCATATTGAGCCATTAGGATTGAGTTTGGTTTTGAATACCCATTTGACACCAATCACTTTCTGCACTCCAGGTCTTTCAACTAATTGCCATGTTTCATTTTTTTTTATCATATCAATCTCTTCTTGCATTGCTTTTCTCCAAGCTGGTAAGTTTTTGCTTTGCTAGGTTCTGAGATAACAAGATTGCACCCCTGATATATATCTTGCAAAGTTCTTGTACCTCTGATAGATTTATCATCAAAAGTTTCATCATATGTTATGTGGCTGGTTTAACTTGTCATTAAGAATTTCAGGTTGCACATCCTCAAGATTGTCTCAATTCCAAGCTGTCATTTCATTAAATTTAATATCTTTGGAGACCAAAATTTCATGAGTTTTCAAGGAATAAACTCTATATCCCTTTGTGACAAGACTATAACCAACAAAAATTTCCTTTTCTGCTCTTTTATCAAGCTTGTCTCTTTTCTGATAAGGAATTTGATAAAAAAAAATGCACCCAAATGCTTTGAGATGATGTACAGATGGCTTCACACCATGCCAAGCCTCATATGGAGTTTTATTCTTGAGAGCTTTAGTAGGTAGCCTGTTTAATAAATACACCAAAGTGTTGACTGCTTCAGCCCAAAAATGCTTTGGTAAATTTTTCTCAAACATTAGGCACCTAGCTATCTCCATCACGGTCCTATTTTTTCTTTCACTTACACTATTTTGTTGCGATGTGTAAGTGACAGTCAACTGGTGTTTAATTCCTTCATCACTACAAAATTTATCAAATCTGCTAGAGTTGTACTCACCGCCATTATCAGATCTCAACATTTTAATCTTCAAATTACTTTGGTTTTCAACATAATTTTTGAATTTCTAAAACACAGCATAAACCTCACTTCTAACTTTGAGAAAATAGACCCAACACATTCTAGAAAAATCATCAATGAAAAGAAGAAAGTCTCGATTACTATTCATTGATGTAATTGTCATGGATCCACACACATCGTTGTGTATAAGTTACAGCTTTTGAGAGGCCCTCCAAGCTTGGCCTTTTAGAAATGAAATTTTTACTTGTTTTCCTTGCTGACAAGCATCACAATCATGAGGTTCATTTGTGATTTCAGTCATGTTTTCAACAAGTTTCTGCCTTTTGAGATTGATTAAACTCCTGTGGTTAAAGTGACCAAATCTTTTGTGCCACAAATCTGAGTCACTTAAGTTTGCACCTGCATAAGCTTTATCCTCATTCCATTCCATAACAAAACTTTTCTGCTTCATTTTCATACAAAATAATTCAGTTCCATCATTATCAAAAATAGTGCAGTTATCGTCTTTAAATTCAAGCGAATATCCCTTTTCCAATATTTGCCCAACACTAAGTAAATTTTGACTAAGTTCACGCACAAATAACACATCAGTAATAAGTTTGATACCTATAGAAGTTTTTACTTTGGTTGTACCTTTGCCTTTCACATCGAGGAAGTCTCCGTTCCCAATTCTCACTTTAATTTTATTGCTTTCATCAAGATCTTTGAATATTGCTGCATTAAATGTCATATGATTTGTGCATCCACTGTCAATAAGCCAAGTGTTGCCGGTATCTATGCTGTGAAAACATGAGGGAACAAATAGTTGCTCCTCCTGAACTTCTGACTCAGCTGCTTATGCTCATTGGTTGCTTCGAGAACCCTTGCTTTTATATTTGCATACTTTAATGACATGCCCAAGTTGCTTGCAATTGCCACATATTGCATCAGGCCTCCACCAGCAGTATTTCTCCACGTGTGTGGTCTTTTTACAATACCTACAAGGTGAGAATTTTTTCTTATCATAATAGCCTTCATCTTTGTCTTTCAACTTCTTGTTAAGTTGTTTCTTGCCTTTGTTTCCTTGCTGATTTTGTACATGAAAAGCTCTTTCAGTAATTTTTTCTTGCCTCAAAGCCCTCCTTTGCTCCTGTGCTTGAAGAGCACTGATTAGTTCGGCCATTGTAATTTTGGTGAGATCTTTGGACTCTTCAAGAGAGGAAATTTTAGATTCAAACCTCTCAGGAAGCGTAACTAAAATTTTTTCCACAACCTAGAATCAGAAAAATTCTCACCAAGCAACCAAATTTAGTTGACAATCAAAGAAATTCTGGCGGAGTATTTGCTGATGGACTCATCTTCTTTCATGCTTAGTGCTTCAAAATCTCTTTTGAGATTCAAAATCTTCATTTGCTTGGCTCTGTCGTTTCCCTGATACTCTGTTTTCAGTTTGTCCGAAGTTTTTTTTACAGTCTTGCATGCCATAATCCTGGGGAAGATTGAATCTCCCACAAAATTTTAAATAACAGTCTTGGGTCTGGCCCTTTTTGCAATTTCTTCAGAGTTGGCTTTGATTTGTGCCAAAGTAGGATCTCTTGGTAGCAGAGGTACATGTTTGTCTTCAGCTACAATCTCCCAAAGATCAAAGGCTTCCAAGTAAGATTGCATCTTCACTGACCAGATTTGATAATTCTCACCAATGAAGGTTTGTGGAGCTAACTATTGAAAACAATGTTTAAAACAAAACAAAATTGACCAAAGCATGAGTTTTGATGATTAACAAAGTCAAATTTGAGTATAAAGTGATTACTAATGATTATGTTGAATGTCTTAAGGAATGAAATCAGCCAAGTCGATTCCCAAGTCGACTTGGACTTCGACTTAGGGTGAAGTCGATCCCAAAGTCGACTCCACCTTCGACCTCAAACGAAACCTCATGGCCAGAGTTGAAATTGGAAGGAGAGCAGCTGAAGTCGCAGGCCAAGTCGACTCCACTTGCGACTTGGAAGCCAAGTCGCAGACGAAGTCGACTCCAGCATCGACTTAGAGATGCACAGTTCCTTCCAGAGTTGATTTTGGGACAGAATATTCCGAAGTCGCAGTCGAAGTCGACTCCAATTTGCGACTTGGGTGAAGTTGCAGACGAAGTCGACCCCAAGATCGACTTGAGTTTTTCAAAGTTCAAGACACAAGTTCAAGCTCATTTTTAAGATGAAGACTAATACAAAACTAAGCAAGCAAGGTGCATACAAATTGTCAAGCTCTTCAAGATTCACAAAATATGAAGCCAATCCAAAATAAAAATAATTGAAGGAAAAAGGCTAAGCAAGCTAGAGGAGAATCAAACAAGGATCAAACTGATTTGGCACAAGAACTGGTCAAGTCGCAACCCAAGTCGACTCCAAGATCGACTTGAGGTCAAGTCGCACCCCAAGTCGACTCCGCAATCGACTTGAGGCCAAGTCTGAAACCAAGTCGACCCAGAACTCAGACTTGGAAACTAGAGAGCAGCCGAAGTCGCACACGAAGTCGACTCCAGCATGCGACTTGGGCAAAGTCGCAGACGAAGTCGACTCCACCTGCGACTTGGGAAAGTAACGTTCGAATTTTCGAATGTTGGAACATTTATTGCGCGCCAACCACTTGTATAACGTTCAAAATCATCCCTCCTCTATATATAGACACTCAAGCAAACGTGGAAACACACAAGACAGAATCTAAAGAAAGGAAAGAAGTGCAAGCAAGAGTTCTTATTTGCTTTTCTCTAAATTTGAGTGATCTATACACTTTCAAAGGAAGAACAAGCTTCAAAGTTGCAAGTAGCTTCAATGAAACACAATCGGTTGCTTCTACAGATTCTTCCTCAAACTGAAACTTGCCTACACAACTCAGTAAATTGTAGATCTTCCTTATTCTTACATTATTGTTTGTTTTTGGTGCTTGGTTTGAGTTTGGTGTATCAAACCAAGACGTTGCAAGTAGAGTTGTGATTGGAGTGTAACTCATCATCTACTTGTGTCAATTGTATAAGCCTCCTAGAGGTAGAATCTAGAAGAGAGCATGGCTCTGATTGTATATGCCCCCTAGAGCTAGAATCTAGAAGAGAGCGGAGACTCTAAGTGTATTCGCGGAATACATAGTGGAACCCAAGTCACAACGGTGTGTGAGCTTGGAAGAGTGGAGTAGGGAGGTTGCCCGAACCACTATAAAATCTTGTGTGTTGATTTCTATTTCTGCTCTCTACATTATATTGCATTCCATTTTGTTTCTTCATAAAGGGGACTAGATTAATCCGGGGTAAAAGTTTCTGTTTAAGTTTTAAATTTTCATAATACCCAATTCACCCCTCCCCTCTTGGGTAATTGTCATTAACTCGGGACCAACACTAACAAGGAAAGGTGATTATTGGTTGACATTGAGTTTGAAAATATAAGGCTTCTCTCTGTTTTTTTCTCTCACAAATCCTCTAAGACCAACTGTGGCTCTGATACCACTTGTTGGATTAAAATAAGGAAAGCAATAAAAGTGTAAACTGAAAGGTTTGGAAAAAATGATCTACTTTCTTTCATTGAAAACTAGTTATTTATACATAAAAAATAACAACCTTCTCCTCCTTTGAATGTCAAAATTTGTGGACAGTTAAAACTTGAAAAAATTACAAAAAATAGAAAACAAATCTGTTTTGATTTCCTGTTGATCTTTATGCTAACAGGATCAAGGGTTGCAGCAGCTGCATGGCAAGGTGGAGGCACAGCCAGTCAAATTTCCTCAATATTCAATTCAAGGGGGGCTGCTTTTACTAGCTAATAGTAAGCACCGAACTACTTTATTAAATCAGTTTCACGATTAGTTTTTAGGAGTCATTCAGGAGTCTTGAGAACTTATCGCATATTAAAGGAGCATTTTTATTAGCCAGGTATGAAAAGGCAGGTTCAACAATATGTAGCACAACATGACATTTGTAACAATGCTAAGTATATGTCACAGATCCAGCGGGTCTGTTACAATCTCTAGTTATCCCTAATCAGATATGCGAAGAGGTAACTATGGATTTATAACATGTTTACTAATGTCAAAAGAGAAAACTGTTATCTTAGTAATTGTGGATCAACTTTCAACATACTCACATTTTAGTGCTTTAACTCATCCTTAACTGTTGCAATCGTGGCCAAGATCTTCCTACAGGAGGTAGTTAAATTGCATGGTATTCCTAAAACCATTGTCTCGGATAGAGAAGAGATTTTTATGAGTGATTTTTAATTATCTCATAGCACTGCTTATGATCCTCAAAGTGATAGGCAAACAAAAGTGGTCAACGGGATTTTAGAGGTGTATCCGCAGAGTTTTTCTATGGAAAGTCCGGGCAGGTGGGTTGATTTCTTGGTGGTATAATACCTCTTATCATGTAAGCACTCAAATTTCCCATCTCAGATTGTGTATGGATGACAACCTCCTCCAATTGTGCCTTATGAGCATCAAAATTGTAAAATGGTTGCTGTGGATATATACTTATAGGAGCGAGATCAAATGTTTGCTATTCTTAAGGATAATTTGCGAGTCACCCAAGAAAAGAAGAAACAGGCAGCAAATTTGCATCAGCGTGATGTGGAGAATAACGCTGGAGATTAGGTATATCTAAAACTGCAGTCCTTCAAACAAGTTACATCTAAGACTCATCATTTTCACAAACTAGCAACAAGATATTATGGTGTTTACCAAATTATGAAGAGAATTGGAACTGTGGCATATAAGTTGGACCTACCTTCAGGTTATTCACCTAGTCTTTCATGTTTCATTGTTGAAGAAGAGGGTATCATTAGAGCAATTAACTACTACTTAGCCCCATTGTGATTTCAATGGGTAGTTTCAGTTAGTGGTCGCTGCTAGTGTGCAGGAGAGATGTGTTGAAGGCTAGCACAGGTAAGCAGGAGTGTTATATTTGTTGGATTAGGTTGTCAGTTGAAGATACGGGAGGATTCACAATAGTTTCTCTAACATTACTCTCAGTTCAAGTTAGAGTGTCAAGCTTCATCATGGGTTCATGAAGAGGCTCAGTCCTAACCAACACCAACAGTTACTGAAGAAAAGCTGCAAGAATCACGAGATGCTAAGAAAGGTGGACATGGGTATCATCTTAAGTTTAGGCATTTGATCAAACCTAGGCCCAAATGGGAGAGGTAGAAGCCAACTTCTCACTCATGCAAAATAAGTTAGAGGGTCCCCAGTGGGAGATGTGGCATCAGTCAAGACATATAAATAGGAAGAATAATTTCAATAAGTTTAGGTCTGAGAATTCTGTTATGAGTGTGTCTCGTCTTTCCCTTTCCTTCTTTGTTATTCTTTTGTTCTTCATTTTTCGTCCATTTTTCCATTAGCACAAGATATTGTACAGTTGGATGAGGCTTGGTTTGCTTCCAAAATTGTAAATCCTACCAATATTCACATCTGAATATCAACCAGAAATATTTTAGCTCAATTAATTCCTATCACCTCCATGCATTGATTTTAATATGCAAATGCTCGTATTCTTTTATCGACAATATAGGATATTGGTGAGCAATTTAACGACGCAGAGTGCTTGAGAGGTGGTTTTTGGTGGGATGATTGCATATTTGTGCACCTTATTCAAAAATTATGATTTTCTAATGGTGGATCCTACTACACTAATTTCTCTATCACCAACGGATGGAAGTTATTAGGAAGGATTCATGGATCAAATATAAAACAGGAACTATTAGTCATGTGATGGATGATAAAGTTCGACATTAATGAATTTATTTTTGATACACCTCATTTAAGCTATTCAATGGAACTATTTGGGCTATGGATTAATTTATGTATGTAGACCATGGGTTAATTTTGGTCAGATGTATGATTGACTGAAGTTTTGTGTATTCAATTATCTAAGTGATGGGCGTTTGCATTTAAGAGACATATCAAAGCGCGCACACATTGAGATTCATGGGTGTAACTTTTATTTCATTTGTTTGATCTTTGGAAAATGACAATTTTTGAGAGATGAAAGAATTGAGTATCTTAAATCTTGTGAAATATGTTGAGATTTGCTAAAGAAACAGAGATTTATACTGCAAAGGAAAGACCATGGCTGCATGCCTATTAGATCTTCTAGTTAGTGGTTCCATCGTAGAAACTAAGCACCTTCAAAAAATGAAGAAAGATTAGAAATGCAATATGTTGAGATTTATGCAACAAACAAACATTTATGCTGTAACGACAAGATCATGGAATGCATGCCTATTTTATTTTCTTACTTGTTAATTCGCTCGTGTTTTTTAACTCGCCTTCAAAATTTGCTTGAGCATTTCGCAATTTTCCCTGATCTAATGGTTAATTACTCTTGTTCTTCTCATTGTACAGACGATAATATACACCCATTTGAAAGTATGTTATGGCTACATTAAATGACGCATTTTCCTGCCATTGAAAAGTTTTATCAGAATGGACAAGTTCTATGCATTTCCAAACAGCTCCTTCAATTGTAGGTTGTATTTTACTATTTATTTGTTCCTAATATAAACTACTTGATAAGAAATGGATGTTAAGAAAATGTTCCTCGTAACATTTTTGGTCCAACACTTAATTATAACATTTTAACCAATGTCTATGGTTCATAATTAATTATATGCGTAAATTAAATTAATTAATAAGTTAAGATTATTAATATCTATAACATACGTTTACAAGATTTGTAATGTACAATTAAAATTGGAACTAAAAGTTTGTTATATTTACATTATATCTTAATTGATATTATAATCAACCCCTAAGGCATTCTTATAAGTATTAACACCATGCTCCATCTATAAGCTTTAGAAGACACAAGTTCCCCTCTTATATCAACTTCCACTAAACTAAATATGGAGGGAAAAGACACTAGGATACTTTTTGAGAAAATAAAGCTTGGATTCCGGCCGCCAGCATTATGGATAACTATTTTTCTAAAGAGTTTGAAAAAGTAATGTTTCAATGCTTTTAACATGCATTCAAATTATTAATCTAGTTGCAAAATTGATTTTTTTATTTTTAAAAATTTTATAGAACTATTAATTTAGGTGTATAAATAAAATTTTATCAATTTTGAAGACGTGTGTATATAAATTTTTTATTTTTAAAAACAAGGATATTTTAAAAACACTTGAAAATGACTAAAATGCTCCTCTTAGAAATAAATATACATATATATACACATCTTTAAAACTTGATATATATATATAAGCTAAATATACCCATTTAACAATTTTATATAAAACTTTCAAAAAAAAAATTTCATCCGGACTCATTTGAAGATGAGGCATGATTATATAAAATATATTGTACATGTACTTATAATATTTATTTTAAATTTTAATTTGATTTATTTTTTATTTTTTCTTCATAAATGTTTTTAAGTAAATTTAATCCACATGCCAAGTTTTACCATTTTATAATATTTTTACATATTTATTTTTAATTTGTAAAAATCATCAATTTCAAGAGCATATAAGTCATTTTCATCTCTAAAAAGGCTTGATTTTTAAAAATAATATGTAAAAGCATTGTAAAATAGTAAAACTTAATATATAGATTAAATACACTTAGAAAATATGTTTATGAAGGAAAAATAAAAAATTAAATAAAAATTAAATATTATAAGTTAACCTTATGTACTATATACTGTATATTATCATGAAATAACTATTAAAAGAAGTACTCTTCATATTCGATGCATGTTATCATGCCAAGTTGTTTTTGTATAGGCAATGCTTCAATGGTGGCACAACACCAAAATATTTCAATGTTGCCCCACCATTTTGGTTCACTTTAATGGTGAATGAATTAGAACGAGTTTTCTTATCAAATCAAGGAAAAGTGCATTCATATGTCTCTCATAAACAACCGGATTAGTGAGACAGCAACTACATCGGGCCTAAATGTTGTTGCGATAATTATTTTTGTTCCTAAATCCTATGTATAAATAAAGCATATTATTGATCTGTCTATTCAGAAACAGCTAGCTTGATGAAAGGACAGTAAGCACATGAGAAGAAAATATGAGATATTTGTATGGAATGAAGTCCAACTTCTCAAAATAAAAAATAGTCTATTAATTAATAGTGTGTGATGACATTTGTAGGGACTTACCTATGTATTTCCCCAACACCCTACAAACTATGTAATTTTCTTCAAGTATTGGATGACATTTCCAAAGACATTTCCTTCCAAATCCAGCAGAAATACACAGTCCAAGTACAATCGACACATTTAACTTCCAACTCTTGCGCCGCTTGAGTGCCACCTTCGCATTTAGCCAAAATCTATAGATATTTTTTTTATCCTAAAGAAACGAAATAATTAGCAGAAAATTTTTTGAACCGACAAAATATACATCCATAAATGAAACTGCTAATCATTGTACATAAAAAGTGATCACTTTTCTTAAAGCGGAGAGAGAAATCAACCAGTGGACATAAAAAATGATCATTAACAATATTTTTCAATTTTTAAACATAAAAAATCAATTATATTAAAAATTTTGTATGTCGTATCATCTTTATTATTATATTTTTTGACTGTGAAAATTTCTAATTATATCATCTTGGTGTCCTATTTTGATAGAGTTTCTAGTATTTATCTAATATATTTTTTGCTATTAAAAGAATTAGTTGAAACTTATCTTAAGATATATAAATATTTTTTGAGATAAATTATGTATGATTATCAATATAAATGTTGATTTTTATTCTTCTGTTATTATAAAATAAAATTTGCGACCATCGTTTGCTTAGATGTTATCAACTAGTGTGCGTGTAAATGTTTGTTAAGTTATTTAATTATTTCCAACTATCTTAATGTATATATTAATTTCATATGAAATAGAGTTATATATATAATAATTAATGTATGAAATGCATAGGGTATATATTCATCGCAATATGCATGCAAAGGATGATTTCGCTGGACATAATTTCTTCCTACTTTATTCAATGAAATTTTTATATTTATCTGTATTTTAGAACATATTAATTTAACGGTCCATCTCAAGTTTTATATCAAAATGATTACTGTGGTTAAAAATATAAACGTTTAAAATTAATTCATGAAATCTCATTTAATTTTGATTGTTTAAAAATTTTCTACGCATAATTTTTATGATCTAGTCCATTCACTAAACAGAGTATGTTAAAATAAACTTAACTATAAAATTCTATTAAAACGGCCACAAATATACTAAGATATTAATTTAATAAATAATTAACCAAAATAAAAAAAACGTGAATACATGTTGCACGTCGTGGAGTGCATGCATTTGAATTCGATGCAAATTTTATTCAATTATTTTTCATAATCTAATCCGTCAGGTTAGAGAGCACGTAATTTAACACTATCCTATGAACTCTTGTGTCAATTAGAGTTATGTATTCTAAGATCTAAGGGAGATAGTCTAGGTGAATATAAGTCATTAATTAGGATCCTTAATTGGCACAAATTTTTTTATTTATTTTTATTTTTCCAAAAGGTCCATGAATTTAAACGGTTCATTTCGTACAATTCGGAATTTTGAAACTCCATCCCGAAAAATTTATAAAAATTTATTTGCGTATCTTACCTTTATCAAATTGTAATTTACCCCTTTTCTCATAATTTCAAAACTAATCTTTTTAAATTCCAATTAGATTCCTTTTCATCTCTACACTTTTTTGAATTTACCATTCAACCATTCTTTTCTAAATTTGCAAATTAATCTCATTTTTCTAAAATTGCAATTTAATCTCTTTATAAACATATACATCTTTCTATAACTTTACATTAATAACATGTATTTTGTACAAGCTTTAAGGGTATAAATTATATTAACTTAAAGACTAATTTTATACTAAGTCTCAAATGATATGAGTTTCACACCTAGATCGTGTTGAAATTGACCTGAAAGGAGCATTTGTCTTCCCCATCGCCTGAGTTTCACACCTAGATCGTGTTGAAATTGACCTGAAAGGAGCATTTGTCTTCCCCATCGCCTTCTAGTTAGGAGAAATGAGAGAGGAGGCAGGATGAGTAGGGATTTGAGAGAGCATGATTGTTTTATAAATTCTCAACAACATTAAGGAGGGATTCCTAAGGACAAATTCCAGACACATTTCTCTAAGCACATCCAATGACTTGCAATTCTCCCTCAAATTTGAAAGGAAGATGGGTGTTGATAGATTAAAACTTTTAGTTCTCTAGGAGTATATTTGTGTAACACTCCACTGACCAAGTCAAAGTGTTAGTGCAACGGTTGTCACAGGCTATCAGGGCACCTAGTAGCCAGCCCAATATCAAGGATCAATAGTAATAGGAGTGCCTTTGTGGCTAATATCTGGGAACAATAGTAATGGAAAGAACAATCGCAAGTGCTAACATAAAGTAAATGTCATGTATATGTAGCTAAGATGATTAATTTACATATATTCGATTCCAAAATTTATATACATAAGTGTTTATCCCTAGTAAGGGTCAAAACCTAAGTAGTAAGTTCTCATTTCTATTTGTTTGTCCCAGTTAAATCACCCTCTTAGATCTATCATTTAAAATAGAAGAAAAAACACGAGTATGAGTATAAGCAAACTTAGTAATACTTAAGTAAAAATCAATGAGTTTTGAGCAACCAATATGTATATGAATCAGCATATCAAAATCATTTTACAAATCTAAATTAGGCTTTAAATCATATGGAGTACATGTTTAGGCTTGCATCTGCTTAAATGTTCTTAGGCTTAAATCTGCTTCATCAGCGTAGAAAATTATGGGTTTGAAAATTCATAAGTAAAGTGCATAAATCTCACATCTAATTGGAATGTTAATGTAAATGCAAATATCAAAACCCCCCAAATTTGCAATGAAAAACCCAGACAACTTCCGCTGCCAGCTATGATAGCAACATCCCCTTGCTTTCTCCTTTAGGCCTAACATAGGACGAAATCCCCAACGGCAGTTACGACTTCTACAGCAACCATGACTCATCGGCCCCTCCTTCCCCTTTCTTCTCTCTTTCCCTATTCTCACTCTCCCACTATTTTCGACCACGAAAGGTGTAGTTTTTCACTTTTCGGTCTCCTGCACACGACTGGTAAGGGTGTAAATTAAGTTAGAATGAATAAACATAGCTCTAACACACCTTATATTTATTAAAAAAAAAAACACACACACACACACACTCCTCTTATAAAATCTTAACCTAATTCTACTTTTAACTCTATTTTTTACACATTAATTCAACCCTATTTTAATCCTATAGAAATTAATGTGGTTCGAATTAAAAATCAAGTTGATAAATATATAATATTTAAATAAACATATAATATTTAAAAATACTTTACTTAATTAAATCTATTTTAAAATATAAATTTATATGAAATAATAAAAATTAATAATTTTTATGAGAATACTTTTTAATTTATGACTTACACAATAATATAATTGTTAAATAATTTTATTTCAAAATAATAATATTTAGATAATTCCAATATCTTATGTGCAAATGTGTGATTACTTTTTAATAACCTATGGTATTTTTACACCAATATATGAAATCAAGTTAAATCAATTTGTTAATCATCGAACCCAAAACAACCTACTTTTGAAATTAAGTCAAATCAATTCGAATTATATAACTTATTTTTCTAAAATACCTAACCCAATACTATTATAAATCAGATTAGATTAATCACTTAATCAGGATTAAAACTAACACTATTTATACTCCTAACCTAGTACAGGCTCCCACATCTTTTATATTTTTTTAAATAACATATATACAAAGTGCATTTGATAATTGTGAGAAAAAAATTCTTTTAGTAAAAAATCAACACATATTCCGCTACAACTTACTTTTTAATCATTTCTATACATTATTTTATATAACTAGCCTCTATTTTTAATCATTATTCCTATCTTTTCAAATTTTTGTCTACAACAACTTTCAACAATTCTTCACATTATCAAACATGTATTTGGGAACTAATGCAACTTTAAATAAAAAAAAATTAGTTTAAAATTTTTTGATTGAGCTAACGTGACGAGTAAAGAGAATAAAATTAAAATAAATAATTTAGTTATATGGATAGTTGGGTAAAAATGATAGAAAAGTTGAACGGAAAATGAGAAAAAATAATGAAAAAATTACAGATTCTCCCACAAATCAACTACAGAGAATAGTAAAACCCCCTCAAACTAACCTGCCTGACACACCATTCATGTGACCCTATTCCAAGGAGAAATGGACGGGGCAGCCAAAAAAATAAAAAAAAATGAAGCAACAAGTGTTTTATTTTTTTCCTTTTGTTGCTGATATATACACATAGGAGCGACATTCAGCTAGAACATTAGCAATTGACAGTACCTAAGGTACCAAAGGCACCCAAATGGCTGAAGGATGAAAAGAAAGCCCACAAGCCTTCCTCCACAGGCTGAAAATTGCAAATGACATCAGAAACAACACAAGTTTCTTTGATGCAAACAACCTTAAGTTTATCCTTAGCCCATGCTCCCTCAGGAACCTCAACACCACTCGTCCCATAAACACAAACCACAACCACAGTGAACACAAAACCATCCATAGGGCATCTTTCAGACCACCTACATATTCTGCATCATACCCAGGTAGGTCAGTATAAACGTAGACAGAACCTGCGGACAAATTTTCAGTTTTGTCGAGCCCAAGCAAACTATTCAGCCAAACAGACAGGCTGATAAGCAGCCTAGCAAGCCAAGCCACCTCTCCATCAGAGATAGGCCGTCTCATCCAATCTCCTTTATAGTTAACATCAGCCCAAGTGCGCTTACTCAACCCTGGGTACTTGGGTGAGAAAATCTCATCCCTAATATGCATTGCCTCAGGCACAACGAACAGTGGCTTTGCAGCATCCCCACCAAATAGGATACGCATATGGGCCTTTAGGGAATCCAGAGTTTGCTGGTTCTTTATTAGATTCTCACCAGAAATGGCTTGCATGTCATGTTCAGCACGGGAGATTAACAACTGCATTGATCAATTCAACAACATTTAAAACCTTCAAATTTTGAAAAAGGATATTTTATAAAAATGAATACCATGTAATTGAAAAATAATAATAATAATAATAAATACCTGAAGCAATCGATGCCCACCATTCTCGCCCCCACTGAAAAGCTTTAAATGTTTGTTCCAGTTCTCATGTATAGACCCCTCAACATTGCTCTCACACAAACCATCCTCCCAGTCCTAATCATGCCACCAGAAAAAATGAAGGGTGCAAATATTTTACCAACATTCACAACAATTGAACACTAAAATAGGATTGGAATCTTTATAAGAAAAAAGGGTAAATAACAATTTATTTGTGCCAATCAACCTATTGTATCCCTAACTAGGATGATCGCTTTTCAGCAGGTTTACTTTATTTCAGCTGGGTTAAAACATTAAAGTCTGATGCTTCGAATGGATGATTCAGCTATGATGCTCACATCTAGATGGTCGGTTTTTATGGGCACATTGGATCAGAACTCATTCTTAACTCATGTTACTCAAACTCTTGTGTAACTTTTATAAAGTATACTTCACAAGAAGAATAGTGCAAAAAATCATGAGAAAGCATACCTCCAACTGTTCTTGAATGGACGGAACATATTTACATGAACCGTCAAGCATAGAAGAAGAAGAACCAGTTTGTTTTGAGCAACATGCAACATCAATTTTCTTAAGGAGTTCCATAAGCTCATTTGATGATGTTAAAATGCTAATCACCTGAAAAACAAAATCCACCATGCTTACCACTCTCAGATGCAATCCAAAGTCTGTTCTACAATCATAAAAAGTGAACTACACTGTCAAAGCTCAATTCTTGCAACACTGATTGACATTTTTCCATAAAAATAATGAAACATGTAAAGGATGCAGTCTGCTTACTAGACGCACCCAGTGCTCCATAAATCATTTGTCCCGTCATCTAGAATAGCTTAACTCTTCATTTCAATCATCACACCTTATTATATCACATCATTAGCTTTTCCTTAACTTCTCCCACCTTTATTTTTTCCTAATCTTTTCCATCCTTCCTTTCCCTATCATCAAATACACATCCATTTGGAGTCAAAAAATAGGTTACGTATCCAAATTTGACAGGCTGCAAATGAATTTCGTTCATTGCTAGTGCAGAGGATCAACATAGCTTGTCCCAGCAACATTTGTAAAGGACAAAAGAAAACTCTGAAATTAAAGTGAAAGACATACTGAAAATTTCGCTCATTTTTCTAATTTCAACACTCTTGGCTATTGCTAACACAAGCCAATATTCAATTGTATAATCATCTTATGAATGATAAATCGGACTAGAAAAGTTAGTTGTGACAAAATTTTGACAAAAGTATCAGCAACCAACAAACAAACACATATTTCTTGATGCCAAATCTAATTGACATGGAAGACATTGGACTATCACTGAGTAATTAACACAGCATTAAGGTTCCAGATGCCAAACTGAAATCTAATTTTCCAAGCAGATATATGCCTTCAGATCAACTCATAAGCAATAAAGATAAACAAGATCCAGAGAACAGCTATAAAGATAAATCCATAGTATTCAAGAGATGCAAATAAAAGCAGGCGAACAACAAAAGCAATAAAGAATGACAAGTGAGGAACAAACCTTCAGCACCATTTGAATTATAGTCTCCACATTGTTGTGAAGAAACTTATGTGCAAACCCAAGGAAGTGCACAATCAAAGAGGTATAAAATAGATAATTGGACTCCACATAGTCCTGCCAAGATTGAGATTGATAAATTCCATCAACAGTGCCTGCTTTCATCAGAGACCTCAAACTTACAGACTCCAGTGCATCAAAGTCAGCAAACTCTTCCAGGTTAATCTTCCAAGGCTCTAAATAAGCAACCCACACAGAAAATATCTGAGAACCATCCTTTATGGAATTACCAATTGGGCAGTACAGAAATGTCCTCAAGATAAACCTATAAAAGGGCCTTTGAATCAAAATGTTCCACGAACTAAAAGAGCCCCCGTAAGGAAACAGTGACATATCAACCCTAGATTTCACAGCTTCAGCCGACCCCAGAAACATCAACTTCTGTGTTATCTTATTCTGTACAATCCCAACCCCTTCTTTGCCAAGCACAACGCCAGTATTCAGATATTTCAGTAATAACCTCACAGGTTCACCTAAACCTGCACTAGGGGGCGTCTCGCCTAGAACTTTTCTGCACGAAATGGACAGGTTAAATGAATGGAAGGCATTCAAAGGCCATGGTGAGAAGTCATTGTCAACCAACCAAAAGTGTATCAAGGTATAAACCATAAATTCGGCTTGCAGCAGAGAGGAACTGTCTTCTGCTGATGAGTAATGGAGTAGCGAACTGCAGTACGGCTGGTAAGAACCATAGTTGGGGAGAAAAGAACGCAAATAAGCATAAAGCAGCCGCAAGTACAGGTTGCATTCTATCTTCTGCCCAGGAAAGCTAGTTGAATTTGCGAGGACAGGAAAAGATGAAGTCCAGCTCTCTAATCTGAATCCACGGCTTTTTCTAGCAACAGTCCCATTCAATCCACACCAACTGCCTTTACAAACAGGATAATAAGCGAACCAAAACATGTAGTATTCAAAAATATTCAGCTGGACCTGGACAGCTCCCTGGACGCGATCCTCCTTGAGCCGGCCTCTAAAAAGGGGGCAAAGTTCAGGCAAAATGGAGGGATCTCTCTCACTCTGAAGCACAAACCTCACCCACTGGGGCAACCTTTCAACAGGGAAGACGTACTTGACAAGCGAGTGACGGTCAACAGCAAAGAGAGAAGATAACAAGATTCCGGATGGAGAGAGGAGTTCATAAAGCTTACTTGCAAGTGCAGCATCATTAGATACGTGGATTTGATCAATCCAACCGCCGGATGAGCGGGATTTCTGAGGAGAGGCGGAGGAATCATCAAAGCCAAAGATCTTGCAGATAAGGACAGGGAAGGCCACAGCAAAGAAGGAACGGTTCTGGTCAGGTACGCGCTTGTAGAGGAAGGTTTCGATTGCGGAGCAAGTGGAGGAGATGTGCTGAGGGGAAGAGGAGGAAAGAATGGTGGAAGCCAGTTCCTGAGCTTTAATCTGAGAGTCCATGGGGTAGGACGAAGATAACATATCTGAAGAGGTCTAGGGTTTAGACAGAGAGATATACAAACGTAGAGTAGACAGAAGAAAAAATTTATTCGGATAAACAAGGTTTAGGGTTCAGTAAGAGAAAGAGAAGATGAACTGTGGAAACAAATGTGCAAACGATGCTAAAGATTCATGAAAATCAGTACAAATACCATCCAAATGCAATTTAAGAATCAGACATTTGTTTTAGCAAAAACAATTCATTCAAATTATTAAAATAATCATGAAATTGCCATCAGTAGAGTTTAGAAGGCAGTTGCAACTAGCAATTTGATTCTATGGAATTAAAGTAGTAAACGCTATATGAAATTTTTTGCACATTAGATGCATTAACTTAGATATGCTGACAATGAAATTCGATGCATACAACCTCAACTTCAACAGCCCTTATGACTGGTAACTTATGTCTTAACTGACTATATTGAGCATTTGAGCCATTGAATAACCCATTCAAACTATATGAGAATTATCTAAAAAATTGGCATAAAGGATCTATGTTAATATCCAAAATTACTTTGATAATTACTGAATGACTTAGGAAACTTTTGATGCTTAAAGTAACTGCCAAAACATGATTTTAATAGATAAGTAAATGCAGGTTTCATACCATAGGAAATTTCATGAATTCGATGTATTTAATATTGACTATTGTTACATATTAGATAACCACAAATGAAATATGTGGAAAAAAAAAACCTAGTAAATATTGGTTGAATTTCAGAAAATTCATAACCCACAGCCCACATTAAAGCGTAGGTCTGAAATAAGGTTGGCAACAAGCTCAGAGGGTCATCTGGTGGAGCAGAAGACATCAAATTAGTTTGGAATTTGGCACAAATAAGTTGTATGTATTTACTTCTAATAGGTAGCATTAGTTTTCCAAATCCAAATTCGAAAATAAATCGAAAATGGTCAGAACAGAGCGGCCTGAATTTCATTTCAGAAAAATTCCTGTTTTGCTTGATTTTGAGCAACAACTTTGACCTAGTTAATGTGGTCCAAAAATCATTAAATTTTACATTTTTAACACATTACTTTAAATCATAAACTCAATTTCATATGGCAGCCACATATGTAGGCTAGTAACAGATTTCACATTCAATCAGATTATTAAATCAAACTATAAGTGGACAAGCCGATTGCATGAGTGAATACCAAAATAAAAATTGACCCTACAACTCAAAAAATCATATTAAAGTGCATTACACATCCATCTTTCAAAACTTACCATTCCTCATCATCAAGTCCGACAACCAGAAAGTTCAGTAACAGACATGATTCAGTTTTCAGATATTTGACCAAGTTGCTAAAATCCAAAGCAATCCTAAGTTGGAACTCAAATCAGCTCATCAAAAATCTGACGGTCCAAAAATGCAAATTGAGACAGCAATCCAGCAGTCAAGAGAATCCCAATATTTACATTCTACAAATCTGATTCAGTCCATGTGAATCCAAACAATCTGAACTTCATCTCCAAGTTCAACATTTTCAGCAATTTCCAAACAGTTTCAGCCAATACGGATTATCTTCCAATTCAAAGTTCATGGGATCACATCTGAATTATATTTTGAGATTCAAACTTGGAACAAACATTCAAATTGAGCTGAATTCAGCAGCAAACTGCATAGCTTAAACAGTCCAAATGCACAATCATCACTGACATTTCAAAATTCAGCAACATAAAGAGAACAAACTTTCAACAGATAGGATTCAGATTGAGTTCCAAAGACTTCAACAATTCAGACATATTTATGATGACATAAATATTTAATTTTTTTAATTAATTATATATTGGTAAAATTATATATTCATAACTCCTAAATCTATATATTAGACTCTAAGCACCACAACAAAACATGCGGGAAAAATTAATAGAAAATTTTCAAGAACCATTAAGTAAACATAAATACAACATATTAAGGGTGTGTTTGGTTCAGCAAAAAAAAATGTTAATCAAAACTTTTCAATCAAAAACTTTTCATTCTCCACAACTATCATATTTTTTAATTATTTTTTCATATTTTCCTATACAAACTACTTTACTTTTCAATCATTTCCATACAACTTACCTATCTATTTTAACTTCATTCTCTTTACACCTCGTCATTACCCCTATCATATTATATCATTTTTTTATCAATCTGACAGTTTTACACAAAAAAAATTCATCAAAAAATTTTACCCTCAACCAAACACACCCTAAATTAGAAAAAAATAACTATATTAACTGACCTGAAATTTTGTAATAAGCATTGAATGTTGACGCTTGACTCTTGAATTCTCCCTGTTTATTTTATTGTGTGTTTTTGAATTGTACTTTTGTAGATATATCTAATACAATAAAAAATAAAATAAATCAATAATTGTTGAAGGGTTGAACACATAAATATTCATAATAATATAAGAATTGCAAACAACTCATGAGCTTAACAAAAATGAAAATCCAAAAGTTTACAAACACATCGTCTGTATCAAGCATAAAATTTAAAAAGTCTACAAACATATCATAATACTTTAAGATGGGTTCGATGATGACATGATAATCAAATAACCATCTAAAATAGTATAATGAAAATTTATAATTATAATTATAAATCATGCAACTAACAACATTTTCTCAAATAGACAATATGGGTTTGATGATGACATGATAATCAAATAACTACCTAAAATAGTATAACGAAAATTTATGATTATAATTACAAATCATGCAACTAACAATATTTTCTCAAATAGACAATATGGGTTGAATATGACATGATAATCAAATATATCTAAAATACTATAATGAAAATTTATAGTTATAATTATAAATCATGCAACTAACAATATTTTCTCAAGTAGACAATTGTATAATAGACGTTGCAATGAATAGCTCTCCACTACTATAGAATAATAAAAACTACATGCAAGTAGCGATTTCCCATAATATCACAACGCTAGTGATGATTTCATAAAATTTCACAGAATATGAATATCACATAATAAAAAACAACAACGGGCAAAGTTTACATAATAGCATAGGTTTTCTACAGTTGGTGGCGATTTTAAAAATTTACCGCTGCAAGGAGGATGGGCTGACGAAAGAATGAAGAGAGGCTGCTGAAACAGTGGATGCGGCTGGATGGGGAGACGTAAAGGAGACCACGCCATCCGGCAGCTGCGAAGCTGCCAGAGCAGACACCGGACGAAGAGAAGGCAGTAGCAGGGAGGCTGCCGGAGAAGACGATGGACGAAGAAAAGGCAGCAGCAAGGAGGCCACTGCAGTAGATGCCGGACGAAGATACGGCAACAGCAGGGAGACGCCGGTTTGCCGGAGCAGACGCTGAAGCAGAGGTAGCCGTCGATCGAGCTTAGATCTCGCTGTGGTTGGGGAAGAAATGGTGCGGCGGGAGCAAGCTGGCTAGGGTGGGCGGGATGTCATTTGGGGGGGAAAATGAAAATCGGTCGACCAGTGCTGCTAAAATTTTGTTTTATATTTTTTGCTGAACCGGACCAACCCGGTTCAACCGGCATCAACGATTCGACCGCGGCTGGAACAATTTGAACGGTTCGTTTGATTGAGGTGTGACTATGAATGCGTAAAACTTTTGATAAAAAGTTTTAAAGAGTAAAAGTTGTCAAATGATGTGATATGATATGGATAATGATGAGTAGTAAAAAGGATAAAGTTAAAATAGATAGGTTAGTTATGTGTGTAGTTGTGTAAAAATGATTGAAAAGTAGAGTAGTTGTATAGGAAAATAAGAAAAATAATTAAAAAATATAATAGTTGTGGAAATTGAAAAGTTTTAACTGGACACTTTTTAACCATTGCCAAACATACCCTGAACCGAAATCGAGTGTATTTGAACTTTGAAGCGTACTTAGGACTGGTTTCCGTTCAAACCGGCCGGTCCAGTTCAAACAGCATTAGAAAAAATTCCTTATGTGTTTGGCAATTTACATAAGTTAAAAATTTTCAACATAAAACATTATACTCTTCATAGCCACTTTATTTTTGAATTATATTTTTACATCTTATTATATAACAACTCTAGTTTTTAATCATTTCTGCATAACTGTCTGAACGATTAACGTCTCTATTTTAATTTTATTCTCTTTAATTCTTATTATTATTTCTGCTATATTATATTATTTTTTACTAATTTAATAACTATTATACAAAAAACTTTTTTTCAAAAGTTTTACCACTTCCCAAACACACACCGAATCAAACATGTATTGGCATGTAATGACATTTCATAAAACCATTTATCTACATAGCATTAATATTCTAGATAGTTTATATATTAAAAATACTACTTAAATATTGATATTTAGTATTAAATTATTTTATTATATTGATTTTACACATTTATAGATGACATCATATACAGCTATACTAAAAATGAAAAAAATTCTACAATAATACAAGTGATATTAAATATAATAGATAAAGTAAGTTTTTATCAAACTTCAATATATTAGAAATAGAGCTATTCCAAATATACCTACTACGTTTACGTTTAATCCCATAAATGCTCATTCCAAGAGCTAGAGTCGTTAGAAAATATATGAAATTACTAATATGTTCATCAAAATTAAAATATAATTGAAAAAATTAAATGTTGAAACTCACTAATGCCCTACGAGTACTTGAATTCTAAATTTAAAGCACCTTAATTTTATTTTTTTTTATTCATTTCATTATTTATTATTTTGCAACCGAATATTTTGGGTATTTTAAAAAAATTAACAGAAGATTTTTGACGAAGTGAGCATTTTTGCGATTAAATGAAAAGGTAGTAGGTACATTTGGAATTTTGAAAACATAATAGACATATTTGAAATTAAAGTCAAACATAGTGAGTATGTTGAGAAATAACCCAATAATATAGGAGATTACACGGTAGTATTTTCAAAAAATGATATTTTTAGTACAAATATAAATGTTGATTTATGCTTTAATAGCACTATAAATTTGCACTAAAAATTTTTGCTTTGATTATGCAAAAAATTTGCTTCTTCAACCCTATTTTGTTATCCTGCTCATTCTATTATATCTACGTTGCAGTCATTTTTTAACATGTTTGCATAGGATTCTTACATTTATTTATCTTTATTATCTCACAAATTTTTCTAATTTTCAGACCTTTTAGTAAATAAGCCCTTGAAATTATTTTAAAGAATCTCAATATTAAAATTAAAAATAGTCAAAATTATAATTGAGGGCCTGTACTAGGCTGTAAATAAGGTTAGTTTTAATCCTGACCTGACTAACTTATCAATCTTGATTTGATTAATCTAATCCGATTTATAATTATATTGGGTTAAGTATTTTAGAAAAAATAAGTTATATAATCCGAATTGATCCGACGTAATTTCAAAAGTAGGCTGTTTTAGATTCGGTGATTATCAAACTGAGTCAACCTGATTTCATATATCGATGTAAAAATACAATAGGTTATTAAAAATTAATCACACATTTGCACATAAGATACTGGAATTATCTAAATATTATTATTTTGAAATAAAATTATTTAACAATTATATTATTGTATAAGTCATAAATTAGAAAGTATTAAGTCATAAATTAAAAAATATTCTCATAAAAATTATTAATTTTTATTATTTCATACAAATTTATATTTTAAAATAGATTTAATTAAGTAAAATATTTTTAAATATTATATATTTATTAACTTGATTTTTAATCCGAACCACATCAATTTCTATAGGATTAAAATAAGGTTGAATTAATGTATAAAAAAGAAAGTTAAAAGTATAATTAGGTTAAGATTTTATAAGATGTGTGTGTGTGTTTTTTTATAAATATAAGGTGTGTTAGAGCTATGTTTATTCATTCTAACTTGATTTACATCCTTACCGGTAGCGTGCAAGAGACCGAAAGGTGGAAAACCACACCTTTCATGGTCAAAAATAATGGGAGAGAGTGAGAATAGGGAAAGAGATAAGAAAGGGGAAGGAGGGGCCGATGAGTTGTGGTTGCCGAAGAAGACGTAACTGCCATTGGGGATTTCGTCCTATGTCAACCCCAAATGAGAAAGTAAGGGGACGTTGCTATCATAGCTGACAGCGGAAGTTGTCTGGGTTTTTCATTGCAAATTTTGGGGGGTTTTGATATTTGCATTTACATTCACATTCCAAATAGACGTGAGATTTATGCACTTTACTTATGGATTTTCAAACCCATGATTTTCTATGCTGACGAAGCATATTTAAGCTTAAGTACATTTAAGCAAATGCAAGCCTAAACATGTACTCCATATGATTTAAAGCCTAATTTAGATGTGTAAAATGATTTTGATCTGCTGATCCATATACATATTAGTTGCTCAAAACTCATTGATTTTCACTCAAGTATTACTAAGTTTGCCTATACTCATACTCACGTGTTTTTTCTTCTATTTTAAATGACAGTTCTAAGATGGTAATTTAACTGGGACAAGCAAATAGAAATGAGAACCTATTACTTAGGTTTTGACCCTTACTATGGATAAACACTTATGTATATAGATTTTGGTATCAAATATATGTACATTAACCATCTTAGCTATATACACATGACATTTACTTCATGTTAGCAATTGTGATTGTTCTTTCCATTACTATTGTTCCTGGATATAAGCCACAAAGGCACTCCTATTACTATTGATCTTTGATATTGTGTTGGCTACTAGGTGCCCCGATAGCCTGTGACAACCGTTGCACTAACACTTTGACTTGGTCGGTGGAGTGTTACACAAATATATTTCAATGGTGCCCCTCTATCTTGGTTTACTTTGATAATTAAATTAAAATCTAATTCATTCATCATACTCGATCTAGTGCTCCTAGAGAACTAAAAGTTTCAATCTATCAACACCCTTCTTCCTTCCAAATTTGAGGGAGAATTGCAAGTCATTGGATGTGCTTAGAGAAATGTGTCTAGAATTTGTCCTTAGGAGTCCCTCCTTAATGTTGTTGAGAATTTATCAAACAATCATGCTCTCTCAAATCCCTACTCATCCTGCCTCCTCTCTCCTTTCAGTTCAATTTCAACATGATCCAGGTGTGAAACTCATATCATTTGAGACTTAGTATAAAATTAGTCTTTAAGTTAATATAATTTATACTCGTAAAGCTTGTACAAAATACATGTTATTAATGTAAAGTTATAAAAAAAAATGTGTATGTTTATAAAGAGATTACATTGCAATTTTAGAAAAATTAGATTAATTTGCAAATTTAGAAAAGAATGATTGAATAGTAAATTCAAAAAAGTGTAGAGACAAAAAGGAACCTAATTGGAATTTAAAAAGATTAGTTTTGAAATTATGAGAAAAATGGGTAAATTACAATTTGATAAAGTTAAGATATGAAAATAAATTTGTATAAATTTTTCGAGATGGAGTTTCAAACTTCTGAATTGTACAAAATGAACCGTTTAAATTCATGGACCCTTTGAAAAATAAAAATAAATGAAAAAATTTAGGCCAATTAGGGGTCCTAGTTAATAACTTATATTCACCTAGACTATCTCCCTTAGATCTTAGAATACGCAACTCTAATTGACACAAGAGTTGATAGGATAGTGTTAAATTACGTGCTCTTTAACCTAGGTGGATTAAATTATGAAAAAAAATTGAATAAAATTTGCATTGAAAGATAAGCATGAATTCAAATGCATGCACTCCAGGACGTGTAGCATGTATTCACGTTTTTTTATTTTGGTTAATTATTTATTAAATTAATATCTTAGTATATTTGTGGCCGTTTTAATAGAATTTTATAGTTAAGTTTATTTTAACATACTCTGTTTAGTGAATGGACTAGATCATAAAAATTATGCGTAGAAAATTTTTAAACAATCAAAATTAAATGAGATTTCATGAATTAATTTTAAACGTTTATATTTTTAACCACAGTAATCATTTTGATATAAAACTTGAGATGGACCGTTAAATTAATATGTTCTAAAATACAGATAAATATAAAAATTTCATTGAATAAAGTAGGAAGAAATTATGTCCAGCGAAATCATCCTTTGCATGCATATTGCGATGAATATATACCCTATGCATTTCATACATTAATTATTATATATATAACTCTATTTCATATGAAATTATTATATACATTAAGATAGTTGGAAATAATTAAATAACTTAACAAACATTTACACGCACACTAGTTGATAACATCTAAGCAAACAACGGTTGCAAATTTTATTTTATAATAATAGAAGAATAAAAATCAACATTTATATTGATAATCATACATAATTTATCTCAAAAAATATTTATATATCTTAAGATAAGTTTCAACTAATTCTTTTAATAGCAAAAAATATATTAGATAAATACTAGAAACTCTATCAAAATAGGACACCAAGATGATATAATTAGAAATTTTCACAGTCAAAAAATATAATAATAAAGATGATACGACATACAAAATTTTTAATATAATTGATTTTTTATGTTTAAAAATTGAAAAATATTGTTAATGATCATTTTTTATGTCCACTGGTTGATTTCTCTCTCCGCTTTAAGAAAAGTGATCACTTTTTATGTACACTGATTAGCAGTTTCATTTATGGATGTATATTTTGTCGGTTCAAAAAAATTTCTGCTAATTATTTCGTTTCTTTAGGATAAAAAAAAATATCTATAGATTTTGGCTAAATGCGAAGGTGGCACTCAAGCGGCGCAAGAGTTGGAAGTTAAATGTGTCGATTGTACTTGGACTGTGTATTTCTGCTGGATTTGGAAGGAAATGTCTTTGGAAATGTCATCCAATACTTGAAGAAAATTACATAGTTTGTAGGGTGTTGGGGAAATACATAGGTAAGTCCCTACAAATGTCATCACACACTATCAATTAATAGACTATTTTTTATTTTGAGAAGTTGGACTTCATTCCATACAAATATCTCATATTTTCTTCTCATGTGCTTACTGTCCTTTCATCAAGCTAGCTGTTTCTGAATAGACAGATCAATAATATGCTTTATTTATACATAGGATTTAGGAACAAAAATAATCGTGGCAACAACATTTAGGCCTGATGTAGTTGTTGTCTCACTAATCTAGTTGTTTATGAGAGGCAGATGAATGCACTTTTCCTTGATTTGATAAGAAAACTTGTTCTAATTCATTCACCATTGTGTATTAGATTCAGATAGATAAGTCATGTAGACTTCCACTAGAAAAAACGTGCACTAACGAAATCCATCGATGTCAAGATCCACCATCCGTGAGCATTAGATCGAGTCTGATGAATGAACTAGATTTTGATTTAATTATTAAAGTGAACCAAAATGGTGGGGCAACATTGAAATATTTTGGTGTTGTGCCACCATTGAAGCATTGCCTATACAAAAATAACTTGGCATGATAACATGCATTGAATATGAAGAGTACTTCTTCTAATAGTTATTTC
Organism: Annona cherimola; assembly: GCA_030490835.1. Lineage (NCBI taxonomy): Eukaryota > Viridiplantae > Streptophyta > Magnoliopsida > Magnoliales > Annonaceae > Annona > Annona cherimola. The sequence continues at coordinate 1,549,760 of CM059971.1, read as the reverse complement.
ATGATAATATACAATATATAGTACATAAGTTTAACTTATAATATTTAATTTTTATTTTTATTTAATTTTGTATTTTTCCTTTATAGACATGTTTTCTAAGTGTATTTAACCCATATATTAATTTTTACCATTTTACAATGCTTTTATATATTTTTAAAATTTTTAAAAATCAAGCCTTTTTAGAGGCGAAAATGACTTACATGCTCCTGAAATTGACGATTTTTACAAATTAAAAATAGATATGTAAAAATATTATAAAATGGTAAAACTTGGCATGTGGATTAAATTCACTTAAAAATATTTATGAAGAAAAAATAAAAAATAAATCAAATTAAAATTTAAAATAAATATTATAAGTACATGTACAATATATTTTATATAATCATGCCTCATCTTCAAATGAGTCCAGATGAAAATTTTATTTTTTGAAAGTTTTATATAAAATTGTTAAATGGGTATATTTAACTTATATATCAAGTTTTAAAGATGTGTATATATATATGTATATTTATTTATAAAAGGAGCGTTTTAGTCATTTTCAAGTGTTTTTAAAATATCCTTGTTTTTAAAAATAAAAAATTTAAAATATCATTGTATATATCTCTAGTGTCATTCTGTAACTCCCCTCTTCTCTCTTCTTCCTCAATCACTTATCTAAAAACCTAATCTCCTCTTAAGCATCAACATGAGATAGAGGAAGTATAATTATTAACAGCTTCCATAAAATCTCTTCCAAAGCTTAAAATTGCCTTTTCGAACTCTTTGACACCACAACCAATTGCATCTCTTTTCAATCCTTGATGGTACCACTATCTCTATTTCCTTTGCCCACCCTACTTGACTCTGATAGATGACTAACCATTTTTCACTTGGGATGCATGTTAAATGCCAATCTTTCTACTATTTCATGCTTTTAGATGTTATCTTTATAAAAGTCTTCTATTTGCTAATGTTGTGTGCCTCTAGTTATTGCCCATATTTATTAATAATCTCTCTGCAAGTACACAGTCATAGATTATATTATAAAAAATATCGATCTCATAAGGAATTCGAGACTTAAGACGTTGAATTTAAACACTTTATAAAAAAACAAGAGAATAGGATAAGAAGAAGGATGGAAATAGCAAAAAGAAAATCGATCTCAAGATTATAGAATAAGGATTAGAAATCACGAGATACGGGTTTCGCATACGTCTTCTACAATTGATGCGTATTCTAATATTCTTAACAACATATTTTTATTGGATTAAGTCAGTTAGAATATATTAAGCTCTGTGGAAGTTTGTGAAATTATTTAAAGTCATCATGCCATTTTTATGGTCTTAGATTTTTGAGTTTAATATTTTAATTATCGTATATTAGATTTTCACTTTTTGGTTCCTTCACCTTCATACCAAGCAAGCATTAAACAACAAGATATTAAATTAACACATAATGACCTTCATAAATAAATTAACATCGTAATATCCGCTATATTGTACGCATGCTACATCCCCCCTAGATAACAGGTTTAACATGACATGTTTATAATAAAATTCAAACACAAAAGAATATTATATTCAAAGTCCATCATAAACACAAAAATTAAACTTAAAAAAAGAAAGAAAATGAAAGCTATTGATTAGAAGCCCTTATTGTGTCTCGAGTGCTTCAAGTAATTCGCTACCTCACTTCTTGCCTCGTGCTCTTCACCTTCTATTACTCTCAGACTTTACCCCGGCTTTAGGGACATTCTAGGATGTCTTAGGATGTTCCAATGGTGTGTTTTTATAAATTTTTAGAAAAGACTTGCGCATCGAGTCCAATTTGTGCAAGAATTTGCATAATCAGGGTCTCATATGGTTTGAACCATGTGGCACTCTAGAGTGCAAATTCCATGCGCAGTTTTGCACAATTTCATCTTGTTTCTATCTTGTTCATGCCGCAGCTTTCATGACACATCCTAAGTTGCTTTGATAATTGTTTTAACTCATTTAAAACTTTCAAAATCATCAAATAAATGCGGTCTTGATTATTGAGCTTTTAACTTCTTGAAACAGACGTACATTATGCCGAATTAGTAGATCATCTTCGATTATCCATAACTTTTGATACGGGACGAGTTACAGAAGCCACAACATACCAATGGAAAGCATTTTTTGAGTCTGTTGACATGGCAACTTGGGCAAGCCTAGTAGAGCTCATTTTCGAATATGTTATTTTTGTTTGATTATGAGCCCTGAATTTGCATGTACTTTTCGGCTTTGCACGAATTAGTCAATTATGAGTGTTTTATGCTAAGTAAAGCTAAATTAATCTAAATATAATTCAAAATATTTTAAACACTTAAATTTTTCTCAAATAATATTCAAAATGCATAATATAAAAGTGACTCAACAATGTTTAATTCATATGATATTTTATGTTTTAAACGAACTAAATTGTTATCTATAGTTAAATTCACACATTATTGATGCGTATTACATAAATAATGCATGTAGAAATTGCATTTATTATGTTTTTTAACATTGCCTTTACAATGAAGAGCATATAAAAAATTATAACCTAATAAGCTGAAAAAAGACCCGCAACAGTTGAAAATTTCCTACTATGCTTGTAAGCATCTTTCTCCCTAATGATTTTCAAATTTAGTTGATTATTTCGAAGATAAAAAATTTTTGAAGGGTCCCTTCGTATTTTATTAATGAAAATTACATACACAAAATTATTATATTTTGTGCAGATGATTGTACTTATAGTCTTGCTACTTCCGGTCTATCAAAATTGAAGCTCCTTTCCCATCTTAAAGAATAGGATTGAAGAGCTTCCGCCTACTAAGATGACCATTGTGAAGAACAAGTTGAAGAATGTTGGATCAAAGCAAATTGAATGTGATTTCACATAATTCAAGTTGTGATATATAGATCATGATTCCTTATAACAGAAATCAAATTTATTAATATTCAATACGTATGGTGTGTCGCAATGAATTAATGCACGTGGGAAATGATTTGTTAACTATCAATATAAGGTCTTTCCCTTGTGTGAATTTTAATGTGTCCATGTTCAATAAAAAAAAGTTTGTACTTTCAGTTGTATTTCTAATTTTAAGTTTTGTTATGTAATTTCTATTATATGACTACAAAAATCTAAAATATGAACATGATTTTTATGTTTCAACTTGGTTTTGTCTAGTTTATAAATGGACAAGAACACCAACAAAATGCACATTATTAGAATTGCAAAATGCACATGAATCCTTACATTGATTCCTTTGCTGAATGGAACAACTCTCCTCTCCTGGATTTTTGAATGACCTACGGTGGTCGAGATCATTAAAGACTAAGTACTTTTAGAAATACTAGATCACAATCCTTATTAATTGGCTTGTTAAAATCAGAATGAATATGCCTTATGGAAATCTTGCTTAATGAAATTTCATTTGTCTAACATGACATAAAAAAGAATGACTTGAAGCTCATATACCAGCGCTTTCAATCTAGTCGTGCACAATAAACAGGTCAGCCAATGGAATTGGATTAAACTTTTTACCTAAGCAGGTTGTGACCTAGAAACCCATGTAAGTTAAATAAATGAACGACAGTTGACTATTAAAACCCTGTCGGTCTATTTAGTGATCCATTTGACTAGTACAACTTCCCAATTCGTTAAGTTATTAACAACCCGCGCACTATGAGCATATAACTCAAGCTTGAAATGCTTTAACCCCTTTGACTTTGACCAATTATATGTCGCTAGTTATGATTATCAGGCATCTTTTTAAGCAAAATTTTTAAAACTAAACTATTTTTATGTCTAGTTTAGGTTGGATCGGTTCCATCATTACTTCAAACTGTTTTGAACTACACATAACATTAATATCATATAATTATCAAATACTAAACTTATAAAGTATGTAAAAATATATTTAGAATATTAACTAATTATATCTTACCATATTCTAGAAGTATAAAATATAATACATGCAATAGAAATATAATGTTAAAACGTTGAATGTTAGAATTTAGTATATGATGTAAATTTTCAAATATAATGAAGTAACCCCACACTTAGTCCAATTGTAAACGATAATCTCTCCATTTGTAAATGTGTAATATTAGTATAATAAAAAAATTAATATTAAAAAAAATAATTTATAACAATATCTAAACAATCTAAATATGAACGACTATGTAGATAGTAATTTTATAAAATATTAAACATTTTTTCTGATTTACCTAAAATTTTAATTTGAAATATTTTTGGTGTAAACAAACACTCCAATAATATGTTGGAATATATTATTTTTAGGGGTGTGTTGGGAAGTTGTAAACTTTTGGATGAAAAGTTTTTTTTTACCTAGGATTTAGTTTGAAATATTTTTGATGTAAACAAACACCCCTCATAATGTATAGGAATATTTTATTTTTAAAGGTGTGCTGGGAATTGAGAGGGATAATGACAATGAGTAAATAAAATAAAGTTAAAATAAATAGGTTAAAGGGAGACATGATACAGTACACCTGGGTGCAAAAACCCATTTTTAAAATTTTTTTGAAAACGTTTTTATACAACAATTAATCTGAGTGTATTTAACATATATAACAAATTTTTACCATTTTTAAATACTTTTAAATATTATTTTTAGTTTTTTAAAATCAATACTATTTTCGTAATTAGGTGAAATAACAAATGCCCCTTTAATAATTATGATATTCAACATTGGTCGGTGGCAACGGTCGGAGCGCTTTATTTTTCTCCTTTCCCCTCTCCCAACGCGGCCTAATTTTCCCTGTCTTCCAACTTTGTTCTCTCTTTCTCTGCTGCTGTTATTCTTCTCAAATCCCAAACCCCTATGCATAAATTGGTATTAGAGACGTTGATATGTCCCCTTCTACCTCACCAGCAACTGGTTGGAAAAACCCTATTTGGCTTCGTCAGATCTGTAACGGTGCTTACGACTCTAGATTTGGAATCTTCGATTTCTGATTAGGAGCGACCGAGGCATCAGATCAAGATTCGAATTCTCACAACTATTCCGCAGTAGATCTAGGTCTGGATCTGATCCCGATTAAGAGCTTCCTAACTAACTGCTGCTACAAGTCGTTTTGGTAGAAATCGGCCCCGCAATTCGTTTGGGATCAATGTCGAAACAATTTCCTGTCGGAGTTGTTGCTGTCTAGAGCTGTGGATCCCGATCAGATCTTATTTCCTGCATCAAGATCATCAGTAGTACCATTTCCTCTATTTTTTCGGGTGGCCTCCATTTAATGGAGTCGTCTTCTCGAACCTTTTAACCGTCCATTTTCGATTTTCTTGTGGATTTCTGGTTTATTTTTTTCTTCCTTCACTTCAGTAATCATATTCATTTCCCATTCCTTTTCAATTTTCATGAATTATATGGTCCAAGGTGTCGTTTGGACGATTTTATGATTGGGAATGATTTGAATGAACATGTTTGCAGTGGGATTTCAACTCTCTTTTATCCCTCGTAATTTTGCTTTAGTGTGTAATTCAAAAATCTTGTTGTGCTAGGTTTTTAACATTCGGTCCGTATAAGCCCTAATTGGATAATTTTATGGTATTTTGGTGTGGATTGGGGCTGGAATCTCAATTTCTATTGTGGATTGCTTTCATCGACTACAAGGAAGACAATGGTCATCGATTTCAATTGATACTAGGTGCACAATGCTTTGGGTTGTTTTTTTTATTTTTTAGTGTGATTGATTACCTGAACATTGATAGGGGAGGATTTAAATCTACATTGTCCATTGAGGTACCTAATTTGGTTTTAATGACAGTGACTTTATGTGGATTATCATTGTTTTTTTTTACAAATTTTGTGGATTGTCAATTTGAATTGGCCTGAGTAGTTTTTTTTTTTCCAAAGTTTGGGTTGGTCGTGATATTTAATTTGGAGACCTTGGAGAAAATACTTTTCACTTGCCGCAACCATATAGGATTTTAGTTGGGGACTACTTGTTTTTCTCTTTGAGAATTAAGATGTTGATCTATGTACATTTTAGGGAGACTAGTTATTTGCAAAAGAATGATCTATGTTCATTTTGACTTTTCACCATTTGTGTTTTGTTGCTTATTTTTGCGTAATTTGTTTTGTTATTTAATATATTTTGTTCAAATATTTTTATTCTGTGCTTATCAACTTTGATTTGAGGGTATATTTGGTTGGGGGTAAAACTTTTAATGAAAAGTTATTGGGGGTAATGCGGTGCCCCAACCTAAGACATCACATCCTTACTCCATGAACTTATCGATTGATAAATGTGAATTAAGATTGTTGCCCTGATCACGCGGCAGGTTCTTAATTGGATCTCGTTCAAATTTTTTTCATTTCATCATCATTTCATATCTTTGCATTCCACATCATTCATCTTACAAGTGACGATACACTTGTAATAAAATCGCATATATCATTCATAACATCTCAACTTGCCTTTCTAAAATAAAAGTTCTCTTAACTTAATCATGACATTTTTATACATATATTACATACATCCAATCATCAGTTCACATAAAATTCAGAACTTTAAATAAATTCATATACATCCGCTTAAAATATTAAGGTATATCATCTCACACATCCTACCTAATCATTTTAGCCCACATTTTTTATATCATCTCTTACCTTTCCTTAGATGCTCAGGTTCTCGACCTCTTGAGCTTCCCGGTACCTGTCTAAGGTTTGGAAAAACAAATATGAGTGATAATTCAGTAAACAAGCATTGTCCTAAACATTGTCATATATGAGAACATTTCCATAAATATTATCCTTTAAAATATTTTCATAAACATCCCGAACACCTTTATATATGAGGACATTTGTATGTCCTAAAATATTATCATATAATCCTTTGTTCATGAGGACAATTCTATGTTCTAGAACATTTTCATAAATATCTATTCTTAAAACCATTTACAAGTCACGTCTGAGCTTGTTAAGGCAAAACATATATATTTTACCCTATTTAATTAATTTTCTTTGGTCTTGTGTGAACATTTATAATGTTCCAAGATATTTACATAAAATATTCTTTTGTCAGTGGACATTTTTATGTCCAAAACATATTTTATAATAAATTCCTTTAACTAAGGGACATTTGATGTCCCCAAAACATCTTTGTCATAAAATTTCTTTGACAATAGACATTTATATGTTTTAAAACATTCTTCTACATAAATTCTTTTAGAAACGGACATTCATATGTCCTAAAACACTTTTCACTTAAATCATTTTCTTAATCCCCATCTTGGGGCTTGTTTGTAATAAACAAGGCATAAAACACATAATCCATTTTTATGAAAGCATTTGCATAGAAAATATTTTCTTTCATCTTTGTTATTTATACTTTTGTGTAAAACACCCTATTTTAGGGTAACTTGTTCATAATGACTCATAAAATCCTATTTAGGATAACTTTTCGTAAAAATACTTTTATGTTCCAATCTTTGGGTTTTTTTATAAAAAATATGCAAATGCATTTCTCTCAATCCAATAGTGACACTTAGTAAGTGATCATTCTACCTTTTGGAAGAGAATCCATCATTAACAGCACGCTAGCCAGGCAACCGTTCCTTCATCTTCTCCCATATCAGGGAAGGTGCCCTTGGCCTCTTGTCATTTCTTAGCAACTTGGCCATATGTAGAGTGGGCCTCAATCTATCTTCGTCTGTGCTCTACAACCGACCTATTCCTTGTATTGGTGCACTATACATCATCATCACAGATCGCAGTCTGTGTGGTTTAAAGTATCACAGACCGCAGCCCATGTCCTTTAAAGCTATCTTGAAAAAGCGAGATCGTAGACTGCAGACCGCATCCATTCTTGAAAAACATCACAGACCGAGGTTTGTGTCTTTTTAAATCATTTTAAAAAAGAACATTACAGACCGCAGTCCGTGTCAACTTATAAAGCGAGCGCACTCACTTTAAATAAGTTTCGTTTGAAATCTAGTTTTAGGATGACCTTCCTTAAATTCTTTTAGAAAAAATTTGAGTAAAATATTTTGATAAACAATTGAAATGTTTGATAAAATAATAAATCTTAAAATCCTTATGATGAAAGAACTTCAAAGCTTTTAAATTTTCAAGAATAAACTACATATTTTCCTAACATTTTCTTGGTTTCCATTTCGGGGCATTTTGCTCACAAAGGTCATGCAATTGTATCATCCCCTGCTTAACCACCCTGATATCAAATCCTTGTCCACATATCTAATTTGCCATTTTTACATAAAGAGAGGCTTGTGTAGCCTTTTGTATGTCATTTTAACAACACAAAATCAAACCATTTTATGAAATCAACTTATCTAGTCGGCCATCCTTAAACCCCTTTTTAACGGCATCCATATAAATATTTTTTAAAAGATATTTTCAACATATTTCTTTATTTAAAGGAAATCAAAACTTTTCTAATATCATTTCAAACATATGGACCATGTCCAATTATCGTTTATGTTTAAACGTCATGTCATAGAAATCAAATCCCTTTTGAAATCAATATCATAAAGAACTTGTTTACTTAAAATCCATCGGCGTGAAGTATGAAGTCCTTAAGAAACAACATCATGAAGAATTTGCCTACTTCTAAGTAAATTCCTAAATCCATCAACATAAAGCAATTCCAATCATTGGCAACACTTGTGATAAAATAATCTTTTTAAAAAATGTTGCTTGTTTCCCATGAAGCAAACCTTGAGGCTTTCCATTAAAGTCATCCTTTTTCAAAACTTGTAGCTTTTCATTAAAGCCATCATTTTTAAAATTTATGTTTTCCCATTCGTAAGAAATTTAGAAAACATCAATCATAAACGTATTCAACTATTTCAACATATAAGAGAAAATCAATATTTTGAAAGGTTCACTTGCTTACCTGAGATAACCTTAATTTGCTTTCTTTCATCCTTACTTTTGCTTAAATAAATGAATATGACATTTTATTTATATGCATCAACTTCAAATGCTTGCATTCCTTAAGGTTTTTCAACCTACATGAATCCATTTGGATTTACATTGAACTAGCTTAACCTACTTATCCATATATATCCTTCCATATACACTCATCTTATGTCACATAATTTATGTGTTTCTTAAACTTTTTAAAAATGGAGACTTGCATCCCAATTCAACATAATTAAACCCCTTAATTAATATATTATTTTTAAAATTTTAATCCATTTATCATAGGGTTCCAAAATAGCAACTTCTACACATGTTTTGGGTACATTTTGCACCCCTCTTTGGACACCCCTTTATATACCCTTAAAAATCAGATTTAGGGCATACCTTCCCAACCTCTTTTGTTCGTCCAAATTACCCTAATCCTAGGATATTTTATGCTCCAAAACGTTTATAAACTCATTAGCATAATTCATGTTTCATACATATCATAAAAAAATAAAAATCGGGTCATATACGTAATCCTAAGTTCCATCCTTTCTAAAATCCACCTCTAATAGGTTAAATCTTTATAATCACTTATGATATTTGTTTATATCTTATTATAAGTTAAATTTTATCTCAAAAATTTAGAATTTAATATTTATTTTGATTTATTCCTCAATCTGTCCATAATGCTGAAATCAGACACACTAATCTTTCTAATTATTGAATCATAATCAAATTAAAGAATTTAAATCTGAAATTTCTATCATACCTAATAAATACATGAGTTAACCAAAATAAATATTTTCAGCACAACATATGAAGTATTTATATTTATTTTGGTATTTTTACTTTGCTGAATAGAAGCATCAATTTTCAGACGGCTCTAATAACGTTAATTATTAGGTATATTTATACCTTTCAAAAATCTATTTTTATTTTAGTCAATTGTTACTCTTGATGTCTTTCACATAATATAAAACTTTCAACTCAAAATTTTTTCTATAAAAATTATTAAAAATTATTTGATATAGCTGAACCTGACACCCTTTCAACCCTGTTGATGTTGATTTTCTCAGATTTTTAATTTATAACTTAATTATCATTTTAAGTTGAAAATTGGATCGTTCTTTAATTACCCTATTATGAGTTTTCACACAAATTTTCATGATAGAACTCATTCATTTACTTTTTTATTCATATTTTTCTTTCTTATTATAGATTCAATACATATGAACATATCAACGTGATTCATTTCACTCTTATAAATATTAACACATAATAATGAGGGTTTGGTTTGCTTAATCGTTTAGCAAGCATTCAAGGATATATTTATTCATGAATTTAATATTTATAACCATCTTTACCGTAATCAGCAACCAAACATGATTTAGGTTAACGTATATAAATCAAAAATGCATAATACTCACCCAAATTAAACATGAACATGGGTAAACCTTGTTGAATTCTTTTTTTCTTCCTTTCTTCTTCCTTTTCCTCCTTGCTTGGCCTACTTGGGATGATCCTAGCTGCTGCTCCTTTGTGAAGAAAATTTTATCTCTTTTTCTCTTTCTCTTTCTCTCCTTGCTGACTTGAACGACCTTCTTGCCTTGCTGCCCACTTTTCCTCCTTATTTTCTCCTTTCTTGCTGCCTAAGAAATTCCTTTTTATTTTTTTATTTTATAATTTTTAAATGCCAAAAATCTGCCCACATGGACGTCCCATGTGCTCCTTATGCCCTTCATTTTTTAGATTTTTGGGCTCACTTTGCCACCTTATTTGGAGGATAATTAATGGGCATCTTATCCCTTGATGATATGACACAATATTATCCTACTAAAATGGATAATTATCTTATATAAAATTCATCAAAATCATCACATTAATGAGCCATAAAGCTATCCACTTAGAAACGTCCACATGTCATGGACCTTGATATTTTCTTGCCACAAAAATCAACCCATATCACGTTCATAACTCACCCTAGCTTCCTAAGTCATTTAAATGCATATTTTGCATTTTTTTAACAAATCGAAAAAATAAAGCCAAATCAAGCTTGGGCGTCACCACCATATGCCACCTTATCTAAGCCTCCTTAAGCTACACCATAGCCATTTAAAACCATGCATTTAAGCTCTTAATTTTTCATGAATTTTAGCATTTTTGTTAATTCATAAAATTCACTTGGAATTGCCTCCCTTTGATACCTCATATATGCCATTAAACTAAGCCATTAAGCCACTTGCTTTCTAATAAATGTTATGGTACTTTTTGGTGCAGAAAGTCAATGCTATTCACCTTTTTTTCAATTAAGCATATTCCCACAGTAATTAGCTTAATCCAATCATTCCATAATATAGTTTTCATAATTTTATTCAACCGTTTCGAATTTCATCTTAAACCGACTTTTCTATATCAAGTTATAATCATTTTAAAATAACCTTAGAGTGTGAGATTGAAAACAAATAATTATCATCTTAATCTCATCACATTTGCCTTAATCCAGTCTATACATAAATTTGAGCCCAAAGTCATGAGCTTACCTTCCGATTTTTATCTCAATCCGCCTTATAGACGTCAAGTTATGCATTTTCTACATTTTTCAACATAATTTCATAATTATCATTTTAAATTTCATAAATTAAATCATGAAAATTAAAATAATTATTCATGTCACATTAGCATCTTCTAATCCTCATTAAGCTCCTTTGGTTATTTTGACTCACATTGGGCTATGACAATTAATCTTAATCACCATTCTTAATCACAACCCTAATTACAAAATATTATTAAATCATTAAATCATCCAAACATACATGAATCATATAATTCATGTTTATATGTCAAATGCACATACATGAGCCCTGCTTGAGTTTGGGTAGAAGTTATTAAATAGATAGAAAATGATGTCATATAATAGGGGTAATGATGAGGAGTAAAAAGAATAAAATTAAAATATATAGGTTAGTTGTATGAGTTGTTGTGTAGAAATAATTGAAAAGTATGGTAGTTTATATAAAAAATATTTTAAAAAATTAAAAAATAGAGTAATTATAAAGAGTGAAAAGTTTTAAATTAAAAAATTTTGATTGACATTTTTTTGCCCCAAAAAATACACCTTAGATCATATTCTTAACTTTCATAATAGTATTTAATTTGTTCGTATTGAGAAAACTCTCGCTCGTTTTAACTTTGCACCATAATATTTTGTAGTATATTTCTTAATGCTTTACTTATCTTGCTGCAGCTATGGAAATAGTTTGATAATAAATTTGTATTCTTTAGGTGAAGTGAATCTTCTTCCAACATCACTTTTAGTTCTAATGAATTTTAAATAATATGAAATCTCAAAATTGGTTGTGAAGTTGTAAATTTATCTTTCGAGTTTGGATATCATAAATTGTAGTTATTTTTGTCTTTTTATTGTGATATAATGCAAAATAATATTCAATGAATTGCACAATCTTGAAAAAGATTCGTAGTTTCACCAGGATGGAAGGTCATTGGTATAGAATGAACTATACTCTTATCATCGATTCTTAGTGTTTTAGATGATCGTATTTAGAATCTTTCACACTTGAATAATTTGAGGATTAATATTCATTAAAATGGCTATAGGAAACATCGAACAGAAAGTAAGACACTTTTCTTCATTTGGCTTATTTATCTTTTACAAATTTGAAATAGTATTTTTTTAATATAGGTCTTTTGCGATAATTCAAGAATTCGTCAAGAGTAATCTTGATATAGCTGAATTCTTAATACAAAAGACGTATTTTTAAGATTTTTTGTTTCAAATTTCTTTGATAGAAATATTTTAATTTTATGCGACAAACGTACATCGATATTGGAAAATATTATGTTTGTGCGTTACTCCCACTGAACTTATGATTATTCTCGCTAAACTTATAGCATATGCAATCATCAACCGAATTCATTTCAAACCCAAATGAGATAACAATTTGATAAAATTTGCAGATTGAAAACTTGCTTGAGCTTGTAGATGAATTTTTTATTTTAAAACTGAAAGTCTATTATGAATATTATCCTTACATCAATTTGTTATAGCTCAAGGTTAAAACTCATTACTAAAGTCATTTATCTTGAAAGAAAATTTTAATAAAATCGGAGAGAAACTTTCTTTGTAATATTTGTCTTCCTTTTGAATAAAGTTCATTGCAACAAGTCGAGCCTTATGCCTTTCCACATTATCCTCCTTTTTGGTTTTAAATATTTATTTATATCCAATCCGCTTTATACCTTCAGGTAATAGAACAAGCTATCAAATCGTCATTGTCTTTCAATAACACATATTTATGGTATCAGTCTACTTTTTGAGAGTTTTTACTTTGCATTGCTTGACGGAATTACCTTCTACCAATCTAATGTCATTCTGATGTATCGAAGAAATTTGGTATAACCATTAGAAACTGCATTCTTTTTTTTTCTTGTAGATCTCTTAAATGACATTCATTTTTTAGGGTGTTGAGCTTGATCATCAGGAATGACCTGTTTATTAATAATGTCTTATAAATTCTTTTTCAAGATACAGTCCTTAGCTTTATCTCTCCCTCAAGCTCAATATCCTCAAATAATTGACATTTTTTACCTCAAAACAATTGAATATGGGATCATGGGATTTATATTCTAAAATTGTTAAACATATCTAATAATTTTCAAATTAAAAAAAAGACTAAATTAATCATTTTCAAATAAATAAGAATAACCAAATTTATTCAATACAGAAATAGAAATCAAATTTCATTAAAATTTGTATCACATGTCTCTTTTTAATTCAAATAAAATTGAATTTTTAATAATAATAACTTAAATGTCCATATAGCCTCAATAGTAGTTGATTTGCTATCGCCTCCATCGATGAATCTTTCATTATCATTTGGCCTTTCGGTAACTAAAGCAACCCCAACCCCGCATCGACACTCTTATGTGAATAGTAATATCAGATCTATTTATAAAAATGTGTCTTGGGACTAAAGCTAAATTAATCATCAAACAAACCAAAGTGAAAAATATATATGTATTGGTACAATTTTTCTCTATGTGTCAAAGAGTCTGACAAAAGTAACAGTCAAATTTCTTATTTTGTTTCTTTTTGTATTAGACTACCCATAGTTTTGTTATCTTTTATTCATGTCTTTATAGGTACTTGCCAAGCAAATACTTTTAGTCTTTTCGTATTTTGACTTATTCTTTTTATGAACACAATACAACTAAACTTATTAAGAGATTATTTATCTTTTTTTTCAGTCATAAATAACTTTAAACTGACTAAATTATGTCAAAAAAATCAAAACTAAATGCACAAGCAAATATATTTCAACCTTAGTGCCTTTAGTTTCAAAGTAAGATGAGACAAGTACTCCCTTATATTTCCTTTAAACTTATATCTTATTGAAATCGAGTTTAACCGAATCGTACTCATTTCAACTTTATTACTTTTAATAAGGTACTTTTCAAATTTTTTAATAATTTTTTTTAGCTTTAGTTACCTTTTTTAACATGACGCCCCCTTAAAATTTTCAAAATTTTACACTTTATAATCATAAAATTCATGTGATTTGAACAATTTCACTTCTCAAAGTTGTTATTTTTCTTCATTTGAACTTTTGGCTACAAGATTAGTGAGTTGTTTAATCATTAGTGCAAGGTTTAAATTCATAAAGTCAAGAATGATCATAATATTTTATTTTCATTACTTCAACGTGAAAATAGAATAAATATTGACAGATATAACACAAACAAATAAATTAACTAAAAATTGAACAAAATAATATGTTCACATAAGTTTTATATAGAACTTTAGCAATTCAAATAATGGTAGGGCCCATCACAAGATACCTAGTATAATATTAATATTTAGTCTTTAGACAAAAGTTATTAATTTACGAATGGTACTCTTGGTGCAGTAATCAAATATTGATAATAAAGTCCTGCCAAACAATAGGTCTTTCTTTGAACTGACTATTGTTTACATGAAATGCCTAATAATTATCACATGTTTATTACCATGGGTGTCTACATAATCTAGCCAAATATTGATCTTTCTTTGAGCCGATTAATATCTGCATTAATTACATATCCACAATATTTAGTGGTAGTAAGCAAATATTAATAATAAATCCTGTCAAACAACAAGTCTTTCTTTGGACCGACTTGTTATTCACTTTGACTACCAAATAGTTGTCACATATTTATCACCACAGGTGTGCATGCAATTCGGCCAAATATCGATATTCCTTTGGGCAGATGAATATTCGCATGAATTACATATATGTAATTATCTTAATGTCTTAAAAATAGATTAACCTGCATGCGAGAGGCTACTTTGGTAGCATATTGTTTTAATCGATTTATTTTAAAATATTAAATATCTATAAAAAATATTTGTACCGTTATTTGAATTTAAATTTTCAAAAATTCCAAAAAATTGAATTTTGCACAACGATAAGTTAATATGAATTTTGATAGAGAGCAAAAAATTATAGAAACATGAAAATTATTCACAAATTGCTTTCTAAATTCCTATAAATTAACCATATGAATTAATTGCACATATAATTCAAAAATTACATGTTTTTACATAAAATTCACAGTAATGATATTTCTGGACCTATTTGGCTTAATCAAACCCATTCATTTGGTCTAGAATGCCAAAATCATACAAAATCACTATTAGATCATCCAAATGGGATTTCAGGATAAAAATATAATAAATTCAATTTGGACGGTTATAAGCATGCCAATGTACTTTATAGGTACAGGTGGGCTAAGTAGGTTGGCTTGAGGGGAGCCCAAGCCTAAGCAGGCAGTTTTGCATTTAGGCTAGATTGAGCCCATAGTCCTCTTGCGCTTTACTTCCGTATAGGCTACTAGGCTAATATTGGGCTAAAACTTGACTGGGCTGCCTGGGCATTTTTCGCTTGGGCCTATGAAATAGGGCCACTCAGGCTCAAAGGGATTGACTTTGGGCCCGCTAGAGATTTGAGCTCGTAGGCCTGGGCACGAGCCCAAACCCGTGATAGCAGGGGTCCCTTTGCAAAATTTCATTACTGAGGTAGTTTTATGTAATTCCCTCTTGTCTAAAGGAGTTTTGTGCAAAAATTTCTCATCTTCTTCCTAAACAGTACCCAAAACCTAACCCTAGCTCTTGGCGCCACCACCCATCATTTCTACACCGCCACTTGGTCACTGCCATCGGCAGCAACACAACTCTGTTCAGCAGCCAATCATCGCTAGCGGCACAATCCCCTTCCCATCAAGCCGCGCCTTATCCCACTAGAACCACAGTGTTGCCCGTTATGGCTGCCGCCCCCTAGCCTCCACATAGTCACGTCCCGCCAGCAGCCACCGCTACGTCTGTCGAGTCGCTGTCGCCTAGCCCCACTGTCCAACAATGGCCTAATGCCATTACTGGCTTCACGACCCCGCTATCGGCGTCCACCCACTATCCAAAGTGCCATCAGCAACTTGATGGGTTTTCAAATTCATTTAAAAAAAAACTTGTAGAGGACAAAACACTACATGTTTACATGTAAAAAGTTAGGTAGGTTAGCAATCTTTTGGTATTCAAATTTTGACTTTATTAGATACAAATACAGTTTTAGATCCACTTCCGTTGTGCCACTCTGATACCACTTGTTGGGAAAATCTTATTGATTAAAAATTAATCACCCTAGAATCCTCTATCTTGAATCACTAAGAACATAAAACCATAAGCAGAAGCGTATCTGAATCTATTAGAGTAATTGTTGTCGAATCTTGTAATTTCTAGGTCTTCCAAGTTAATGTCTTAGGATTTTTTGGAAAAGGTGGCTCCCCTTTTCTAATGATGGGATGTTAGAAAAAAAACCCTAAAAGATGCATAACTTGGGGACCATAATCGTTTATATAGGAAACTTATCTTTCGTATTTCTAATTTAGCCCATCATAAAAACAAAAATTAGAAATTATGCTGTAGGGATTCTACGCATAGGAGACCCGTACTATATTAGATGATTTAGACTCATAAAATCCTATATGATTACTTTAAAAACTGGGTCTCTATTTATGATAGTGTATATATAATTAATATGTGTGTGTCCAAAATTCCAACAAGACTAGCTTGTATAGTTCTAGAAACGGCTACGCGAGAAGAGTGGGTTCTCTCTTTTGAGTTCATTTTGATGTTAGATCTTTATATAAATATTTTTTGTGTTTTTGTTTATTGTGTCACCTCCTTGAAAACTAAGCAACTGATGGAGGGCAATTCTAGGGGAGGAATAAATAAAGTAAATGCCTATGCTTAACTTTGAACCGTGAACTTCCACTCTACACATTCTTATACATACACACATTAACCACTTGGTCATCCAAGTGGTGACATTTTTTTTATTTATTAATTTTGTTGTCAATATTAGAATGAGTGTACCTCATGGAAACCTTGATCAATGAGATTTCACTTGATTTTCCTAATATCCTATAAAAAAGTATGAAGCTCATGTGCGACAATTCTCGCAAACTACATTTTTAATCCCCCACCATGGCAATATGACATTGCGATCTCTGTGTATGCGAAGGGCATGACAAGAGATTGTCCAATATTCTGCTTGCATTTTTCTAGGTAATATAACAAGCAATTGATGCACATATGAGAAGCCTGCATAATGTAGTTGGTTTTTCATTTGTGGCAATAGTGCCCACATCCGGTCTGCATTGTGTATGGTTTTAAGTAGTTGGGTTTGAGCCCCCAAAAAAATGATATATCAATAGAAGATAGGTTTAAGAAACAAATGAAATCAAATTCGACCAGATTAACCCATGACTTGCCCTTACTTTCCTTTAAAAAAACTATTTTGATTAAGACCCATCTATTACAATCTTTTTAATAAGGTATTATCTTTTCAATACACTCTCTTTCAAACATACTTTCCCGAACAAACTCTAAACAATGGTTGGTTACAACAACATGTCTAGACTAGTTTTACTCCAACACTATAAAATTTGGTGGCACTAAAAAAGACAAAGTAATGGATGCGATGGGTGTGTTTGGAAAGTTGTAAAACTTTTAGATGAAAAGTTTTTGGTATAAAAGTTATTAAATTCAAAGAAAATGGTATGATATAGTAAAGGTAATAATGATAGTTAAAGAGAATAAAATTAAATAGATAGGTTAATTATGTGAAAATGATTAAAAAGTAGGGTGGTTGCATGAAAAAACCTACACACGCATTGAAGCAATAAAAAGCGAGCAAAAGATGCCAAACCTGACCACCACTTAATGCCAAAGAACCTCTAGATCATGGTATTCTCAAAATCATGTGGACGACTTAAAAGAAAAATAACAGTGCAACCATTTATTTATTTGTGTAGTCATGTGTCGATTTAACTGATATTAGAGCTACGTAATCGCATTAAAATTTAAGATTTTGTTTCTCTATAGAAAATTTAGGGGATGGGGATGTTCAACAATAATTAAAATTTTTCACCTAAAATTTTTCAATCTAAAATTTTCACTCAATGCAACTACTCTATTTTTTAATTATTTCTTTATATTTTCATATATAAACCACCCTACTTTTCAATTATTTCTATATAATTATCTATATAACTAACCTATATATTTCAATTTCATGCTCTTTACTTTTCATTATTACATCTATCATATGACATCATTATTCATCATTTTTACTACTTCTAAATTAAAAACTTTTTATCCAAAAGTTTTGTCACTTCCCAAACACATCTCTAATTTATCCATTATATTTAGCGTCGTTTATTTATCTAGGAGGCCGAATTAAAATTTATCCTTATGAAATATGTTTATGGGCAACATTCGTTAAAAAATATATATTTATTTGTAAATTATGAAAAAGATTTTGATCTATTTAGTCATGTATCAGAATATAATAATATTTTATAAAATCATTTATCTATGTATAAATGAGAATTTAGACAATTTAGGTGTTGAAAATACAACTTCAAAATTGATATTTAACATTTAACCATTTTATTATATTGATTTCAATGGAGCCACTCACTGTGATATCAGACAAATAAATTTTTTTTATGATATTATAATTGACACTAAATACAATAAATGATTTAGATTTTCTATCAACCATCAATGTATAAATGAGGTTACATATAAAAGAAAACATGTGTGTATATATATTTTCAAAAGAGATGATTTTTTTAGTACATTTTTTAACTTTCAACCCCATGACCCAACCCACCCACTGAGGATTATGATATAGAGCACAAGTTACAACCTGCAACAAAGCACTACAAAAAAGTGTAATGTATATAATTTACTTTTAATTTTTAATCTACTAATTCTATCTTACGTTAATATATATAACTGATGTGATGTAATAATAATAATTGATAAAGAAAATAAGTTAAAATAGATAGAATAATTGCATGGGTAGTTGCAAAAAAAATTAAAAAATTGAGTAGTTACACGGGAAAAGGTGAAAAATTATTAGAAAATAAGGTAATCATGAGAAATAATAAAACTTTTGATAAAAAATTTTTACATAAAAATTTTTGAGATAAGAGAAAATGATATGATATGATTGAGATAATGATGGTTAGTAAAAAAAAAAGTTAAAATAGATATGCTAGATATATAAGTAGTTGTGTAAAAGTACTTTAAAAGTAGAGTAGTTATATAAAAAAATATAAAGAAATAATTAAAAATATTATATCTATGGAGAGTAAAAAATTTTAGTTTAAAAATGTTTTCTTTTGGTAAACAAACACTCCCTTTAAATTGCAAAATTTTAAGCTGACAAGCTTTAGTAATTACCAATCACACTCCAAGCTAAAGAAACATTTATAAATGAATTTGTATAACTTTCAAGTTCTGACGACATTTCTCATTATCAATACGCAAGAATGCCATTTTTCATCATCTTAAATTTTATTCAAATCTCATCCTGAACAAATATGTTATAAATGATTATTGGGGTTTAGTGATCCCCATCCACGGTCCATCCGAAATATAGCGTAAGCATAAACACAATTAGCATTTTTATCCGTTCGGCTCCGTTCTCCGAGTCTCACCAACCATACGGCGCAACAGCACGTTGCTCGCCGTCGCCATGGCTTGTCATGTACTCGTCCATACCTCTCCACCGTCTCACAAGACCCACCAGCAATTCCCCACTTTCCGCTTGCTTGAATCATCATGTTCGACCATGTTCGAGCTCAAGCAATTACACTCACAACTCATCCGTCTAGGCTTGTCCACTGACAATCACGCTATTGGTCGCGTCCTCAAGTTTTGCGCTGTATCTCCATACGGCGATTTTAACTATGCCCTTCAGGTGTTTGACAGAATTCCCCAACCTGATGCCTTCATCTACAACTCCATCATTAGAGGTTATTTGCATACCCCATACACCAGTAACTGCATTCTCATTTACGCACAAATGCTTTGCCACTCCGTCCTACCCAACAAATTTACATTCCCATCTGTTCTCAGGGCCTGCTGCATCGAAGATGCGATTGAGGAAGGGAAGCAGGTCCATGCCCATGTGTTCAAACTAGGGTATTCGACAGATGAGTTCTCTCATAATAATTTGTTGTATATGTACATGAATTGTCGCTTACTGGACGATGGCCAGCGGGTGTTTGATAAAATGCCTCAGCGAGATGTCGTCTCTTGGACGACATTAATTAGTGGCTATTCTCAGTGGGGTCTTGTTGACAATGCTTGGAGATCTTTTAAGACGATGCCTGAGAGGAATTCCGTGTCTTGGAATGCAATGATTTCTGCATACGTTCAGAGCAGTCGGTTCCAGGAGGCGTTTGCTCTTTTCACTGAGATGCGAGAAAATGGAGTGGAATTAGACAAGTTTGTTGCAGCAAGTATGTTGTCAGCATGTATTGGGTTGGGTGCTCTTGAGCAAGGAGAATGGATACATAAGTACATCGAGAAGAGTGGAATTGAATTGGATGTAAAACTTGCCACAACAGTCGTTGATATGTATTGCAAATGTGGGTGTCTCGAGAAGGCATACGAAGTCTTCAATCGGTTGTCAATTAAAGGGCTGTCATCATGGAATTGCATGATTGGGGGTTTAGCAATGCATGGGCAAGGCAGAGCTGCTCTTGAGCTATTCAAGGAAATGGAGAGTATGGTTGCTCCAGATGATATCACGCTTGTCAATGTTCTCAATGCATGCGCACATACTGGCTTGGTTCAAGAGGGTCGACATTACTTCAACTATATAACTCAAACTTATGGAATCAAACCCAAGATGAAACATTTTGGATGCATGGTAGATTTGCTTGGCAGAGCCGGGTTATTGATTGAAGCCAAAAAGCTCATCGATGATATGCCCATGAGCCCTGATGCAGGTGTCTTAGGTGCTCTTCTGGGGGCTTGCAAGATCCATGGCAATATTGATCTGGGGGAGCAAGTGGGGAAACAAGTGATTGAATTGGATCCACAAAACAGTGGGCGGTACATCCTTCTTGCTAACCTATATGCTAGTGTCGGCAGGTGGGATGATGTAGCAAATATTAGGATGTTGATGAATGACAGGGGAGTGGCCAAGGCCCCAGGTTGCTCCATGATTGAATTGGATGGTTTTGTTACTGAATTCATTGCTGGGGGTCAGTCTCATCCTCAAGCAAAAGAGATCTATGCCAAGGTTGATGAGATGCTGCAAGCGATAAGGTCAACAGGCTATGTACCTGACACAGATGGAGTGTTTCATGATGTTAGTGAAGAAGAGAAGGAGAACCCTTTGTATTACCACAGCGAGAAGCTTGCTATTGCCTATGGGCTGTTGAACACTCAGCATGGAGAAACAATACGAATATCAAAAAATTTGAGGGTGTGCAGAGATTGTCACCATGCTAGCAAGCTCATATCCAAGGTCTTCAATCGGGAAATAATTGTAAGAGACCGTAGCCGCTTCCATCATTTTAGAGGTGGGGAATGTTCTTGCAATGATTACTGGTGAAACGAGAATTGCAGAGAATTATTTACATGACAATTGTCTCCAACAAAGCCCTTGTGGAAGAGATTCGATTGTGGTTCCGCATTAGTAACAGTTTTACTTGGATACATTTCAGGGACAAAACTTCAGCCCAACAATCTGGGGTATGTTGGACTGGATTAAGATCTGGAATAATCTGACCCAATCTGGCACCTGTATTTAAGTTGATCTAATTGAATATGTACACAGATGAAGTTCATTCACAAATACACTTAATACCAAAACGTTTAGGGCTGGTTTGCCCAATGCATCGAGCACTATTTCCCATATAACTTTGCATAAATGAAGTTACCAAAAATTGGAAAAAATCTGCGAATAAAATAAGATAGTATGTAAAAATAAATGTGGAAGTAAATTTTTTTTTTAAAAGTGAGTAAGTGATTTAATATAAAAGAAA
This sequence comes from Annona cherimola, assembly GCA_030490835.1. Classification (NCBI taxonomy): domain Eukaryota; kingdom Viridiplantae; phylum Streptophyta; class Magnoliopsida; order Magnoliales; family Annonaceae; genus Annona; species Annona cherimola. Next base: position 1,527,472 of record CM059971.1, on the reverse strand, counting down.
TAATAACAGGAATAAAGAAAATAAAATAAAATTGATACGTTAATTGAATGAAAAGTGTGATAATCTGATTAAAATGTAAAGCTATTAATTAAAAAGTATAGCAGATGCCTAAAATGTTAAATCATATAAGGTATGCACGGAGTGGGACGTTTTCGGGATATCAAAATGACCCATTTAGTGTTTTTCATCCCAAAAGGATGATCCCAAAAAATATTAAAATGTAAAGATAATATTATAATTTAAAAAGTAAGATAAATTTCTCTTAAACTTATAACATTTGTTTCTAAGTTTTAATATACCTAAAAGTGTTTTAAAAATTCCATTCATACTCATAATGTTTTATCCTAAATTATAACATGTTTATGCTGGCACACACAACCATTATTTATTTCACTGAAAAAATGATTTTGCTCTTTCGAAATTCTGAATTGAAACAATTAAGGCTTACTGTGACTCAATTGATTATGTGAAATCATCAATTCTTGGCATCAAATGATTAAAGAGTTATAATATATTTAAATAATTTCAATTAAAGAAATTTTGGACTAATAAAAACCCTCTTTTCAAAAGGTAGATAAATGGTTATGTTGATGTTGTGGATATGATAAAGATTTAGAATGAACGTTATGATTATGAGAGAGATTTATACATTGTTGTGAATATACTAGGAATTAAAGTCAAACCTTACGAATACAACAAATTTTTTTTTAAAGGTAATGGTTAAAAGTGGAGTAAATAAAATTGAAATAAACAGAATAAGTGTAAGAAAAGATGTGAACAAATAATTATTGTGCAGAAAAGAGGGTGAAAAAGTAGAAAAAAATTTAAAATAGTATGAAGATTTTATTTTCTATTCCCACTAAACGATATAGCTTTTTTTTCTATTTTTGCCCCCTTAATAAAATACTTGATGTACATCTTGTCACCTTGCCAGATTTGTGGTTATATTATGTATCGGGTAAGGTAAAAATAAAAGAGGAATGATCATGTTAGCCTGATCTAAGTAAATGCTCTACTTAGCCTATCTTAAAAAATCTATTTACAACAACTTTTTTTAAATTTTTTTCTTCATGCATTTGTTTATCTAGTTTTACTATTTTTGAATATGTTTATCTATTTTTTTGAGATTTTAAAATATCCTTATTTTTAAAAATCTAAATATATATATATATATAAAAAAATAGTAAAATTTGATTTATATATTAAATATACTTAGATAAATAAGTGTATGAAAAAAATATATTTTAAATAAGATTTTTGAGGTGAGCTACATAGAACATTTACTTAGTCCGGACCATCCTTTAAAATAAAAAAAAAAAGGGAAAAAAAAAGACCAAGCGAAGCCCCGGCCAGTCCTGGCCACCGTCGAATAGTCCCAAATCTCATCTCCCCTCCGATTCATAATTCCTTTCCTCATTATCTCCGGACGCTGGTTTTCTGTTTTTGGCAGCGGGCATGGGCAGGAGAATAAGAAGCCGAAGAGGAGGAGAGGAGGCGTGGTTGTTGTGATTATGCCTCCATCAGATCTGGCGGGTGGGTGGGAGATGCTTCAACAGGTACACCGTTCTGGTCATTGATTCCACTTCTTCTTCTTTTTTTTTTTTTGGTTCTTCTTTACTCAAACTCATTTCTTAAACTTACACTTTTACTTCCAAGCCATCTCCATTTCCTTTCATGTTTTTGTTTATTAGCAGCACTCATTTCTCTTCCCTTCAACTCTCTCTCTCGCTTTTGATGAAACTGGCTTGTGAATTCTGTTCATTCATTTAATTCTGCTTCTTCTCTTCATCCTACCTGATGGATGCATAACGTGCGCCTGTGCAATTCATGTTATTTTGAAGTCTGTGAAATTGTTAATGACATTTTCCTTATGTTGATAGACACTGTCGTAAAAACTGTAATCGCTCACCTTAGGCAATGAACAGTAATCTTATGATGCTGTACCGCGCATTTTCAACCTGGAAATGCAGAGGAAGATTGTACAGCCTTTGTCTCAGAGAGTCACTCTTTGAGAGCAGGAAGAAACTGAAACATTCTTTGGAATTGCATGCCAATGCAAACAGCAAAGGCCCGCAGACCTTCTTTATTTAAAGGAAATTAAGAAACTATTGGCAACGTACCATTTCTTAAAAAGATTTTTGGAGGAAGCAAAAATCTAAAAGCTGTCGTACACAGGAAAATTTCTTCTGGGCATGTTAGTGCTTGCTTTTGAGACATCTTAGGTTGGCGGGCCTTATTTAAATTCCAGCTTTTTTCAGTCTCTCCAAATTGGATTGCAACAGTAGCGAAGGAAATTTTACTAGCTAAAGAAGGAAAATCCAAATACTTTATTAGAAGAGAAAACTTTATTACTTAAAGAAGAAACATACGAGTAAAAGCTAATGAGATAGTTTGAATTTTTAGTATTATGCTGTTTGGCTAGGATCTCAATAACAACAAGATTGTCAACTAATCATTTGAATCGGATTGACTAGGACCAGTGTAATAAGAACCGGATTGGAGCAGTCAGAGTCTCAGAATGTGAACCAGTTGTACCCAATTCATTGGTTCAACCACCCAAAATAGATAGGTCAAAAAGGAAAAACTGGGAATTGGTGTGCTTCCCAGTTCAAAGCATAGTTTGGTTCTCATAATGCTGATTCAGACAACGGTGAGTTCTTAATTTCTTTGGTTAAAGAAACCTCTCAGTCCAAGTAAGGATTGTCAATGAGCCCAGTTGAGCTGAGAACAATTAACTTGACTTTGCTCTGAAACAAAAAAAGGTCGATTTAAGCATGGTTACAGAAATGAAGCTTTATATTGAAGCTCAACCTTGGCTTAGTGATTCAAACTCGATATTATGTACTTAGTACTTCCTTGTGTGATACTTGACTTATTATTGTTGCAAGCAAGTTAGGTTACCTTTGTGTACATTACGTTTAAAAAAGTAAAAAAGAAAAGTGAGAGATATGGGTTAAACATGTCATCAACCCAACCTTAATCATATTTGGAAACCCTGCCTAAGCCTGTATGTTCTTCTAAGATGGATCAAGGTTAACCCAACTCTTGACTCTATTGTTTGGAAAGCAGGTCAAGCCCAAGTAGGTTTCTAGTTTGTAATGTGAGTCGAGTTTTAAAGATTTAATTTTTTTGCACATATTGCTATTGCAAAGTATAAAGCCTTATTGATGTTGAATTTAAAAGTTGAAACTTGATTAGTAAGTTAAATTAAAGCATTATTAATATAAGTGATCATGTTTAGAATTGGGAATGGGGACTTTAGATTTTTCAGATTCCCCAAGTTTTTTTTTTTAAAATGCTATAACGCGGGTCAGGTTGGATCATGGTTGACGCAACCTTAACCTTACTTTAGATTCGGACAATTTTCTGACCTACCTTATCTCGAGTTAGCCTATATGCCTGCTCAACTGGTTGGAAAATAGAACAGGTCATTAGTTACCCTTACCCAATTTACAACCCTAGTACTTAGGATTACAAGAGAAATCTATAGTGCTTCTTAAGATTGTTTGCTTTCAGTTCTTTTGCTTACATGGTTACATGAATCTTTGTATAAGTCCACAAAAGTTTTTGATGCTGTTTAATCTTTAGAATCTTAGATTGGAGCAATGCAATGTCTACCTAGGACCTAGTTGATGCAGGAGATGATGACAATAAAATTAATAATGATACCAATGAAGCTATGAATAAAGTTAAAATAAATATGTATCTTTATGAAAAAGTGATAGAAAAGATAATTTTTACTGTTGACAAGGTATAGTTGAATTGGGTGGGTGAATTTTTAATCAAGGATGAGAAAAATCTTACACTTGTCCAAACAGGCCTTTACGTGCTTGCATTGGACTTTTGGGCATCATAATCCAAGGCAGTCATCCTGCCAAGATCCGGTCTGTAGAGAATTTTAAAGAACATCATTATAATTTCCATCCATCATAACTGTAGGATAAAAAACAATGCCATGTCGTGACATAATAATGAGATCCTATATTCTCAATCAATGATAAAAATGCTGCCAAGAAATTTCAACATTGCAATTTTTCCGTATTCAACTCATTAGGTTTGTTGTGAGGTTACAGATGTGGCTTTTGGCATGGATAATTGATCTTAACAGTTTTAAGGGTTGGATATTTCATGCTTTTAATTATTCAAGTTACCTTGTTGTTTGGATGAGTAATTGCTCTGATATAAAAAATGCATTTCCGTCCAAGGTTTTGAGACCGATATAGTTTGAAGGAGGCTTGTCCCAAATACCTTAGGAGTTACAGATTTTTTTCATAAAGGGCACCAATCACAGAGTAATTTCCAAACATGTTTTCATCAGGCTTGCAATTTAGTATTTTTAAAGTAAGAAAAAGATGCAAAATGCTATCCTTCCGAACTGAAATAATCCAATGCTATTTTCATTTTTAGGTTTTGCATGAACATGGACCCCTTTCACCCTCAAGAGGAAATATTTTATTTTTGCTATGAACCAAGGAAATGCACTATTGGTAGAAAGGAAGTCGTCTATCCGAAGAAGCTTGGTAGACTACTTTAGATAGGCTGCTTTTATCCTCCATCACTGGTCATTAATGATCTCAACCATTCACCTTGTCAATTCAAGGTGTGCTTGCGTTGTCTGAAAGTGGTGAACTCGTGGAATGCTATTGGATGCCCACAGGAGGTTTAGCAGCAGCAACCATGGTTGGATACGGATTTTATTGTTTGGTCGAGGACGAAGCAGCAGCAGTGGTAGCAGCCGTACATGGCGATGTTTGGCGAGGGAATGCAGCAGCAGCAGCAGCCATAGATGGCGATGTTTAGTGAGGGAATGCGGTCGAACAAGGAGTGTGGAAAAGGGTGAACAGATCCATGGTGTTCTGGTAAAGAATGGGGTTGCCGCAGCTCCTTTTTTCTTCATCTACAACGCCCTTCTCTACATGTATGCTTCTGCTTCTGTGGCATCTGCAGCAGCCATGGCCTTTCAACATATCCCTCCTCCCTGCAGGGATGTTATTGACTGGACCACCTTGATGTCCTGTTACACTCGCAATGCTCTCCCTTACCAGGCTATCCATCTTTTCCGCACCATGACCACCACCACTGCCACCGCCCCTGACCACGTCACCATGCTCTGCCTCTTCACTGCTTCTGCACAGCTAAAGGATCCCCTCTCTGGGGCCCAAGTTCATCTCTTCATGATCAAGATTGGCCTTCCTTTCACCGCTGCCGCCACTAATGCTGCCATGGACATGTATGCCAAATGTGGTCGCATTTCGGATGCTCGACGCATGTTCCAAGAGATGGCCAACCCCACCCTAGTCTCTTGGACCATAATCCTCTCTGTTAGCTTGACCAGTGACGGTGTTACTAGTGCCCGGCAAATGTTTGATGGAATGCTCGATAACAATGAGGTTACCTGGACGGTGATGATTACAGGCTATGTCCAATCTGGCTTCTCAAAGGAAGCTCTCTCGCTGCTAAGCCAGATGTTGTCACTCTCTTGTGCTCACCCTGACCACCACCGCCACATTATCCTCCTTAACCATGTCACCCTCTGCTCCCTCCTGTCAGCTTGCTCTCAGTCAGGCGACCTCACCATGGGCCGCTGGATTCATGCATATTCCATAAAGACAATGACAGAAGATGCTCAAGTCCAAGCTTTGCTCATGGTCCACACAGCTCTTGTTGACATGTATTCCAAGTGCGGAAATGTAGATCAAGCAGTTTTGGTTTTCAACAGCATGCGCTACAAGAATGTCATCGCTTGGAATGCCATGATGAGTGGGTTTGCCATGCATGGGTTAGGCCAGGCTGCCATACATCTCTTTTCTCAGATGGTTCAGGAAGCCCAGCCTGACGACATTACCTTTGTAGCCGTCCTAAGTGCCTGCAGCCACTCAGGTCTAGTTGATCAAGGATATCGATATTTTCACAGCCTTACTCCGGTTTATGGTATAGTGCCCAAAATAGAGCACTATGCATGCATGGTGGATCTCTTAGGACGGGCAGGGCACCTGAAAGAAGCAGTAGGACTGGTAAGGGAGATGCCCATACGTCCTAACGAGGTGGTATTGGGTTCACTTCTTGCGTCTTGTGGCCTTCATGGAAAACTTCAACTTGGTGAGCGGCTTCTAGGTGAGCTTCTGGAGCTGGACCCTCTCAACACGCAATACCATATTCTTCTCTCAAATATGTATGCATCTGCTGGTAAACAAGATGTGGCTGATGGTCTTAGACGAATGCTTAAGAATGGAGGAAGGGGAAAAGTACCTGGCATGAGTTTTATCCATGTTAATGGATTTGTTCACCAGTTCAGTTCAGGGGACAAGAAGCATCCTCGAAGCTGGGAAATTTATTCCACGTTGGATGACATAACCCAACGGTTGAGGCTGGCTGGGTATATGCCCGACACTTCCTCCCAGATCTTTCAATTTAATTCTATTGGTGGCTACATGGATGAGAAAGAGGAGGCAGAGCAATCTCTCTTTGCTCATAGTGAGAGGTTGGCTTTATCATTCGGGCTGATAAGCACAAGGCCTCAGATGCCGCTCCACATCTTTAAGAACCTTCGAATATGTCGGGACTGCCACACTGTTTTTAAGTTTATTTCAGACATTTTTGATCGGGAGATTGTGGTGAGAGATCGCAATCGTTTCCACTCCTTCAAAAAGGGTTCCTGCTCATGTTCTAATTACTGGTGAGTGGATTGACTTTACACTGGTCGATGGAAGTTAGTGTGGAGATCATATGTGCCTGCCTGCAATTTGAACCCTCCATGTCTAGGGAAAAACAGAATTTTGGATGGAAGAGCTGGGAAAATCCACCAAGCTGCAACACCAACTGATATTCCAGATGACATATACAAGAGGCCATATAGGTGGCAGCTGATAATTGAAGTGAAAGCAGCGTGAAGTATGAAACGATCATTTCATCACAGGCAATTATTGCATAGATTTTGTAATCACATTTATTCAGTGTAGGGGAAGCCTGCATGGACCATTATCCATACAGAAGTATTAAGGTCTTTCATCCCCTCCTGCTCAGTAGGATGGATGTTCAAGATGGTTGCCATTCACAACTAAGTAGAACTTCATTGCAATTCCATTAAAAGGGGCATCGATGATGAACATATTGCATGAAGCTTGCAATTTGGCAATTGCCATGCCCAAGTTTTTGTATTATCTTTTTGCAATCAATTCAGGAGAGGTGACTCGATTAGCACAATGGTTCACTGATTATGAAGTGGAGAATGGGGAAGTCCTTTTTTCAAAAAAAATTGCATTCAAATCATGCATGAATGCATAATAATTTCCTTCTCTATTGTTGAATTCTTCATACTGCGAAGGTCGTTCTCTTTGGAGTTTGTATTCTATTTGGAGATAATGAGTGGCTATTGGATCACCATCTTCTCCTGTTCCATCTTGGGAGACTATTCCTAAATTCCATGAAATCTGAAGGTGAGTTTTCACTCACTTGGTGCTTAATGTTCTGTGCTAGTCTCCTCAAAACTTGTGGCCATGTGAATAAATACCTTCATGAATTCAAATTTTTGAATCTGTTGATCTTCTGATTGTTTAATCTAGGCCAATTGGCTCCCTGATAAGTGCCGATTGAAGCTCAAGAACCTTATAGTAAGACCACCTTAGAGTTGTAAATTTTTTTCAAAAAATATTTTAAATTTTTTGAAAATGAGTAAAATACCAGTGTTTAAAAATCCAAAACAAATATATACATATATCCAAAAATGGTAAAAATGAACTTATATAATAACAGTTTTATAAAAAAAATTTCAAAATATTTTTTTTAAAAAAATATGTTTTTGAACTGGCCCGAAATGAGCAGACCCTAAGGAATCTGATGCACTTCCAAATGATCAATTTTCATAGACACACAGAAAGCTCCAAGGTCAGCTGCATTGTTACCCAAGTAGATTGAAGCAAAATAGCACATATAAGATAACAACGAAACCACCAATAGATCCCTTGAAATTTGATGGTGAAAAATATGGGATTTTAAAAGTTGTAACCTAGAGGATCTTCCAAATGTTATAATCATCATAGAGTAATAGAATGTCAATCTAACCGATTTTGGTACGTCTTCTAGGAATGAAGAGTGCTGGTGGGACTGCAGGAGAACACAGCTGATACTCGTCTCTAATTGACCTCTCAGACAACCAACAAGACTTACTTTTCTCTGAATACAAGGTACCTTGCATGCATAATGCAAAATGCAATGGCTTGAGTATATCCTCCAGACTTTGAAGATCCATCTGGTCTAGAAAAGCAAAAAGGCAAAACTTCCAGGACCGGTTGATGGCTTGATTTAAGCTCTGAAGTTGGCTTCTAATATTCAACCAAATTGCTTGCATATTAGTAGTAAAGAAAGGACACCGGCATTTGTTGTTATCAGAAGGTACAGGACATTTTTATTTTAGAAAGAATTTTACTAATGATGTACCTGAAGCTGTAAGTCTTGGAGATGTGATGGGAGCCTGCATTCTATTTAAGCTTGTGCTGGTCCTAACACTTGGAAGAGCGAGATGAGGACAGCTACAGCTTCAAGCTCTAGGAACCTCGTGATATTGAGAGCAGCACCAGGTGGGCAATCCTTCTCCCATGTTTTGCAATGAAATTGTACATCAATCTTGGACCTGATGAACAAGAAAAGGGATTCCAAGTGGAGCATCTGTATTCTTCATTCCTCTTTCAATAAAGATCCTGTCACCAGTTTTCTGAAGGGTGGGTGTATGAGAATAGTTATTTGCATAAATAGCATTTAAAAAAAAAATCAGAAAGAGAAGCTTTCAACAGGAAGAAATCAGTAATCATGTTAATGTAGCAGCACTGAGTGCTCAGAAATAGAACTGAATATTTGGAAGTCTTGATTTGTAAAATATTGGCCTATAACTTATTCAACAACAAATTCTTGTTACTTAGCTTATTATATGCCTTAGAAGCAATATATTATTATTTTGACTTACAATCTTTGGAATCTGCTGAAAGCAGAAAGTTCTTTAGCTGCAAATTTTGCAGTTTGTCAAAATAGAAAAATACCCTGTATTCTCTGTGCAATTTTTAATTTGTTAAACTTATTTCTATCGATGTCTCATCTTGCAACTTAAAAACCAGAAATTTTTTGTGTTCTATATTCATATACAATTTTGGTTTTTTTATGCTTGGTATTCGTATGCAATTGCGATTTTTTATACTTTGTATTTATACACGTTTGTGGTCATTTGTGTTTCATATTTATCATATACAATTGTTTTTATTTATTTATCATTTTGCTTTCTTTTATTTGAAATATAGGTGAGAAGGTCATGCTTTTGCAAATAGTCGAAAGACATAGCTTTGCATCTTCTTTTTTTGAAGGAGATGGCTATCATTTGTATTCAGGTTGAAATCTTTTCAATTTTCTGGATGTGTTGATAGATTTGGAGTGTGTTTGGGAAATAATAAAACTTTTGAACACAAAATTTTTAGGTTGTGTTTGCGAATGGATAAAACTTTTGATGAAAAGTTATAGAAAATAAAAGTTGTAAAATGACGTGATATGATAGTGGTGGTAAAGAGGAGTAAAGAGGATAAAGTTAAAGATAGATAGGCTAGTTGTATGAGTAATTATGTAGAAATGATTGAAAAGTATGATAGTTGTGTAGGAAAATATGAAAATTTAATTAAAAAATAGGATAGTTACGAAGAGTGAAAATTTTTAATGTGACATTTTTTAAACATTACCAAACACACTATTAGTGTAAAAGTTGTCAAAATAAAAGAAAATGATGTGATACAATAAGGGTTATGATGTGGAGTAAAGAAAATAAAGTTAAAATGGATAGGTTAGTTGTATGGTTAATTGTGTAGAAATTGTTAAAAGTATAATAGTTTGTATGTACATGACAATTGTCTCCAACAAAGCCCTTGTGGAAGAAATTCAATTGTGGTTCCGCGTTGGTAAGAGTTTTACTCAAGTTCATTTCAGGACCAAAATTTCAGCCCAACAGTCTGGGGTATGTTGCGTTGGATTTAGACCTCGAATAATCCAATGCAATCTGGCACCTGTATTTAAGTTGGTCTAATTGAAGATGTACCAACGTTGCTAAAACCGGATTGGACCGACTAGTTCGACCAGTGCGACCGGAACCAGTCATACGTCTGGTCCAATTTGCCCGGTTACCTATTGGCCCTGTTAAACGCTACCAACCGGTTGAATTGGTTTGAAAATCGGCCGGTTGAAATTGGTTTGAAAATCGGCTGGTTGAACCGATTCGGTGTAAAAAAAAATTCCATTAAAATTTGTCAATGATTTGTTGACAGTGCCATTAAAATCATGCAAGATGGTGAATCGGAATCTATTATAGTTGTTCAGTTCTGAAAAGATGGCCAGTTTGCAAAAGATATCCTAGAACATCAATCCAATATTAAACTCCAGCCCATTTTTGTGTTTTTTCAATTTTTTCTCTTGCTGGCATTTCCAGTCTTTTTTTACAATGTGCTGCTGTGTTTATAGAATTGATGCTTTAACATTTTTCAAAATTTACTTTTAAATCGAGTTGTGAGTACTCATTACTTCCATTATGCAAGCTATCATGGACATTGCAGCTATGTACTGGGTGAAATGCATTTTTCTATAAATATTTACCTGAGAAATGATAGCTAGTTTTTTGGTTCTGGAAGTCCAAAACTCATCACAAATTCTTCTGTTGTAGTTAGATGATGCTATTTTTTCAGAGAAGACTGCTTGAACAACATGTCATTGGGACAACATCCAAATATCAAACCCAGAGGCATCTCTGTGAAAATGTTCTGACAAACATGAAATGCAGTTGGCTCCTTTTCAGTTGGGGTTGGGGAGTAGGTAATAAGATTTTAAAACCTTACAAATGGCATTGTATGATGTTTTAGTTAGCCATTCTAGATTTCCCCACAGTATTAGAAATTGCTGCTGAATTATTCTTACTTCTGCTGGGCTCACTCCAGTTTCTATAGTCTGTATGAGAATGTCTTATTTTTTCCACTTTTTTGTGTGGAAACTACTGTAGGTAGACATAAAAGTGTCCAGAGGTGTCCACAGACTTGTATGTTGGGCACAAAGTGCAGTCTGTATGTATGAGTAAACTACGGATAGATCATGCATGCACTATTTATATGGTTTTCAGGAATTGGATATCTTGCAAATTTATTGCCAGCGAATTGGCACAATTGTTGATCATCCGCGAAAACTTAGAACTCCTTGAGCATTCTGCTACTCATTGTTAGGACATGCCAATTTTTCAATTGACAGTTGTGATTAAATGTGGTTTGTGGAACATGAAGGGGCATATTTATCTATCTTTTCTCATCCCATGTAAACGAAAAAAAGTGCTATGGGTGATATGTGCAATTTTCCTCTTCCTCAGCACCTTTTGTCATCATGAAAACAATTGCATGGTTATTCAAGATCTCATTTCAATATCAAGCTTGAGAAATTGGATGCAATTTAAGTAATGATTTGATTGTCGCATGTACCAGGTTTTGTGAAGGCGGGGAGCTCTTAGATAGGATTCTCTCAAGGTATTTTTCTTGCTTTGGTTACGTACGTACAAGCATGAAATCATCAATCCACCAGATAATTATCTTTCAATGCTTATATTCAGATTATCTCGTATCTCTTTTTTCAGGGGCGGAAAATACACAGAAGATGATGCAAAGGCTGTGATGGTCCAGATACTGAATGTTGTTGCATTTTGCCATCTCCAGGGTGTGGTTCACCGGGATCTCAAACCTGAGGTATGAGCACACACAGCCAACGGAGGCTTCACGTCATTCTCTGACTGTCTTAATGGGTTGGCCAGTCAATGTAGCATAATTTGAAATTGGAATTAAGGGTAATGATGTGATACGATAAGGGTAATGATGAGGAGTAAAAAAAATAAAATTAAAATGGATAGGTTAGTTTTATGGTTAATTGTGTAGAAATTGTTAAAAGTATAATAGTTTGTATTTACATGACAATTGTCTCCAACAAAGTCCTTGTGGAAGAAATTCAATTGTGGTTCCGCGTTGGTAAGAGTTTTACTCAAGTTCATTTCAGGAACAAAATTTCAGCCCAACAGTCTGGGGTATGTTGGGTTGGATTAAGACCTCGAATAATCCAACGCAATCTGGCACCTGTATTTAAGTTGGTGTAATTGAAGATGTACCAACGTCGCTAAAACCGGATTGGACCGGCTCGTTCGACCAGTACGACCGGGAACCAGTCATACGTCTGGTCTGATTCACCCGGATACCTAGTGGCCATGTTAAATGCTTCCAACCGGTTGAATTGGTTTGATTAAAATTTGTCAATGATTTGTTGACAATGCCATTATGCAAGATGGTGAATCGGAATCTATTATAGTTGTTCAGTTCTAAAAGACGGCCAGTTTGTAAAAGATATCCTAGAACATGATTCTAATATTAAACTCCAGCCCATTTTTGTGTTTTTTCATTTTTTCTCTTGCTGGCATTTCCAGGCTTTTTTTACAATGTGCTGCTGTGTTTATAGAATTGATGCTTTAGCATTTTTCAAAAGTTACTTTTAAATCGAGTTGCGCGTGCTCCTAGATGAAAGTAAACATGAATTATCTCAAAACTAGAGTTATTCTCGTCTCTGGATTTAAGCACACATGGCCAAAAGTCTAGAATTTTTTTTAATTGCAAATATTTTTTTTTCTAACTTGTAAAATCATAATGATAATTCTAATTATTACTTTATTTTAATAATTTATTTTATATGATACATAAATTGCTAATGTACTGGTTTAATCTGTTTTTTTTAAAAACAGTTGCATCGGTTGAACCAGAACCAATTCCTTGATCGGTTCGTTAACGGTTTCGATAACATTGATATGTACACAGATGGAGTGAATTGACAAATTCAATTAATACCAAAACGTTAAAGCTGGTTTGCCCTATGCATCGAGCACTATTTGCCATGTAAGCTTGCATAAACGAAGTTACAAAAATTGGAAAAAACTGTTAATAAAATAAGGTAGTATGTAAAAGTAAAGGTGGAAGTGAGAAAAAATTTAAAAGGTGAGCCGGTGATTTAATGCAAAAGAGATAATAATACGAATAAAGAAAATAAAATTAAATAAATATGATAATTGAATGAAAAGTGTGATAATCTGATTAAAATGTAGACGTAATATTTAAAAAAGGCAAGCATTGTGGTATAGCGGCATGGCGAACGCAATGCCGACTTCGGGTTAAGTAGTGGCAGCCGTAGTCTCTCAAGCTTTATGAGAACAATGCCGACTTCGGGTTAAGGAGTGGTACGTTTTCAGGATATCAAGTTGACCCATTTTCATTAGGGGTGCAGGTGACCATTTTTTCCAATTTTTTTTTGAAATTTTTTTTACCAAACGGTTAATATAAGTATATTTAATATATATATATATATATATATATCAATTTTTACCAATTTTAGAGACTTTTAGATTTTTTTATATTTTTAAAAAACAGTGGCATTTTTAGTAATTTTAAATTACTAAAAATGTCACTGATTTTTAAAAATATAAAAAAAATATCTAAAAGTCTCCAAAATTAGTAAAAATTGATACATATGTTAAATACACCTAGTTTAACAGCTTCATGAAAAAAATTTCAAAAAAAATTAGTGTAGTACACCCAGTGTATACAACTGCATCCCATTTTCATTAGGGGTGCACATAGAGCGGGTTTTTCCCGACCTTGTCGGGTTGGGTTGGGTACTAGTAAAAATCCGGTTTTAGGTTTTGAATTTTTTTTTTGTAGTCATTGATATCGGGCTTAACTCGGCTCGGAATTGATTAGTACTGGGCCGGAAAAACCCAGACAACCCTTTTAAAAAGCCGGCCCGGAAAGGCATGCATAACATGAGGCAATTTTTTTTTTCTTGTTGTCATGGAACCCTTCTAAGATTGTTGTCATTCTAATTCTGTTATTTTCTGAATTCAGTTGTTAAAAATTTATTGTCTAATTATTTTCTTTTATTAACCGGTGATATTCAAGATTTTTTTAAAGCCTAAAACGTCAAAACTCGTAATATGATAAAACTCATAATTGTTTATAAAACTCCCATGTGCAGATATGTTAATAATACATAATTAATTAAAAATAATTAAAAATGAAGAATTTGAAATCCTTTGTTAATTTTGTTATTATAAATCACTAGTTATCACCAATTATTTCTCATTGTTATATAAAATTTAAAGTTAGTTATTTGATTGCATGTTATTTGAATTTGTCTTTCTTTTTATTTTCAATTTTTACTTATAATTATTATTTTGTAATCTTTTATTTTAAGAATTTATTTGAAAAAAAGACTCTTTTATTTTAACCCGATCGGCACCCACCCTAATCCGATTTGGACTTAAATAATCAAAGTTTGGTATTGTGTTCGGTTAGGTCCTGAGAACATAGGATTATGTAAAGGTCCAGTTTAAGTCGGGTAAAACCCACCCTGTATACACTCTTAACGAGTATCTAAACGAATGGAGAAAAATTCATCATTTTTCATTTTTACTTTTTCTATTTCTCCATTTTTTAAATTTATTGTAAAAACATTCTCTATATTATTATTTTAAAATTTAAAATTTTAAAATTTGTTGCAAAAATATTTTCCATATAATTATTTTAAATTTATATTTTTAATCTATTATAGAAACGTTTTCATATAATTATTCTAAAATTTGTTGTAAAATGTTCTTCATATGATTATTTTAAAATTTATTGCAAAAACGGTTTCCCTATAATTACTTTAGAATTTATGTTTTTAAATTTTTCAAAAATGTTCTTCATATATTTATTTTAAAATTTTAATTTATTGCTAAAACTTCTCCATATAATTATTTTTAAATTTATATTTTTATGAATTAGTTTGAAAAAAACTCTTGGAACAAAGCTCTATAGTGGGTTCAACATGGACTTGACTATATGTGGCCGAAATAAGTACCAGGTCCGGGCTAGGTAAATCCTACCTAGTGTGCACCGCTAAGTTTCACCAAGAGATCCCATATGGAATCATTATCAATAATGAATCTTATAAAGAATCAAAGAAGATATTTAAAAAATGTTCCAAAGCCAAATTCAAACTTTGAATTATCTCAAGAAATTAAAGAAATGAAAAAAGAAATCGCTGAATTAAAAAATAGAATTATAAAAGCAAAATATAGATGGTATAAAAGTGTATTTTTAACTGATGTTCAAATGCTTGAAGTTGCTTCAAAGCCAAGTTTAAGTAGATTTTGAAAACAACTCTTTAAGATAATCTCATAGATCACGAAGTCGCGCATCCCAGCCGTTTGCCGTGTTGAAAGGCGTGAAGGTATTTTAAGTCGTTACTGTAAAAATGAGTTCTCTTAGACGAATGTTTTCATCATCTTCTTCTTCTAGCCAAGATACTGAAATACATTCAGTAGGACTAGATGAAATTCAAAATATGTCCAAAGGAACTTATAAAAATATTGAAAAATCAATACAAAATTGGAAAATACCTAAAGTACCAATCAAATAAATTTATAAAATCAGAACTTTTGATTTCAAAACTGAATTCAGAATTAAAACTCTCGAAACCGTTTTAGAATTTAGAGCCGGTTCTCACGAAATCCAATTATTACAAAAGAAAGCAGTAAAAGAATTATATGAGAAACAGTTTAAATTTTTTCATTTTGGATTAATACAAATTGCTATACAACCTTGGGTTAGAGCAGGATTATAAGCCTCTGTTCTAGCATGTTTAAAAGATAATCGCCATAAAAAATTTTCAGACCCTATATTGGGAATCATTCAAACTTCTCTCCATGCAGGACCAGTTTATTTTAACAGTTTTCCAAACTTCTCAATTAGCCTTACAGACCCTCATGCATTAGAAGTATTATCTTTACTTATACAAACTCAGGGATTTGATATGAAAATTGGATCAAAACTGTTATGTATACAATATCGAATTTATTATAAAACCATGAAAACTTTAGTTCCTAAATCTCTTGTTTCACAAGAAAAATGAGCTACTTCGTATTTTATAACAAATCCAATTCATAAAAAGATTGAACCTAAAAGGATTCTATGGTCAGATGTGGATCTCCCATCAGAATGAAAAATTGAAAAAGAAACACCTCAAGATATTCCAGAACAACCTTCTGAAAAAATTGAAACTATAATAGAAAATTCTGATAATATAACATTACATTTCGAACCAATACCACAAAGACATTTTGTATGTATATCCAGACCATAGGTCCAACCAGAAAATCTATGTCTTCCACCTCTGAAAGGTTTCCTTTGCAATTCCATCATAACATTGCTAAACCTGAACTAGAACCCTCAGAGTCAAATTTTCAATTAAATGAAATAACATTCAAATTTGATCATGAAAAATTATTAAAAGAATATAAAGCAGATCATAATAAGAAAAAGAGAGAATGAATTTCAAAAACATATAGAGGATTAGAATTAAGAAAACTTATTGAAAAATGGGTTAATTATTGCAAACATATAAAAGCTAATGTATATTTTTTCGATTGGTATGATAATCAAGTAAAAACTTCCATAAATATGTTAAAAACAGACGAAAAGATAAATGTATCTTCAGAAGATGAAATCCAGCCAGAAAAGAAAAATAATCGTCCTCTAAAAGATTTAGATGGTCTAGTGATTCAACAACCTTATAAAAAATCAAGTTATAAAGACACCCCAGTTCAAATGAAAGATTTATCCCAAATTATAGAACAAAATAATTTTACAAATTATAAATTAATAAACATAGAAAAACACTTAAATTCTGGAAAACAAAAAGAAAAACAAAAGAGCATGTCATTTTATAAAAGACCCTTAGAAGTCTCTTTTAAAGAATTATCTTTAGAAGATAAAAAAGATGAAATTAGCCCTATGATGTCTCAAGTACCTTCCAGCTCAGGAGATATAAAGAAAAGGATTAATCAATTAAAAAATAAATCTCAAACAAAAAATTATATTCAAACTTTAACAGAAAATTTGCCAGCAAACCTTAATAAATTAACTATGGGAAGGAACTATTATCACAGGCCCACACCTATGGATCAACAATTTGAAGAAGATTGGCCAACAACACAAAATTATTTTAATATGAATTCTATGTATGAATGGAGTATAGACGGAGTCTCAGAATATCAATTATGGAATATAACAAACAGTACGATTATGTATGCTACAATGCTTCAAACTCTTAAAAAAATATCAGCAGGCGAAGCAACTATATGCATTGCTTGGGGTTTCACCGGTCAGCTAAAAGCGTGGTGGAATATCCAGTTAACACATGACGAACAAATGAATATAATCAATGATAAAGACCCAGTTAATACTCTTGTAAGTACTATATTATATCAATTTTTAGGTACTATAGAAGATTACCAATCAGTTATAAGTGAAAGACTATTAAAACTAAAATGTAAAAAGATAGCAAAATTATTTTCAAAATTTGACTTAAAATCTGGATATTGGCAAATCCAAATTGCCGAAGAAGATAAATATAAAACCGCTTTCAATGTCCCATTTGGACATTACGAATGGAATGTTATGCCTTTTGGTCTTAAAAATGCACCATCAGAATTCCAAAATATAATGAATGATATCTTTTATAAATTTAGTGAATTTATTATAGTATATATAGATGATGCTCTCATATTCTCGGATTCTATACAACAACACTGGCGTCACTTAAAAACCTTTAAAAATATTATTCATCAAAATGGGTTGGTGTTATCAGAAAGAAAATTAAAATTATTCCAAACAGAAATAACATTTTTAGGATTCAGTATAAAAAATAAAACCATTCAGCCCATCAGTAGAGCCATTATATTTGTTGAAAAATTTCCAGACGAAATAAAAGATAAAACTCAGCTGCAGAGATTTCTTGGATGTCTAAACTATGTATCAGAATTTTATGAAAAATTAGCCTTCGATAGAGGAGTTTTACTTAAAAGACTAAGGAAAAATCCTCCTCCATGGACTCAAGAACATACTAAACCAGTCCAAAATATAAAAAGAAAAGTAAGATATCTCCCATGCCTTCATCTTGCAGATCTAGGATTATTCAAAATAGTTGAAACTGATGTCTCAGACGAAGGATATGGAGGAATTCTAAAGCGAAAAACCCGAGAAAATAAAGAACAATTAGTTCGTTTCACATCTGGTCTATGGAACGACACTAGAAGAAAGTATCCAACTATAAAAAAGGAAATGTTAGCTATAGTTTTAAGTATTACAAAATTTCAAGGGGATATTATAAACAAACCATTCTTATTAAGAGTTGATTGTAAAATAGTCAAACATATTATAGAAAAAGATGTAAAAAATAAAGTTTCGAAATATATATTTGCTAGATGGCAAACCACCTTAGCACAATTTGATTTTGAGATAGAGTACATTAATGGCAAAAATAATTCTCTTCCTGACTTCTTGTCTAGAGAATTTTTGCAGGGTAAAAAGTGATGGCTTCCTCCATCTCTACTCCAAAGAACTATAATTTCGAGATGTATAACGACCAACTTTTTATATACCTTGAAAGATCAGATTTTGAATTATGTAAGAAGAATCTTCCAGAAGTATATCATTTCTCATCAAGTGACTGAGATAATAAAACCATGAGAGATACAACGCGACAGATATATCAGAAGTATCTTCCTAAGTTTGAGTGGTTTATCCCTCAAGCTCCAGCAAAATATGTTGAGTTCTATGAGAGAATCTTATTACATACCAGTTCTATAACTCTTGAGCATATAAAGAAAAAAGACAGTGACATGATCATATACTCAAAAATTTTATTCAAAGAATCTTATCTTTGGATAATTGGCCAGTCAGCAATCCCGATACTTATATTCCTTTTTCCAGAAATTCCCAGCAATTTCTATACTTATCCTAAGTATAATTTTTGGGATTATCAGGACGCCTGGAAGAAAGTGTTTTTAAGACAAAACTTATATTTTTCTCATTCTTGGTGGATCAGATTCAATCTTATAAATCCTGCCCAAGAAATTCCCGTTTGGTTTTTCGAAAATTTTTGAGATAATTGGGGATTTGAGAAATCCATCCTTCCAGAAGAGCTCCTCCCTCATATATCTTTTGATATAACAGACTCTTATAAATTAAACAATTTTATAATCCAAGAATCCATTCCCTGGATTGTCCGTTGGGACTTCACATTCTATATTGATTCAGACTCCACCTCTTATATTTCTTATACTTCCTACTTAAAATGGTGGCCCAAGTTCGACCTAGATTATATTCTTAATTCTGAAAGTTGGAAGAAAAAGAAAGCTGGAAAAAGAGCTGCTCAAGTTGCTAAAGGACTCTGCGCCTCTCCTGGACATTTCACAACTCTTCAAGACTTGAAGACATCCGAAGAGACCAGAGATGCTTTCAAAAATGCTCTTCTTATGGTCAAAAGAAAATTTCCAAACTTATCAGGCAAGGAGCAAAAGCAAAAGGCGTTCGGATTCCTCTTCGACAGCCAAATCGAAGACGATGACATGGATGTCTCCTCCGCCTCGCTTTCCCCTTGACAAGACTTAAAGATGAAGATTCTTATAAAAAGAAGACTTAAAGTTGTGGAATCTAATCTCCTTAAAAGAAGATGTATTCTGTTTGCGCCTTTTGAAAAGCAGATGTTGTACGACTCCACCATCTCAAGGACACGTCATTCTGCTTTCGGCGCCCCGGATTTATAGCCTTGTTAAGTCCGCGGATTTGAAATGTTTTCGAATAAGTTTGCTTTTTCTTTCTATATATTGAGTCTTGTGTTTAGTTGTAAGGGCATCTAGCTATGAGTATCAAGAGTGAGAGCCCAGTCTAAGTGTGGTGTGCAAGTGTAGTGTGCTTGAGGTTCCTCTGAGAAGCTGTTCAAGAAGCTCTCCGACCACCTCTCTCTGTAAGAAAGTTTATGTTATCCTATTACTTTATTTCTTTGAAATATATGATATGATTTGGATTTCTCATTATAGAAGACAATTGTATGTGTTAAGAAGACAAGAATCTTGGTATTTAGAAAATCTTGATAATCCTAATTTATCAAAAATCGTTTGTCAATATTATGAAGAACAACTCTGTTGGATAACTCCTGACATAAAATCTTGAAGATGACATAGAAAATTCTTCTTATAATTTAAAGTATCTTTTAATTCTGCTAATAAGGAGGCTTCAGGTGGTTTTATAAATGCAAAGAGAGTTTCTTTGATTTGTATCCCTTCATCAGTTACTGAAAATGGTTTTAAGAGTTGGAGGAAAGGTGTTCCAAGAATAATTTTTTGTTGCATATTTTTAATTAATATAAATGACGTTTGTAAACATAATTTTTTATTACATATTTTGGCTGAGGATAATTTATACTTAACAACCATATCCGTTCCATCAGCTGTAGCTATGGACGAATTTGTTGTTTCAAAATATTTTGGAGGTATAATTCCTTCATTTATACAATTGAGATCAGCTCCTGAATCAACTAGGGCTATAAGATTGACAGAAAAATCTTCTGAAAAATCAGAAAATTTTAAAGTTATTTTTATATACCATTTTTGAGATATAATTTTTTGAGCTTGATTACATAAAACATGAATTGAGGATTCTGCTTTGTCGTCTTTTGCTATTTGATGTAAATGTTGGTCAAAATCTTCTTGGTCGTTTTCTTCTTGTTCCAGATTTATAGATAATTCTTTTAATTCTAAGACTTGAATTCTATTTTTTAATTCAGCGATTTCTTTTTTCATTTCTTTAATTTCTTGAGATAATTAAAAGTTTGAATTTGGCTTTGGAACATTTTTTAAATATCTTCTTTGATTCTTTGTAAGATTCATTATTGATGATGATTCCAGAAGTGTTAAGAGTTCTGGAGTATTTGATATACGAAGGAATTATTCAATAATTCAGCTCTTTGCTGGGGATCTTCAACTTGGTTTATTATATCTAATAGGGCTTGGTTTGAACTATTTATCATGTTTAGAGAGTGATAATCTGAATCTGAGGAGGTTTGATAATCTTTTGGACTATAAGAGCATTGACAATGATGTTCTGACTCAGAGTTTTCTTTTATTATTTGATTTATTTGAAATTCTTCTTCGCTATCAGAGAATTCTAAGTTTGTTTCACTTTCAGATGTTGCTGCAAGTTTGTTTAATTTTTTAGATAATTCTTCTATACTTAGATCTTTATTGGCTAATAGCTCTTTAACTTGTCTTTTATAACATTTAGAAGCATAATGACCTGTTTTACCACATTTATAACATTTTATTTCTTTAATATCTTTTTTATTAGAAGGTTTTTGCTTGTATCGCTTATATTTCTTTTTAGAATAATATTTGTTGAAAGGTTTATCTCTGGATTTATTCTTATATGACTTAGCCTTTAAATATTTAGATTTTTTAAAAATAGCTTTCTGAGCAGGAGTTTTTTCTATTCTGTAGTGAGAACAAAATAGTGATAAGTTTTGAGATTTTAAGAATTTTGTTTCTTCCGTTCGTTTTTGTTGACATAATTCAAGGCCTACTTGTTTTATCTTTGTAAATAATGTTCCCCAAGTATAGTTATCATATTCTAACCTTCCTTCATTTTCTTGTTTGATTAATGCTTTTACTTTGGATTCAAATACTGAAGGTAATCCTTGAAGAAATTTTTCTTTATAAACTGGCTTGTTTCCGTCCTCAAGCATTTGAACATCAGTTAAAAATACATCTTTATACCATCTATATTTTGCTATCTTTTTACATCTTAGTTTTAATAGTCTTTCTCTTATAACTGATTGGTAATATTCTATAGTACCTAAAAATTGATATAATATAGTACTTACAAGAGTATTAACTGGGTCTTTATCATTGATTATATTCATTTGTTCGTCATGTGTTAACTGGATATCCCACAACGCTTTTAGCTGACCGGTGAAACCCCAAGCAATGCATATAGTTGCTTCGCCTGCTGATATTTTTTTAAGAGTTTGAAGCATTGTAGCGTACATAATCATACTGTTTGTTATATTCCATAATTGATATTCTGAGACTCCGTCTATACTCCATTCATACATAGAATTTATATTAAAACAATTTTGTGCTGTTAGCCGATCTTCTTCAAATTGTTGATCCATAGGTGTGGGCCTGTGATAATAGTTCCTTCCCATAGTTAATTTATTAAGGTTTGCTGGCAAATTTTCTGTTAAAGTTTGAATATAATTTTTTGTTTGAGATTTATTTTTTAATTGATTAATCTTTTTCTTCATATCTCCTGAGCTAGAAGGTACTTGAGACATCATAGGGGTAATTTCAACTTTTTTTATCTTCTAAAGATAATTCTTTAAAAGAGACTTCTAAGGGTCTTTTATAAAATGACATGCTCTTTTGTTTTTCTTTTTGTTTTCCTGAATTTAAGTGTTTTTCTATGTTTATTAATTTATAATTTGTAAAATTATTTTGTTCTATAATTTGGGATAAATCTTTCATTTGAACTGGGGTGTCTTTATAACTTGATTTTTTATAAGGTTGTTGAATCACAAGACCATCTAAATCTTTTAGAGGACGATTATTTTTCTTTTCTGGCTGGATTTCATCTTCTGAAGATACATTTATCTTTTCGTCTGTTTTTAACATATTTATGGAAGTTTTTACTTGATTATCATACCAATCGAAAAAATATACATTAGCTTTTATATGTTTGCAATAATTAACCCATTTTTCTATAAGTTTTCTTAATTCTAATCCTCTATATGTTTTTGAAATTCATTCTCTCTTTTTCTTATTATGATCTGCTTTACATTCTTTTAATAATTTTTCATGATCAAATTTGAATGTTATTTCATTTAATTGAAAATCTGACTCTGAGGGTTCTAGTTCAGGTTTAGCAATGTTATGATGGAATTGCAAAGGAAACCTTTCAGAGGTGGAAGACATAGATTTTCTGGTTGGACCTATAGTTATTAGTTTTGGAGTTATTGGTCTGGATATACATACAGAATGTCTTTGTGGTATTGGTTCGAAATGTAATGTTATATTATCAGAATTTTCTATTATAGTTTCAATTTTTTCAGAAGATTGTTCTGGAATATCTTGAGGTGTTTCTTTTTCAGAAGATTGTTCTGGAATATCTTTAGGTTCAATCTTTTTATGAATTGGATTTGTTATAAAATACGGAGTAGCTCATTTTTCTTGTGAAACAAGAGATTTAGGAACTAAAGTTTTCATGGTTTTATAATAAATTCGATATTGTATACATAACGGTTTTAATCCAATTTTCATATCAAATCCCTGAGTTTGTATAAGTAAAGATAATACTTCTAATGCATGAGGGTCTGTAAGGCTAATTGAGAAGTTTGGAAAACTGTTAAAATAAACTGGTCTTGCATGAAG
This sequence comes from Annona cherimola, assembly GCA_030490835.1. Lineage (NCBI taxonomy): Eukaryota > Viridiplantae > Streptophyta > Magnoliopsida > Magnoliales > Annonaceae > Annona > Annona cherimola. The sequence goes on along the minus strand of CM059971.1, from coordinate 1,504,131 downwards.
AGAAGTTTGAATGATTTCCAATATAGAGTCTGAAATTTTTTTATGATGATTATCTTTTAAACATGCTAGAACAGAGGCTTGTAATCCTGCTTTAACTAAATTTAACTTAGAAACCTACTAATGTTTGTAGGAATGAAAGTTCTGATTTGGTTCTATATATGATCTTTTGATACTAAGACTGCACATTGGGTGGGTTTTTCCCAACCCAGACTGCTTTGACCTATAAATTACTTTATTTCTTAGAAGAAAATTATGCTTTAAAATTTTGCCTAGTTTTAACTTGATATTAAACAAAAAATAATGGGCAAGGGTAAACATGCTTGCTTGCGAAATCTATAAAAGTGGAAACAAGCTCCGCAAGAAGCCATTTATAAATGAAAGTAATAATACCTAATGGAAATTTTATATATTTGAACGTGCTATTAATATTCAAAAGAGAAATGATCCTATTAGCCCGGGCTAAGCAAATATTCCGCTCACCTAAAAAAATTCATTTATAACAACTTTTTTTTACACTTGTTTATCTAAATATATTTAATATATGAACCGAGGTTTACCATTTTTGGATATGCATATATATTTTAAAATTTTTTTAAAGATAAGGGTATCTTAAATATGAGGAATGATCCTGTTAACCCGGGCTAAGTAAATGCTCCACTTAGCCCATTGCAAAAATCCTATTTATGACATTTTTTTTTTACTTTTTTCTTCGTGCACTTTTTTATGTAAGTGTATTTAACATATAGACCAAGTTTTATCATTTTTAGATATGTATATACATATTTTTTAGATTTTTAAAAATAAGGGTATTTTAAATACATATATATACATAGATGTTTAAAATTTTCAAAAAAATAGATAAACATAATAAAAAATGGTAAAACTTCGCCTATATGTTAAATACACTTAGATAAATAAGTGCATGAAGAAAAAAGTAAAAAAAAAGTTATTGTAAATATTTTTTTAAGGTGGGCTAAGTGAGACATTTAACTAGCTCGGGTTAACAGAATTACTCCTCCTTAAATACACACACACACACACGCAAATGTTTTAATTTTTTTTTAAAAAATGCATAAATATATTCAAAAATGGTAAAACTTAGTTTATATATTAAATACACTTAGAAAAGCAGGTGTGTGAAGAAAAAAGTAAAAAAATTATTGCAAATAAATTTTTCAAGATTGAAAAAGCAGAACATAAGATCACTTCTCTATTCAAAAATGGAAATGAGCTCTGTAAGATTTTCTAATTTAAGATTACATCAATAGAATTTATTTTAGTAAGAATAAATTTATCTTTCATAAAACATATATTAAATAAATTAAACATATATAATAAATATTTTCCAATATATTCAGTCTAAAGACTCATATCAAACTTACATATTAATTATTATAAGAAATAATTTAAAAATTAAATTAGATTATAACTAATTATAAATAATTTTAAAAGTTTAAAAGAATAAGAATAAAATTAATTGAAGGTGCAATCCAATAAATTAACTTAAAAAATTAGATCATTTTAAAACCTAAAATGGTAATTTTTATTTTTTTTTTAAATTCTATTTTTAATCTGGCCCAACACAATCCTAACCTAGACCGAACCTGTTCTCAAGCAAACCTAAATTGTTGGGATAGGGTTTGATATCGGGTTTAACTTGTATCAGAATATATAGGATTGACATAGGTACCGAATCTGAGTTGGGTAATGTGCGCCCCTAATTTTCATCCTAAAAGAAAGATGCCAAAAAATATTGAAATGTAAAGATAATATTAAATTTTAAAAAGTAAAACAAGTTAAAATGTAAAATTATAAAACTTGGGACACTTTTTTCAATTTCCAACTGTGCTTATAGGAAGAAGGATGAAAAAAAGATGCCAAAAAATATTGAAATGTAAAGATAATATTAAATTTTAAAAAGTAAAACAAGTTAAAATGTAAAATTATAAAACTTGGGACACTTTTTTCAATTTCCAACGGTGCTTATAGGAAGAAAGGAAGAAAGGGAAATTTTTTGGCAGAATTCTTTTTTGAAATATATAAGGTAATGGTATGGTATGATATGATAGAGTCAATAAGCTTATAACATTTATCTTTTTTTTGATGGATATAACATTTATCTTTAATTCTTAATATATCTAGAAAATATTTTATACTTTAAAAAGTTTTAAAATTTTTTCTTGTACTCATGACATTTTTTCATAAATTATAACATGTGTACGCCGTCAACATAATGATTATTTACCTCTCTGGAAAGATGATCTTGCTCAAGCAAAATATCTTAATTGAAACCATTAAGCTTGAATATAATTTAATTAATTAGTTAAATGAATTATATTAGGGTTAAATTGTTTGGATTAAAGAAAGTTAAGAAAGATAAAATAGTTTTTCAAAGGGGAGCATGTTAAAAATTTAAGATGAAACGCTGCGGGTCTGAGAGAGGTTTGTAAATCTTTGTAGATATATTAGGGATTAAAATTAATCTTATAAGCTAAAAAGTTTAACGAATAAAATTGAAATAAACAGAACAATTATATGAAAAGATATGAATAAATAATTATTGTAGAGAAAAAAGGGAAAAAAAGTAGAAAAAATTTAAAATAGGATGAAAATTTTCTTTTCTATTCCCATCTCCAAAACAATGTAGTTTTTTTTTTTTTTTTTTTAAATTTATTTGTAATATTTGATCCACATCTTGCCAGATACGTAGATATGCACAGAAATGTCAGGAACCGGGCAGGGTAAAAAAAAGCGCCAGCAAAGCCACGGCCAGAGTCTTGGCCACCGTCGAGTAGTCCTGAATCTCATTTCCCTTCCCATTCATAATTCCTTCCCTCATTCTCTCCGGACGCTGGTTGTTTTCTGTTTTTGGCAGCGGCCATGGGTGGAAGAAGGAGAAGCCGACGAGGAGGAGAAGAGGCGTGGTTGCTATGATTATGCATCCATCAGATCTGGCGGGTGGGTGGATGGGTGGGAGATGCTTCACAAGTTACTCCGTTCTGTTCATTGATTCCACTTTTTGGTTCTTCCTTACTCCAACTCATTTCTTATAATTACACTTTTACTTCCAAGCCATCTCCATTTCCTTTCATGTTTTTGTTTATTAGCAGCTCTCGTTTCTCCTCTCTCTCTCTCTCTCTCTCTCTGGATGAAACTGGGTTGTGAATTCTGTTCATTCATTTAATTCTGCTGCTTTTGATGAAACTGGGTTGTGAATTCTGTTCATTCATTTAATTCTGCTGCTTTTGATGAAACCGGGTTGTGAATTCTGTTCATTCATTTAATTCTGCTTCTTCTCTTCATTCTACCTGATTTATATATACATGCATGTGTGCAATTGTGCAATTCAAGTTCTTTTGAAGTATACGTGAAATTGTGAACGACATTTCCCTTATGGTGATAGACACTGTCATAGAAACTGTAATCGCTAACCTTAGGCTATGAACACTAATCTTTATGATGCTGTACTGCAGTCTTCATCTGCATTTTCAAGTTGGAAATGCAGAAGAAGATTGTACAGTCTTTGTATCAAAGAGTCACTCTTTGGGAGCAGGAAGTAACTGAAGTATTCTTTGGAATTGCATGCCAATGCAAACAGCAAAGACCCGCAGACCACCTTTATTTAAAGGTAACTAAGAAACTATTGGCAATGTACCCATTTCTTAAAAAGAATTTTGGAGGAAATGAAATCTAAAAAGCTTTTATACGTCGGAAAATTTATTCTAGGCATGTTAATTCTTGCTTTTGAGACATCTTCAGTTGGTGGGCCTTATTTAAAATCCAGCCTTTCGAGTCTCTCCAAAATGGATTGCAATAGTAGTGAAGGAAATTTATTAGTTAAAGAAGGAAAATCCAAATAGAATTTTGATGAGTGAGTTTGAATTTGTTAGAAGAAAAAACTTTATTACTTAAAAGATGGAAAATACAAGTAAAAGCTAATGAGAGAGTTTGAATTTTTAGTGTTGTGCTGTTTGGCTAGGATGCCAGTAACAATGAGATTGTCAGCTAATCATTTGATTCGGATTGACTATGACCAGTCTAATAAGAATAAGGTAGGTTAAACAGGAAAAATTGGGAATTGGTGCGCTTCCCAGTTCAGAGCCTAGTTTGGTTCACATAACTCTGATTCAGACGACAGTGAGTTCCTAATTTTTTTGGTTAAAGAAGCTTCTCAGTACTAGTAAGGATTGTCAATGAGCCCAGTTGAGCTGAGAGCAACTAAATTGAATTTGCTCTGAAACAAAAAGGTTGATTTAAGCATGGTTGCAGAAATGAAGCTTTATATCGAAGCTTGACATTGGCTTAGTGATTCAAACTTGATATTATGTACTTAGTACTTCCTTGTGTGATACTTGACTTATTACCATTGCAAGCAAGTTAGGTTAACTTCATGTACACTATGCTTTTTTTTTTTTTTAAAAAAAAAATATAAAGAAAAGTGAAAGATATGGGTGTAAACATGTCGTCTACCCAACCTTTATCATATTTGGAAACCCTGCCCAAGCCTATATGTTATACCAAGACAGGTTAAGGTCAACCCAACTCTAACTCTATTGTTTGGAAAGCGGGTCAAGCCTAGGCAGGTTTCAAGTTTGTAATACAGATTTGGAATTGCGAGTCAAGTTTTAAAGATTTGATTTTTTTTTTAATTTTTTGTGTGTGCACATATTGCTATTGCAAACTATAAAGTCTTATTGATGTAGAATTTAAAAGTTGAAACTTGACTAGCAAGTTAAATTAAAGCATCATTAATATAAGTGATCATGTTTAGAATTGGGAATGAGGTCTTTAGATTTTTTAGATTCCCCCCCTTTTTTTAAATGCTATGATGTGGGTCAGGTTGGATGATGGTTGACACAACCTTGACATTAGTTTAGATTTGGGCAAAGTATTCTGACCTACCCTAGTCTCGAGTTAGCCAATATACTTCTCAACTTGATGGAAAATAGGACAGGTTGTGGGTCACCCTTATGCAATTTACAACCCTTGTACTTAGGGATAACAAGAGAAATTTATAGTGCTTCTTAAGAGTGTTTGCTTTCAGTTCTTTTGCTTGCCCATAAACAAGGTTACATGAATCTTTGTATAAGCGCACAAAACTTTTTGATGCTGTTTAGTCCGTAGAACCTTAGATTGGAGCATTGCAATGTCTATGTAGGACCTAGGTGATGGCAGGAAATGATGACAGTAGAATTAATAATGATACCAATGAAGCAGTGAATAAAGTTAAAAATAAATGTCTTTATGAAAGATAAAGTTGAGGATAGAAAAGATAATTTTAACTGTTGACAAAGTATAGTTGAATCGGGTGGGTGAATTTTTAATCAAGGATGGAAAAATCTTACACTTATCCAAATAGGCCTTTGGGTGCTTGCATTTGAATTTTGCGCATCATATTCCAAGTTAATCATCCTGCCAAAATCCAGTCTGCAGAGAAATTTAAAGAACATCATTATAATTTCCATCCATCATAACTGTAGGATAAAAAACAATGCCATGTGGTTGACATAATAATGAGATCCTATATTTTCAATCCATGACAAAAAATTGCTCCCAAGAAATTTCAACATTGCAATTTTACCACATTTCAACTCTTTAGATTTGTTGTGAGACTACCGATGTGGCTTTTGGCGTGGATCTTTGATCTAAACAGTTTTAAGGGCTGGATATTTCATGCTTTTAATTATTCAAGTTACATTGTTGTTTGGCTGAGTAATTGATGTGATATAAAAAATGCATTTTCGTTCCAAGGTTTTGAGACAGATATAGTTTGAAGGAGGCCTGTCTCAAATACCTTAGAATTACATATTATTTTCATAAAGGGGACCAGTCACAGAGTAATTTCCAAACATTTTTTCATGAGGCTTGCAATTCAGTATTTTAAAGTAGGAAAAAGATGCAAAATGCTATCCTTCCTGACTGAAATAATCCAATGCTATTTTCATTGTTAGGTTCTTTGCAAGAGGAATACTTGCTTGGATGAATATGAACCCCCTTCCACCCTCAAGAGGAAATATCTTATTCTTGCTATGAACCAAGAAAATGCACTGTTGGCAGAAAGAAATCCGTCTGTCCAAAGAAGGTTGGGAGACAGGAGACTGCTTTAGATAGGCTGCTTAATCTTCCATGATCTCAACCATTCACCTTGTCGATCGAAGGTGTGCTTGCATTGTCAGAAAGTCTAGAGGAGAATAAAAGGCCAAGGTAAATGAGAGGTAAGGTAAGGATGCCCCAAGGATTAGAATGACACAAATTTTCTCTTGCATTTATGAGTACTAAAAAAGATATAATATATCTACTTTAGCAAATATGGTGCTGGGGCCAAGCTTGGGTCCCTGTCAAAACCAGGTTGGGCTGTCACTACAGTAAGCAACCCTACCAATGTAATTATATAAGTGAAGGGTTGGTAGTACGTTTTGAATCAACCTTGGAAAATGTAAATTTTTCATGGAAATCAAATTTCTTCTACCAATCTGGCCCATTGAGAATGTTGAGATGAAATTCTCTTGTGAGAAATTTGGAATTTGTACACTTTATTTTCTAAAAGGGTGTGTTTTGGAAGAGGAAAAAAAAAGTGGGGGAAAATTTTGGAAAAAGTTAAAATAGGTAGGGTAATTGTACAGAAAGATGTGAAAAAATAATTGGAAAGTGAGTAGTTAGGTAGTTAAGATGTCAAATCATATAGAAAATGGTGTAGAAAGTGGGGGCAAAGTTTGGGACCTTATTCTGGTTTTTTCCTTCTTCCCAAGCAAACAAGGATAAAAACAGAATGTCTCATTTGAGCATTGTTTTGCTTTTCAAGGAATAAAAACTACCCCCATTGCATAAGTGAAATGGTTCTCTCTGCTTGATCCTTGTTCACGTATATTTTACCTAACCAGAATGGGGATTCTCAGTTTCCATTTTTGCATGTTGAAAAGTGGAAAAAAAATCAGAATAAATGATTTTCTGTTGAGAAATTCTTGTTTATCTGTAATAATTGATTGTTGTCTTTATCATTCTCATGCTCCTGAGCCAAATCTTATGTTGGAGCAGGGTCGACTCGTTATTGTTGTTCATGTTTAGACAGTTAGTGTTCCCCAAAGACATTATTTATTATTTTCTACTTATTGGTGTAATTCTATTCTATGGCTTATTTTCAAGTTGCTTTGTACTTTTCTCTGCCTTTTTCTCATGGTTGCTGTCTTCCTTTCGATTCCTCTTTTTGTTTCCCTTTTGCTAAATCTCATATAACTTACTGTGTCTGTACTATTTTTCGATATGATGTAGACATTTGCAACTCATGTTCAAGACGTCAATTGTGCAGACTGCAATTTTGTCATTTATTGAGCTGTGGTGGCTGTGCAAATGGGCATTCGAAGGATTGGATGTCGAAAACCAAAGTTAAGTGTCCATTGCAAGCAAAGTTCTTCTTCTATAGTTGATGAAGTCAACCGAGATGCAAGGACTATCACAGAGAACTACTCAGGTGATGATTCAGACAGTGAACTGACAGAAGCTGGTTGCGAGCTATGCATGATGGGGGATCAGCTGTGCAATATTCCTTATGAACTTTATGTTCTGCCTGATCTAAGGGAGATACTATCTTTAGAAACATGGAATTCTTGTCTAACAGAACAAGAAAGGTTTTCTCTTTCAGCTTATCTTCCAGATATGGACCAGCATATGTTTTGGGTAACTATGAAGGAGCTCCTTGGTGGTAAAAACATTTTCTTTGGCAGTCCATTGATGGAACTATTTGAGAGATTGAGAGGTGGACTTTGTTCCCCATCTGTTAATAGCTTTAGAAAGGGTCTTCATTTTCTAGAAAGAAGAGCATTTTATTATTCGGTGAGATCATACCATGAGAACTTGACCAGCACATTGTCAGATATGAAGAGTGCATGGAGAAAATGCAGACCAAGTGCCAATATCGAGGAAAGGCTCTGTATGTGGAACATGTGGAAAAACCACAAGGGCAAGGATAAGGTTGATCTCAATGCATTTCCAGCTGAGGATGACTCATCGACTGATGGAAAAGAGTCTATCACAGGTCCTGGCACTAAGAAGATGAAAACTACTATTATGAATGGAATTTCTTTGGTGCATGCCAATTCCAATCCGAAGGGTGTTCTAAAGATAAAGCCAGGTGGACTGAACAACATGCAGAATGGTGTTGTCTGGAGACCATCACCAAAAGGTGTGTTGAAAAGAATACCAAGATGCCCTCAAGCCCAAACACAGCAACACAATGCACTGTCAGCACACCAGGAAGCCACCAGCTTAGTGGACATTTCAGTTTTGCCACAATTGATGTCTAGAGCTCCTCTGCCTCATTCTACAGTGCAATGGGATTCAGGATTCCGCAATGATGACATGCCTTTTCTGCATCAACCAGTTAGAGGTAGGAAAGCTTATGCAGGTTCAGAGCTACCTGAATTTGTTGCAGATCGACATAAGGTGGAGGAATATTCAAACAATTCCATAGAACGAAGTGGTATGAGAATGATGAGCATGGTGAAGGATCCGGTATCCATTAACATTGGCGGAGTGGAAGACCGGAACATATTTCCGAAGAATTTGCAGAGTATGAGGAGATATTCATGTCAAAACATTGAGACTGAGAAGCACGTGATTGGCAGAAGCCCTCAGAAGAACTCAAGTTCGAAGAATATGGATTGCTATAATAATCCAAGAGAACAGCTGTTAATGCCAGTGCATGAAAAGAAAATGATCACATTTCCAAGAATTAGTGACACAGTTTCGGAGATTTCAGCCATTGGAACGCTTCCGAAATTGTCTTTGGATCGATCAACAACACAGGATAGAGACATTGCCAGAAAAGGAATCCTGGAACCTAATGGAAAATCAGATGTTAACACACTGCCTATAACATACAAGAGAAGGAAAGCCCAAATGAAACTCAATACATAAAGCTCTGTTAAGCCATTGAGTGGAGGAGTCCATTTTGATTCGAAAATCTTAAAAGAAATGGTCACCATGTAAGTGAGAATGCCTAGAGTGAAAAATGATAAAACCAGAAAATCAAACACCTCTATGTAAGCGAGGTGGCTAAGATTGGTCGCAGTATTCTCCCTCAACATGAACAGGCATCGCCTTTATTGAATATTATATGAGGAGCTGATCTAATATATGTGACTATGTTCTATCACTTGTATTGTTGGCAAGCTATGTCAATTTTATTGCAAGAACTGCACGCTATGTAAATCGGAATGTATATGCAATCTTGTAGGCCTGTAGATCATGTAGTTGGCCTTTAATCACCTTTTGCAGAACTGGCTGTTTACCTGGGGCGAGTAGGATAATTCTTCTTGTTCTTTGATTGTTCTTTTTTCAAGAGATGTAGCAGAGACTAGTGCATCATGATTTTAGGAGAATGGAAACATGGTGAGTTGTTTAAACTGTTATATACCAGTACTAATTTGCTTACCATGAGCGATAGAACATACAGCATTTATACCTAATTGTTGGGTGGTTGCTAGGAATTTTTTAGTCTGTAAGCAGACTGAGATCAGTGTAGATCAATGCTTCATTGTGTATGTAGGTCAATGTTTCTCTGTATGAATGGAAAATAGCTACATTGGAATTGTCCTCTCAATCAACAATAGGAGCTGATGATTGTAGGTCATTTGTTCTTTTCATGTTGCTTTTCTGCGTGCTGTTTGTGTTTCCTTGTTAATTTGTCGCAAATAATTGGCAGTACTGACCAATTTGCATCTTGAGCTACGCCAGGTGAATTTAGACTGCAATCTGCAATTGGCTTGTAAAGGCATGCATTGGCACTGCATGCCGTATCTGTATCTTATGCTGTGGTTCTTCAACTCTTCATCATCAATTTCTTTCGTGGCTAAGACAGTTTTGTTTTGGAAAAGTGAGAAACATTTCTATCGTCATTTATCTAGCAAGGCTTATTATTTGTATCCTATGTTGATTTGACCATGCCACTAAGGAGGCAAGTGCTTATTTATCATGGCTGTTGCTTTCATTATATCCACATTTGTGTTTATGTTCTGACTGTGGAGTGCATCCAAGCATCAAAACTTTGGCAGCTGGGCCTTTTTTCTAAAAAAAATTTCTTCCTCTTTTTCCCCATTGTATCAATAATGTTATTTCTTAATTGTGAAGAAGAGAATGAGAAGTAGAGGAAAAAGTAAGATTTGGAAAAGTGGTTGAAAGGGAGGAAAAGATTTGATAGGATTGCGAAGAATGATTGAAAATGAAGTTTTTTTATTATTATTTAAAAAAAAAAAAGAAAAGAAAAGAAAAGAAAGATGAGCTCTTTGATAGACAAACATAGGTTGATGGTTAGAAAGATAGATAATACTGACAAGAAACTGGCATTGTTGGGATAGATTGGAGCTGTTAAATGTTACATCAATTAAAAGGATGTGGAAAGGGATTGCTTCTTTTTTGTTTGTTTGCAAATATTGTCTTAGGGATAGGAATTCTACTTTTCTCTACATTCTAAAGTGTATGAGTAATTGATCAAGGCCAGTCATTTTCAAATTGTTACATCTGTGGCTTTTTATTTGCATTTCAAATTTGTATTGTCTCTTTCATGTTCTGATTTTGATATAGTAGTTTATCAACTTGTTCTCAAGAAGAGAATGGAATAAATTATGGACAGAGCCTTCTCAAGATTTTGGAATGATGAGTGAGATCCCAGAGCAAGCAAGATATGCTATTATAGGTCATGTTTTTCACACGGTGAATTGCGACTATGAGACTGTGGCTTGTGATTATTATGACTTGGATTTCTTATCCCCTGAGACAGATGTTTCTCCAATTGTGCTAACAATAAAGAATTTCTTTGGTGATGCACTTAATTCAACTGTTTATTTTTAAGACCATTGTTGATGGTCCGGGTGCTGTTTTATATCAATATTCATTTACAGGTGAGTTTTCAGTTGACCATTACCAATGATTCTAGTTTCTTTTTCCAATAAGTTGATTATGGCCTGTAAACTGCAAGTTCAGAATATAAAGCAATTTGACTAAGATCTGGTTTTACATTGAAGTATTCAATGTGGGTCTTCAAATTTGCTGTAGTTCCAGCGTACTGTGCATTGATATCGAGAACTCTTACTGTGCTGGAAGGTTTAGCTCTTTATGCTGATCCCAGTTTTAAGGTGCTTGCTGCTTCATATCCATACTTCACCAAAAGGCTTCTCACTGATCCTATTCCATATCTCAGAGATGCATTGATTGAATTACTGTTCAAAGACAGAAAATTCAGGTAAGCTCACATAATAGTAATTACTCCAATATACTTTTCTGGGGAGTTGATTTGCTTATCATTTTGTCGTTACAAATATTTTGATGCAGATTGAATAGACTTGAAAATCTACTTGTTCGGGTCTGCAACGACAGAGATTTTACTGCTAAAGATGCTTTGCAACCTGTTCTGAAGTTGCTACTGGGTTCTGATGTCGAAAATACTACTTTAAAATTGATATTTTAGTATTTTTCATAATTTATACATGAATATATACATTTTCTAACAAATGTAGCCTGTAAACATACTTGATTGGGATGAAACTTGGTTTTCTAGATAAACAAATGATTAAATACAATGAATGGATTATATTTTCCATCAAAGATCAAAATCTTAAATTTTAAAGGGTTACATGACTCTACTTCTATGTAATCCGGTTACATAAAAGCGGAACCCTATATATATATATATAATCTGGATTTTGATCTTTGGTGGAAAATCCAATCCATTTATTGTATTTAACATCATTTGTTTATCTAGGAGATCAAGTTTCATCCCAATCAAGTATGTTCGTGGGCCAAATTTGTTTCAAAATATATATTCATGTGGAAATTATGAAAAATACTTAGATCCATTCATAAATATATTAAAATTTAATAATAATTTATAGAATTATTTACTCACATAAAAATGATATTTTGGACGGTTTAAATGTCAAAAGTACTAATTTAAAATTGATGGTTTAACATTTTTCATAATTTACACATAAATATATACATTTTCTAACAAATGTGGCCCATAAATATACTTGATTAGGATGAAACTTGATCTCATAGATAAATAAATAATGTTAAATACAATGACTGGATTAGATTTTCGATCATAGATACATAAAATCGGAACTCATATACATATACATAGAAAATAATCAAGTGCATTCGGACTGCATCATAATTAGGGTGCAGTCCATGCACTGTCGAACCCTTTATTTGATCATGAATGAGAAATTTACTCCACCAATCGTATTTAGAATTATTTACTTTATTAGCATACCAATTTTCATCAAAATCCAATATATGTATGTGTCCCATATATATAGGAAAATAATCAAGTGCATTTAGACTACACCATAATTATGGTGCAGTTCATGCACCATGGGCCTCATATGATCATGAATGGGAAATCCACCCAACCTATTGTATTTAGAACTGTTCACTTTATTAGTATAGTAATTTTCATCCAAATTCAACGTGTGTGTGGTCTCCTTCTTAAAATGGTGCAAAATCAATATAATAAAATAGTTTAACATGAATATTAAGTTTAAAGTGATATTTTCAACATTTAAACCATTTAAATTATTATAGTGGAGTCCGTCTGCATATGATGAGATCTTACATGCACATAGAGAGAGTGTGTGTGTGTTTTATCTTATATAGTAGATAGAGGTATGTTCAACTTTGAGAATGGTCTGCAGCATGAAACTACTCCACTGCAGAACTTGATAATTTTCTTCACATGCCACCGAGATTATTGCCAAGGATAATCACTCACGCTGATGACCAAATCCTACAACCACATCCTTCCCACCAGGTCCATATTCTTTTGCATCATCCATTATTTATAATGCATATACTTTCACCCAAAATCTAACAAAAAATCCTAGAGTACAACTTATTCATAAACCAATTTATGATTCAATTCCCTCTTATTCACGTCTCTAGCTCCACCTTTCTATTGGTTTTCTTCCATCAGATGACAATCTATCAAAAATTCAAAATAACAAAACTTTCCTCCTAAACCATGAGTAAAATAAAAGCATCCTCCAAAAGCATCATTTCCCCCCACCATTGCAAGTTTTTCTAGTATTTTTCTTAGTTCTCTGCACTGATTAGTCTGCACTTGCATCATGTCAATTTGTCTTCATTTCCTATATTACACAACTAACTCCTACATTATCTTCGGCATACCAACGTGCCTATGTTGCACACACCAATAATGGCTTTTTCCTCTTCATCGATAATAATAATAATAATAAAATAATGGCTTTTTCTACGCATACCAATGCATGCCAGAGTCATTACTTATTCCATTAAAACTAACATCTCCCTCTCCGTAACTCAGTCCACCATGATCCACCTAGGGGTGAGAATCGGGGCGGGTCAGGGTGTGCCCCTCCTTTTCAAAAATCTTATTTGACAATTATTTTTATACCGGGTTGGGACAAGGTCGGTTTGACATTTACTTTTTTCTACTAGGTCTTGGGACAAAATTCGGGTCGGTATCGGGTCAATGGGTTGGGTAAAAACTGCGGGTCAAGTAAGAAGTTTTTAAAAATTTATAAAACTATCAAGTATAAAGACAAATTTATATTAAATTTAACTACTATATGCTTGAATCTATTACTAATCAGTCAAAGTAAATATAAATAATTAAATAAAACATGAATATTAGCATTGAATGAGATTTTTATTTTTAAAGTAAAATATCAGAAAACGGGTCAGCAGGTAGGTCCGCCCCGACCTGCGCCGCTATCCTTTTTAAAAATCAAAATCTGCCCCGACCCGCCCTTCTTTAAAATCATAAAAAAAAAAAAAAAAACCGACCCGCCGGGTACGCAATCCTGACCCGCCCTGATATTAAATAGGGTCGGGGCGGGGCGGGTCACAGGTCGACCCGCCCCCGATTCCCACCCCTAGATCCACCTTTGTCTATTTCTCGCCAGACGTGTCTTCTCTGAGTGTGTTTGGCAATAGAGAAAAAATGTCAAGTTAAAACTTTTCACTCTCTACAACTATCATATTTTTTAATCATTTTTTCATATTTTCCTATACAACTATCCTACTTTTCAATCATTTCTACACAATTATCTACACAACTAACCTATCTATTTTAACTTTATCCCTTTTACTACTCATCATTACCCTTATCATATCACATCATTTGAAAACTTTTACTCTACAAATTTTTTTATCAAAAGTTTTATACATTACCAAACACGCTCTCTATGTGAAATTGAGCTTGTGTCGTCGGGGCACGCAAACAACTCTTTTGGGGTCTCCTAGTAATTGGGTCCGGAGTTTGACTATGCCTTAAGATCAATAAACAAGTTTCAAAACCGAAATTTAAATACAATTTTTTTAAAAAAAAAATCTCAGGAATATTATTCAATGTCTGTAAATCTTAAAAATAAAACGAAGATAATATATTTATCCAAGTACTCTAGAAAACACTAGCAATAAGAAAACCTCATACAAGTAAGTTTTTTTCTTTTTAAAAGTAAGAAGACTTGGGGGATCTTACACAAATAAAATTATAACAAAAAACTATGAAAACTTTTAATAAACATGACTTATTATTTTTAATAAATCAGAATCTACCAAAAATTATTAAAATAAAAACTCACTAAAAATGATAAAAATCAAAATTATAATGACAATTATGATGTCGGCTCGAAAAGAGCATTTTGTTAATATTTTGGGGGTTTCCGCAACTCCACACAGATCCAAAGTTATTTGAAATAGTCTTGCTCTTTTATTGCATATGGACCTTTTCGCCTTTCGTCCTCGCAATCCTACACATTTTAGAATTCCATCCACTTAGGCCTTATCCATAAAGTAGTATATTGTAGTCGGATCCTAGCCGTGAAGTAATCTAACCGCTACAGCCAAATAAACAAGCCTTCAATTGCATGAAGTTAAATACTAATAAACGCGATTAAAATATATTCAACTGCATTAACTAATGTTGAAGCCATTAACGTGGTTACGTGCTTAGATTTATTATTTATTCATTTTTTTATAAATATTATATAATTGTATTTAATAACTTTGATAAATACTCTAGAATATTTCTCCATGAACCTATTCAAAATCATCCAATGGGATGAGATTTAGATAAGTAAAAATTATACTAGAAATAAGAAAATAATATTATAACTGCGATTTTTGTGAATAACTCTTAACCTTATTCTAATTTCCGTCCAATTGGGTTTTTTTGGTATAGGTAAAAAGTCGAAAGTGAGAATAAGGAAAACTTTGAAAAAGTGATAAACTTATGTGATATGACGGAGGAAATTATTTTATTTTTTTGATGCAGGACAGAGGAGATTATTAGAACAAAAGAGAATTAAGAAAAAAATATATAATATTTGTGTAAAAATGTGAAACAATAATTATAACATAAAACTTATGTGATATGGCAGAGATAATTATTAGAACACGAGAATTAAGAAAATATAATATTTTTATACAAAAGTGGAAAATAATTATAACATAAAATTAATAATAATAATGTCAAGTAATTATATAATTACAATGTAAAATAATATCACAAGGTGTGTAAAGAGGGATAAAGTTTTTTATTTTTTATTTTTGATTTTTTTTACAACTTAGGGCACGTTAGAAATGTTAAATGAGAAAAAATTATGATATAAAATTTGAGCGGAAAATAGAATATTTTAAAAATTGTGTAATCGATATAAAATAACAGAGATAAAGTTGAAATAAATAAAATAATTGAAAATAAAAATGAATAAATGAAATTAGAAAACATTATAGTTTAATTATAAATTAATTGTTGGAAAACATATTTATCATACTATACCATTCCATCCCGTACTATGCCAATTTCAAATTTATGCCTTCTCTTGTTTCATTTCTGAGAAATACCACACCATGTTTGTGCAAACAACATGCGCCAATGTTACTCTGGCGGCCCCCACAGGAGGTAAGGAAGAGGTTAAAAGCTGTGTGTAGATGCAACCAAAACTGAGAGAAAATCCGACTTGCAGAAATTCAGTGAGCTTGGACTTTGGACGGGAGATTTCAATCGCACTTCTCTAAGGCTGGCATTCTGGCTCATCAATCCACCACACAAAACCTATGGAGCCGTGGGGTCGATACACGAGGACAATCTGACAAACACACAGCGTGCACGCATGAAACAACCGAAATAAAATGCAGCAGCAGCATTTTGCAGAAGAACATCAACAGCAACAGCAACAGCAACAGCAGCAGGCTTGTTGCTTATTTCATCCAGCTGAGCTGATTTAGGATTGGAAAGGAGGCAGAAGAATAAGAAACAGCACAAACAACTCTGGGGTTGAATTGGGAAAAAGAGAGGACATGGTGACGGTTTCCCTTTCTCTCTCTCCTCCTTCTCCTTCTCCTCGTTGTTGTGCTTCCTTTGATTCCATCGCTGCTTGTCGTGGGCGTCGTATCGTTCCTCGTACTCCTCGTCCCAAGCCGCTCGCCGTCTTCAGGGACAGGCGGCGAGGTCCATTGGTCAGGTCTTCTCCTCGAGCGGCTCTAGTGGAGGCAGAACGTGCAGGAGGAGGAGGAAAAGAAGAAGAGGGAGATGGCAGATACGCTGTTCAGGTCTTTCAACGTTCTTCCTCTGCTAATCTCTCCTTGCGGAGGGAGAGAGATCGCGCTGAGGACGTTCAGGCAGAAGCCAGGGCCATGGCCCGTGCTGCCAATGCCACCGTCTACAGCCCTCAGCTTCTCGCCAACAAGTACGGCTCTCAACCCATCAAGGTATCTATCTATCTATCTATCCATCTATCTTCTTACCAATACGCCTGTGCTTTCCCTCGCTTTCGTCCTCAATTCAACATCCAAAACGCGACTTTTTCATTCATTCATTCATTCGCTCATTTCTCTTTTCAAGTAGGCGTTCAGCAGGGCGGCAGAAATCTTGACCACCCTGGGGAACTTTGCGTTCAAGCTCGTCTTGGACGAGAGGAGAGGGCAGTTCGAACAGAACAAGCGGATGCGAGCCAAAGAACTGACCAAGTTGTTCACCAGATTGGGGCCCACTTTTGTCAAGATCGGCCAGGGCTTGTCCACCAGGCCTGATATTTGCCCTCCAGAGTATCTTGAGGAGCTCTCTGAACTGCAGGTCAGTAGTACCTCACCGATCCTTTCACCTGGATTCATGTCTCTGCCAATCCTTCCCCTGTATTTGTCTCTCACAAGTCTCAACATCGTCAAAAATCTCCTTGTTCGTTTTCTTGCTTGTTATCTACAATGGTATGCAACTTGACAAAACCACTTTAGATTGTAATCATGTACAGCTGCTAGATTTTTTTTTTATCCTCTGGGGAGAATCAGTTTGCTGTTGTGAGTTGTGATTACTTGGAAATTTGAGCTGTTCAGCCAATCCTTGTTATGGTTGATTGAGCAGGATGCTCTGCCAACATTTCCAGATGCAGATGCATTTTCATGCATTGAGAAGGAGTTAGGGCTGCCACTCAATTCCATTTACTCTGCCATATCACCATGTCCAATCGCTGCAGCCAGTTTGGGCCAAGTTTACAAAGCTCGACTAGGATACTCTGGACAGTTGGTTGCTGTGAAGGTTCAGAGGCCTGGAATAGAAGAAGCAATAGGACTTGATTTTTACCTGATAAGAGGTGTCGGTTTTCTCATAAATAAATATGTAGATATCATCACTAGTGATGTTGTTGCTCTGATTGATGAGTTTGCAAGAAGAGTGTATCAGGAACTCAACTATGTGCAGGTATGTGTTCCAATGAATCATTTTTCTTCCTCATCTTTCCCTTTCTTTGCCATAGCCTGTCTGAAAGATCTTTATGACAATTTCTTGAAATGCACCTGTGGGTCTCATTGAAGAAATCATTGTGTAAGACTAATTTTTGGTAAAAGCCATTTGCTAAATTATATTATACTGATTTACTGGAACTTTCTTTGTTGAAGTAACTTGTGTTATAAAACTATGTAGAATGTTTGCTTCATAGAAAGAGACCTTCTCCAAAGCTTCATTTCTAAACCTCTTCCTAAAATGTTAATTTTTTTTATGGAATCATTTTCATGGAAGTTTTTTTTTTTTTTTTTTTTTCTCAAGCTGTTCCTAAAATGCTATTTTTGGGTGGAATCGATTTCATGGGAATTGATTTCTTAAGCTGTTCCCAAAATGCTTTTTTTTTTCCCTTCTGAAATTGGTTTCATGGAAATTTTCTATATGATCTCTTGGTTTAGGCTTGATGTTACGTTTTGACTGGAATAAAGACAACTATTGTACTTATTTTCATACTCTTACATGTTATCCCAAGTATATCTTTGTTAGAAACTCAGGTGGGCCATACTAAATGGTATTTCCATATGATAAAATACTTTTTAGTATGGGCTGCTTGAGTTTCTGTGAAAAATGTGTACAAATGTCTGTATTCTAATGTTAGAAACTACAATATGTCTGTTTGGATCTTAATTGTGACAGGTGTATGCAGGAGGGACAAAATGCAAGAAGATTTAAAAACTTATATGCGGATAAGGAAAACGTTCTTGTCCCTGATATCTTCTGGGATTACACAAGTGCAAAGGTGTTGACAATGGACTGGGTTGATGGTGTGAAATTAAATGAGCAAGAAGCCATTGAGAGACAAGGGTTGAAGCTTCTTGATTTGGTGAACACAGGCATTCAATGCAGCCTCAGACAACTTCTTGAATATGGATATTTTCATGCAGATCCTCATCCTGGCAATCTATTAGCTACACCTGAGGGAAAACTTGCTTTCATTGATTTTGGAATGATGAGTGAGACACCAGAGCAAGCAAGATATGCTATTATAGGTCATGTTGTTCACATGGTGAATCGTGATTATGAGGCTATGGCTCGTGACTATTATGACTTGGATTTCTTATCACCTGAGACAGATGTTTCTCCAATTGTGCCAGCACTAAAGAATTTCTTTGATGATGCACTTAATTCAACTGTCAGCGAACTTAATTTTAAGACCATTGTTGATGGTCTGGGAGCTGTTTTATATCAATATCCATTTACGGGTGAGTTTTCGGCTGACCATTACCAATGATGTTCTAGTTTCTTTTTCCAATAAGTTGATTATGGCCTGTAAACTACAAGTTCAGAATATAAAGCAATTTTACTAAGATCTGGTTTTACATTGAGATGTTCAATGTGGGTCTTCAAATTGGCTGCAGTTCCAGCATACTATGCATTGATATTGAGGTCTCTCACTGTGCTGGAAGGTTTAGCTCTTTATGCTGATCCCAATTTTAAGGTGCTTGCTGCTTCATATCCATACTTCGCTAAAAGGCTTCTCACTGATCCTAATCCATATCTCAGAGATGCACTGATTGAATTACTGTTCAAAGACGGGAAATTCAGGTAAGCTCGTATAATAGTAAATAATTCCAATATACTTTCCTGGGGAATCATGTTGCTCACCATTTCATTGTTACAAATATTTTGATGCAGATGGAATAGACTTGAAAATCTACTTGTTCAGGGCCGCAAAGACAGAGATTTTACTGCTAAAGATGCTTTGCAACCTGTTCTGAAGTTGCTTCTGGGTCCTGATGGTGAAGAGCTTCGAATTTTAGTTGTTAAAGAGGCTATCCGCGTCACAGAAGCTGTTTTAATAGGCACGGCTATTGACACGTATAATTATGTTCCTGCTCCGATAAGGAGTCTGGCATTTAATGGAAGTGCCACTGGGCCTTTTGCAATTAGTGAGAATGAACAGGAAATCATGCTAGAACTTCGAGACCGTTTATTTAGAATATGGCGCCTTTTACGATCTTCAGACAATTTTGACCCTTCCCTGCTGCAGCCTATATTGCAGGTATCAGATCATTAAAAATGTGAAAATCTTTGCTGCATATTTCATGTGCCTTTTTTATCTTTTGATAGCTTTTTCTTTTGTTTGCCATTTGACTATGGAAGCTTAATATCATTTGAACAAATGTAAAATGACATAAAGCCAGTAGAGTTTCTGAATTTTTGATATACAAAAAATGCTAGTGTAGTAGCATCCGAGATTTAAGTGCACCTCACAATTTGTAACACTTAACAATTTGTAAATGTTGGTTATCGTTGTGTTGTGAAATTTCTTGAAACTTATCAAAATAGCAAGTTTTGTTCATGAACCACATCTTATGGAGTTCATAAATAAAACTACAATTTTCAGGTGGGTCTATAGGCAAAATTCAAATTTGTTGCTTGACTTGATTTATACAGATCATGGATTAACATGAAGGGATAAGTAGACCTGCAGATATAGTGCATGTAATGAATGGGACAATTCTTTGAAGTATATTTTGGTAGAGTTGACTCAACAAAATTGTCAATAAAGTCAATCTCATATGATTTCATATCTGGAAGGAAAAGGGGAGAAGTACGAAATCCTTAAAAAAAAAATTGGACATTTTATATATGCATCTCAAGAAAAAATTAAACAGCTTGGATGCCAGTTTTATAAACAAATAATAACATGCCATTTGTCTCGTTTCTTTTTCATCTGAATCTCTCTTCTGACTTGAAGCTTGAATATTGTGCCCAAAGCATGTTGTATTTGTGACATCCCAAGCTATTAGGCTCATTGTCAAGGTATTGTTTGCTTTGGGCAAGTTGAAGTTCCTTATACAATTTTGTCCCTTCTGACCTCTTGGTTGCTGCAGCAACCAACTGGAAAAGGCATCTCAACAATGCTCCATTGAAGTTCGCATGAACCCTCATCATCTTCTTAAATGGATTTTCAACCAATTCTCATACCAAGTTAGTCAAGTTTGTGAGAGATTGATCTGAAAATCAATTTAAGAAGGGCAATGTTGTGGCACCTTCTCTGTTAGGCTTTGATGGCAGTTGGGAGGCTGAAAGCGCTAAAACCGTGAGGGAGCTGTGGCCTCCCCAAAGCAGACAAAACCTTGATAATGAGCTCACGAGCCTGTGGTGTCACAGTATTATTTCTCATCTGTCCTGCCTGGTTATTTAGCCTAGGATGCCATATGCTTCTACTATGGGACGTCAAATCTGGTACACATTATAACTTAAGCATGCCTATCAGTCTTCGCTATTCTCCTATAGTTTTCTTCTGCAAATTATTCGTTTGGGGAACATGTTTTAAATTGTTGACTGTTTCTGAGATCATTTACAACCTTGCCTTTTGAACTGCTGGTTTGTTGTTCCACTAATGAAGCTAACCACACAAGCATGCTACAAAACAGGTCCTTCAAGAACCTGCAGCCCTTGACCTTGGTGGGCGTGTGGTTGGAGGGATTTCTCAGCGTCTTGCAGCACGCTTGCTACAACAAGTCCTTCGCTCTCCTACCTCTACAGCATCACCATAAAATGTAGATTGCCAATTCAAAAGGTAACACTTCGTAGATTGGAATACGTTTGTGCTGAATCAGAAATTTAATTTTCTTTTCTCCTTGTCATTCTTTGTTCAGGCCTTTTTGTAGTTATGCAAATCTTACTGCTAGAAATACAGTTCAAATCAGGACAGCCTGATATTCTCATGAAAAGAGGCAACTGTATTAAAGAAGTTGTTATTCTTTGAAATTCATGTCTATGGAAGATTTACTTTTTTTGTCAAGGAACAGCTAGCATCATGACAGCAAGAGAAAGAAGACATGGGGGTCATATAACAAAGAGATGATCCTTTCAAGACATCTCTGGTATGGAATATCATAAAGAAAGATATTCCACTTTCATAATCAATGGACAGACTTTTATTTGGTCTTGTAAGAGCAATCCTCACAGGGATCAGCACTTGAACCTTGGTCTTGCCATTTACTCTTGTTGATGACTAACGACTAGTTAGAAAGCTGGTGTAGTGATTAACAGCAAGTTAGAAGACGGGCATAGAACCTTTCATAAAAGCCAAGTGAATAGAAGAAGATGAAAACTAGCATTTCAGTATGATTTAGCAAAGAAAACTTCAATGTCATATGTGATCCATTAGAGGTGAAAGTTGTCTTCTAGGTGGTTATTAGGTGAAAAATCAACCCTATATATAGTATTGGTAACTCATGCAGTTGGAAGAATGGCAGTAGAGTTTGCCCATAGGTGTGTTATGATCAACTTGAATTCTGGACTCGAACATTATTTATTTCGAAGAGCATATCTACTGCATGAGGCTTCTATAAAGCAAAGGTGTTAAGGGTTTGAAATTTAGGGCTCTTACCTGCCATGCAGTAAATGTCTAACATATTAATGTTTGTACGCAATACTTGTCCACTTAGAGCTACTGAAGTTTTGTATCGTGTCTTATTACATATGAATGTTAATCGCGAGTTCACCGTTTTGGCTTGCAAGCATTCACTCCGTGTATTGGCATCTAAAGGATGATAATGTTAAACAACAAAAATCATTGTCATCAGAGATGATGAAAATGAGGTATAGTCATCTCTTAGTTTTTCATTAAAGTAGACCTTATCATGTTAAGAAAATCACGAGTTCAATGAACCTTAATGAGTTAGGTTCTGTGTTTTCTCAATTGTCTGTGAGAAACTATGAACGGGCGAAACTATTTTAGTTGGATTTAACTCAATGAAGTGACCTCGTTGCATTACAAGTTGTGATCTGTGTTCTCTTAATTGCTCATAAAAAACTGTGAAAGAGTGGGATTAGACAAGTGAATCAAGAGTTTGGCCCTCTATTGACCAAATATGGTTGTAGACTCTTTGTAATTTGTCAAATCGTGCATCTAACGCCAATCGCATGGGGATGTTAGCGATCTACCACCAACAAAGTTGACTTCTGCAAGCACATCGTGGCCATTCACGTGGCGGGGGTTCAACATCATTGGGCCTATCAACTTGCCTTCATCTCATGCTATTCAACACATGCCGTTATGCTGCTGGATTAGACTTAACATCCCCTACCCGGTCTCCATGTTTTGAGTAATTAGATCATGGTAGATCTTCATGATAAATCCTAGCTTACTTTGGCAGGTGTTATCGTGACAGACTATGTTGGCATTTTGCCTTTGACATCAGAATGTTCATGATTCACGGGGCTCGCTTATTGGCAGCAGCTATGGACATGCAAGATCTGACAAAGGTAAAACTGCATTGCATTGAGTTGCTATGAAACACTCTTTCATCAATCCAAGACTGAGATCCTATTGGATTTATCATGATTTTTTTATGCGTAATCTCATGCAACTCATATTTGAAAACTAGGTGGCCATTTTCGGCCCATAACTCAAGTTTTCTAGTCGACCTAGTCTGCTAAGTCAACTCAACTAATAAACTTTGCCAACCCAGTTACTGAGTCAACTCAGTTACTAAGTTAACTCTATCAGCTCAACGAGAGTCAACTCCATAGTTGTCAGAGGCGCAATATGCACTAAGGTGCAAGAGAGTTCTAGGGCCTAAGCGCAAGGTGCACTTTTAAGGCGTGAGCTTGATCAATGCAACACATGCATTATATAAAATTTATCAAAAAAGTAGTATCTAAAACAATTTAATTTATTTAATAATATACTACAGTTTTTATAGTAATAGCAATTATGAAAATTCAATTTATTTAATGAACCAGTAGTAAGAAAATATGTCATTTTATGGCAGCCAACAGTTAACAAAACTCAATTTATTTAATGAATGAGCAATAACAAAATTTCATTCAACAACAATATATTTATAATTTTAAATAAATTTAATTATTTTATTTAGGCAATCAGTACATTCAACAGCATTTCTCTTCTTGCCCTGTTTATTTATTTTTAGTAATATAGTTCAACTATTTTTTTTTTTTAAATAACGGCATACCGAACAACAAAAAAAATAAACAAATAGGGGCAATGATTCAGTTTGGTTCATGGATGCAATTAGATGGAATTGCCAAGATAGGGATGCAAGAAATAGGGATGAAATTACAAGAAGAGACGGATGTGGGAAGAAAGAATTAAGAAAAGAGAAGGAACCTATATTTGGGTCATAGGAAGGTGGGATGAAATTGCAAGAAGAAACAGGACGTAGGAAAAAAAATAATAAAAAAGAAGAAACAATGAGGTAGTGTTGTGGGAAGGTAGATGCTAGGTGCATCTAGTGACTAGCAAAGAATCAAGCATAGAAGGGGAAAAGAAGTAGAAAAAAAGAGAAAAATTTTGAAGCAGCAAAATAGCAACCGAGGCAGTAGCTGCTATAGCATTGAACGAAAGAGTAGTAGGAGAACGAGGAGAAAAGAAAGGGGAAAAAATAAGAAGAAGAATTGAACACATTTCAAAGGATAGTTGATTCCTTCTTATTTCACTTTCTTCGCAAGCAGCTAGCGATAGTTGGCAATAGCAATCAATAACAATCGATAGCAAGAAGTAACATACCCAATTTGTTTGTTTTTTTTTTTTTCCCTTTTAATATTCTCCTAGCAAGTCAATGTAGACAATGGAATGGGGCTAGAAGCTTCTAGCATTAAATCAATATTTGTTTTCATAGTTTGCATGCCTATGTGGACAGGTGCATGGCTTATGTTAGCCTTCTTAGTGCACGCCTTTTTGTGGCTTGTTGAAGATGTGCGCCCTGCGAGTCAACATTGCCAACTCGGTTACTGAGTCAACTCAATTTGTGAACTTGGTTACTAAGTTAGCTCTATTTGGTTATAGCAAATACTTTATTTCAAAAATGAGATGAACACTTAATAACTTTCAAGAGTGGGACCAATTCTAGCCAAATAGATTTCTTCCTTATAAGAAAATTGGATAGATCCTTTTGTATTAATTGTAAGGTTATCCCAGGTGAGAGCTTAACTATGCAACATAGATTATTAGTGATGAATATATATACACAAAAAGAGTCAACAAAAACTAAAGGCAATATAATTCCAAAAATTAAATGGTGAAATTTAAAGGGAAACAACATAAAACTTTTTAGTAAAAGAATGATAGAAGAAGGAAAATGGGACACACAAGAAGATGGAATAGAATCAATGTGGGATAAAATGGTGACTAACATAAAAGAAGTAGGACAAAGTATTGTAGGTATATATAAAAATCGTAGATCCTTACATAGAGAAACTTAGTGGTGGAATGAAGATGTTCAAAAAGCTATAAATGCTAAACAAGAAAAGTTTAAAACATGACAGAGAAATAAAAATGATACATACTTACAACAATACGAACTATAAAAAAAAAGTTACTAAAAAAATTATTAGCGATGCCAAACACAAAGTTTATGAGAACTTATATGACAGATTAGAAACTAGACAAGGTGAAAAGGATATTTTTAAGTTGGCTAAATTAAGAAAAAATAAGGGCAAAGATTTAACACATGTTAGATGTATTAAAAATGAGAACCAAAGAGTTCTAGTCAAAGATGATGATATTAGTGAAAGATTGAAAACTTATTTTTGTAGTTTACTAAATGATACCCCACACGAACATTTAACATTAGATGTTAGTTTAAATAGAGAAGAAATTAGGAATATCAGTTATTTCCCAAAAATTCGAATATCTGAAGTAAAGGAAGCTCTAAGGAAAATGAAAACAAGAAAAGCCTTAGGCACAGATAATATACCAATTGAGGCATGGAAGTGCATGGGAGATGTAGGTGCAACATGGTTAACAAATTTTTTTAATAAGATTATAAAAACAAAGTTAATGCCAAGTGAACGGAGGAAAAACATTATAGTTCCAATCTATAAAAATAAGGGAGATATTCAAAATTGTGCAAATTATCGTGGAATAAAATTAATGAGTCATATTATGAAATTATAAGAAAGAGTAATTGAATATAGACTAAGACGGGAAACTAATGTATCCGAAAATCAATTTGGTTTTATGCCAGGAAGATCAACTACTGAAGCTATTTTCTTACTTAGACAACTATTTGAAAAGTATAGGGAAAAGAAAAAGAACTTATACCTGATTTTTATTGATTTAGAAAAAGCTTATGATCGAGTACCAAGAAAGTTAATATGGCAAGTGATGAGAAAAAAAGGAATTAATAACAGATACATTGATACTATTAAAGATACGTATGAGGGCGCTGTTACGAATGTGAGGACCATTAGTGAAGATACTAATATCTTCCCGGTTAAAATAGGCCTACATCAAGGCTCAGCCTTGAGTCCTTATCTTTTTACCCTAGTAATAGATTAAATTACTAGACATCTCCAAGAAGAAGTACCTTGGTGTATGTTATTTGCAGATGACATTGTTCTAATAGATGAAACTAAAAGACTAAATTTAAAATTTAATAGGTGGGTAAATGCTTTAGAATCTAATGGTTTTAGAATTAGTCGCACTAAAACTGAATATGTGAAATGCAATTTTAATAATAGTGAGAACCCGGATGAGGAATCAATTAAGATTTTAGATCAAGTAGTAACAATAACTAATCACTTTCGGTACTTAAGATCAATAGTTCAATAGAACAGGGAAATTAAGAAAGATATAATACATATAATTCAAGCAGGATGGAAGAAATGGAGAAGTGCGTTAGGAATTTTATGTGAATGTCAAGTTCCAATCAAATTAAAGGGAAAATTTTATGAGATTGCGATTAGACCTGCTATGCTTTATGGGACAGAATGTTGGGCAGTTAAAGAACAACATATACAAAAAATGAGCATAGCGGAAATGAGAGTGTTAAGGTGGATGAGTGGTAAAACAATAAAAGATAAATTTAGGAATGAAATAATTCGAGAAAACTTAAAAGTGAGACTAATTTGTGATAAAATGAGAGAAAATAGATTAAGATAGTTTGGTCATGTTAAAAGGAATCCTAAAGTAGCACCGGTTAAGAAAACAGAGTCTATCCAAGTAGAAAGTGGTAGGAGAATGAGAGGAAGACCCAAAAAAAACATGGATGAAAGTAATTAAATAAGATATAAAAATATTACAAATTACAGAAAATTTAGTCTTAAATCGCCAAGAATGGCGTAACAGAATCCATGCAGCCGACCCCACCTAGGTGGGAAATGACTTATGATGACGATGACGATGACGGTGATGGTTACTAAGTTAGCTCTATCAGCTAATTGAGTTAACTTGGTCTGTCAACTTGGTTATTGAGTCAACTCAATTTGTCAACCTAGATACCGAGTTAATCCTATCTACTCACTAAGTCAACTTGGTTTCTTAACCTAGTTACTGAGTCAACTCGATTATTAAGTTGCCCTATTAGCTCACCAATCCAAATTTAGTCCATTTGATTCCGCTCTTTCATAGTTCCTCATGGGTAATCAAGAGAACAATAATTTTAAATTCAGTCCATTTAGTCTTACTCATTCATAGTTTTTCACGAGCAATTTAGAGAACAATTTTTTTTTTTTTTTTTTATCAAACCTATTCAATCCTTGTTAAATCCAGTCAGCGTAGTCCTTTTCCAAACCCAGTCAGCCTTGTGCTACACTTTTAAGGTTCCTTAATAGGTAATTGAGAGAATACAGTTTCAAATTCAATCCATTTAGTCCTACTCTTTCACACTCTTTCACGAGCAATTGAGAGAACAAAACTTCTTTTTCATACTTGCTTAATTCTCGTTAAACCCAATCAGCTTGGTCTTCCTCCAAACAGTTAATCCGGTCCCGCTCTTTCATAGTTTTTTCACGGGCAATTGAGAGGAAATCATTTTTTAAAACAAAAAAATCATCAACGTTGAAGATGATAGAAATGAGTTATAGTCACTTCGAAGTTTTTCATTAAAGCACACCTTGTTATGTTCATAAAATTACTAGTTCACATCCTTGATCAGATGACCATAATTACATATTCACTAATGGTGGAAGACCCTTGATTAAAAGAAAAATACAGTGCATGATAGAGATCCTAAAATTAGATGTTTTGACTCGGACTGGGGTTTGCTTAGAAGGGGAACCAAACTGACTAAGTTTAAGGAGGATTAGGCAAGTTTGGTAAAGAGACTATCCTTTTAATTACCCGTGAGAGACTATGAAAGAGCAAAACTAGATGGATTGGGTCTAGAGAAGAGAGACCATGTTGAATGGGTTTAACAAAGATCAGACATGTTCGGTAAAGAAATCATGTTTTCCTAATTACCTATGAGAAACTATGAAAGAATAACACTAGGCCATCTAGGTTTAACTCTGTAGTGACCTTGTCTGCATTAATGAGTTGGGTTCTATTTCTCTCAATTGTTTGTGAGAAACTGTGAAAAAGTGGGGCTAAGCTAGCCGGCTTTAACTCCAAGAATTAACCTCGTGTACATCAATGAGGTGGGGGCTGCTCTCTTAGTTACCTATGAAAAGTGCGAAAGAAGGTGACCAAGCTGATTGGGCTTAACTCTATGAAGTTACCTTATTTGAATCAATTGTTTGGGGTTTATGTTCTCTTAAATGCCTGTAAGAAACTGTGAAAAAGTGAGATTATGCTAGCTAAATTTAACTCAATGATGTGACCTTTAGGGTCTATATTCCCTCCATTGCCTGTGAGAAGCTATGAAAGAGCAAGATTAGGTTGGTTGAGTTCAACTCAATGTAGTGACCTCATCTGTATTAATGCGTTGGGGTTTATGTTTTCTCAATTGTCCGTGGGAAACTACGAAATAGCGGGACTGGGCTAACTGGGTTTAACAAGGACGACCAAGTTGGTATGATAAAGGAGCTGTGTTTTTTTAGTTGCTCATGAGAAATTGGAAGAGCAAGACTAGGCGGATTGGATTTAGAAATCGTGTTCTTTTTATTATCCGTGAGAAACTTTGAAAGAGTGAGACAAAGTTGATTGGATTTAGAGAAGGACTAAACTAACTAGGTTAACGAGGACCAGGCAAGTTCGGTACAGAAATTGTGTTCTCTAAGTTGCAGTTGCAATTGCGTAGGAGAAAATATGAAATAGGGAAACTAGATGGACTAGGTTTTAAAAGAAGGGACTGACGTGTTTGGGTTTTATGGGGACTAGGTAGGTTTGGAAATAAACTTTGTTCTCTCAATTGTCCGTGAGAAACTAAAATTGTTCATAGTTTAGATGAGTTGGGGATAGGATGAGAATGTGGAATGAAAAAGTGTTATTGTCTATTGGGAATGGGAAAAAGTGTATTGAAATTGGAAAAAGTTGTATTGAAAATGAAAAAACTATGTTCTTATTTTTTTGAATGGGAAGAGTTTTTTGGGAAATGGGAGATTCCATCCTAATCCAAGGATCAGGCCATCCTAGATGTAAACAAAAACAGCCAGACTAGATAAATTGGATTTATAGAAGAGGGGCCAAGCTGACTAGGTTTAATGGGGTAAAGAAGCTATATTCTCTCAATAACTCGTGAGAAATTGTGAAAGAGTGAGATCAAATGGATTGAATTTGGATCAATGAGCTAATAAGGTAACTTAGTAATCAAGTTGACTCGGTAACCAAAAGTTGACAAGGTTGATTGGTCTAGTTGACTTGGGGGATTGTGGAAAACTTGGGTCGAGCTAGACCGATTGAAAAAATAGAACTGAAATGGGCCGACTACCAAACATGGGCTAAGCTGGGCTAAATGGAAAAATTGGACTAGACTAGGCTACTTTGGTTTCCTAATATGAGCCACATGAGATCGTGTGTGTACAGGTCATGATGGATGTGACAGGATCTCAATCTTAATGAGAGAGAGTATCTTATAGCAATTTTATGCAATGTGGCTTTATCTTTGCTGAACCATGTATGTCCATAGGTTGCTGCTAGTCAGCTGGCGGTGCGGATCATGCACATTTTGATGTAAATAGCTAAATACCAGTCTAGAGTCTACCATAATAACCTTTACCAAAGCAGGGCAAAGATTTATCATGGAGATCTACCACAATTTGATTGCTCAAATCATAGAAACCAAGTGGGGGTTGTCGATTTTTGATTTGATAGGCTTGTGTTAAATAGCATGAGACCACAATCAGGGATGTAAATAGAATGGTAATAATCTATGAAAAAGAGGATAAATTACCTAGCCCCACACTTCCAATCACTTCAAGCCTTTGATTTGACTATTTGACTTTGGGGAGGCTTTGATGTGATAAGAGTTTTCAAGTCATGCCTTGATCTTTGTGATGTTGTGGAGATGACTTTTCTTGGCTTGAAATTTGACATTGAGTGGAGTTGGTTAGGCCACATTTTTTAGTTTTTTTTTTTTTAAAAAAAAATCCAAGTCATTGATTTTTATTTGGCCTAACAAATAGCTATATATAGTATCATAGGCAGACCACGTGCACTTTTGTGGGGGTAATTGCCCTAGTTAAATTTCAAAAACTATATAATTTTCCATAATAATTAATTTTTATTTTTTTTGACTCTATTCATTTTAACATGACTACCCTCATTGAAATAATGATATAATCTCTTCAGGTCAATTGCCCTCACTGACCAAAGATCTTTGATCCATCATTGTATAATATTGGTTGCTCATGCGGTTGGAAGAATGGCAATTGAGTTTGCCCATAGGTGGGTTATGATGACATTGATATGTAGAATCAAACATTATTTATTTAGAAGAGCATATCTAGTGCATGAGGCTTCTATAATGCAGGGGTGTTAAGGGTTTGAAATTTAGGGGAGACAACAAGCTCTTGCCTTATTCCCACGAAAGATCAATCCTATCTCAATTTTTTGCCCCACGTGAGCATGAAACTGCGGGGGCAGGCCATCTCGCCATGTCCACAACAAACTGGGTACTGCCCAAATGGCAGCCTGGATTTACTCTTGACTGCGCTATGTTGATAGGTATGATGCGGAATATAATATTAAAAATGCATTTTAGAAGCCTAATAAATTAAAATCTAAAGTTTTGGTTTGTTGTTAAACAAGCATGGAATTCATGGTCCCGTTTCACATTAAAATCTTCCAAACCTGTGGCTGTATTTAACCCAGCAAGCAAGCGTCTTGGCTTGTTTAGAACCCTACATGAAATAGCATGGTTGGTTAAGAGCGAGAAGGAAGATGAGGATCTTCTTGGATCCATTGATAAGCTCAAAGAAGCTTTGAATATGACAAAAAGCCTTGTAGAAAAAGGCGAAGACAAGGTCCCTCTGCCTGGCTCATATAAGGCAAGTTACTTCTCCTTTTGGTTAGAATCAAAAGGGCTGAAGCCTTGTGCTAGTATTTTATATAGTTGATAATTTTGTATGGATTTTAAGCAATATAGTGCATGTCATGAAATCCCTAGCACATAGGCCACAACTGTTTCATGCTAGAGAATGTGTTGTTAAGCATAAAGTGTTGTGGCATTCCACAGTGAAAAGGTGTTTTTTCAATAATCTGTAATTGTTCAATGTCAAAAGTAGGTAGCATGCAAATTAGCTCATGATTAATGCAGTTGTGTTGAAGAGGTTTTGATTTAATGAAATCGGAAACCTCCTAGATCAAGCCCATCTTGGTGATTGTATTAAATACACTCCGGCACTCCATTTACAACTATTAAGTAGAAAATCAAGTTTCATCCAATCAAATGTGTCCATGGGTCCCATGATATAAAAGGGTAAGATCAACATAATGAAATTGTTTGGTTAACGGGTCTGTTTGGGAATATGTAAAGATAAAAATGAGAAAATAGGAATGGTCAAAATTTCTCAGAAATCGAGAGAATGATTGGATATGAGTTTTAATAATTAGAAGGGAAGATAATAAAATTAAAATAAAGAAGATAGTTGTCTAAAAAGATATGAAAAATGATTAAAATATAAATACTAATAAAAAGAAGAGTTATTAGGTGGTTAAAATATCAAATCATATGAAAAGGAATGAGAATGTTTTCCTTACATATTTCCAAATAGACCATATATATCAATTTAAAGTCGTTAATTCGGCATCTAAGTTGTCCGAAGCGCCATGCTTGTGTTCACAAGTGATTCTATGTATCTTAAGTGCTTTTTTTATAATGAATATATGATTATATATTTTTTAAGCAAGTACAATATGAAATTCTTACTGAAATTGATTTTTGAATGATAAATGATGCTAAACAATCCATTTGTATAGATTTTTCACTTCATTAGAATAGGTTACATTGAGGGCACGTCAAGGATAGTATGCATCAGATGGCAATGAACCCAAATCCCTAATTTTCTTCATAAGATCTAGTTGTCTTCTTTTGCTTGATAAATGCAAAATATAGTCAATTCTTCAGACAGTAAATCATGCACCACCTGAAATCAGGATAAATGGAATACTATATACCTTTAATTCATCTTTTGCATTTTTTTATCTGCCTGGTTTTCTATGTAAGGCCCCTATATATTTTGCACTAGCAATAACTTTTGAGCTGCTGTGTTGTCTCATCAACAACTGCTTTAGCATCCTTTAGCTCATTCCTCCTGTTCTATCTTAGCATCTGACGATGCAGAATCTCTAGATTGAGAGTGAGTTTGGCAATGACTAAAACTTTTCTCCCACAACTATCCTATTTTCCAATCATTTCTTCATATCTTCCTATACAACTACTTTATTTTTCAATTTTTTTTTATAACTTTTCATACAACTATCCTATATATTTTAACTTTTTTTAAGATTCAGGGTGTGTTTGGCAATTAATAAAAAATGTCAAGTTAAAATTTTTCAGTCTAAAACTTTTCATTATTCACAATAACATATTTTTTAATCATTTTTTCGCATTTTCCTATACAACTACGCTACTTTTCAATCATTTCTACACAACTATCCATACAACTAACTTATCTATTTTAACTTTATCCTCTTTACTACTTATCATTACCCTTATCATATCATATAATTTGACAATTTTTACTCTCTAAAACTTTTCATCAAAAGTTTTATTCATTAGCAAACACACCCTCAATTGTATATTTTTAACTTTATTCTCTTTACTTCGCATCATTATCCCTATCATATAAATTTCATATCATTTTTTCCCATTTCAGAAACTTTTCCATTAAAAACATTTCTTATAAAATTCAATCAAATACTAAACACACTCTATATCTTGCATTTTCTAAAATATTTATGAAAATTCCCCTTTTTTACTATTTTTAGCAAAGTCTGATTTTTATTATTTTAGTAAATTCCAATTTCCTATTTTAGAAAATTTCATTAATTAGGAGTTCTGCAATTTTCTTTCATAATTCTATTTGTGTAAGATTTTCTTCGCTCTAGGATTTGCTAAAACACTTCTATAAATATGTTATGTTCATTTGTATTTTAGAAGACCTTGAATAATATTTCTACAAAGATATTTCCCTGAATTTCGTTTTTGAGTTTCACTGGTGAAACTTGTTTAACAATCTTGAAGGTGTATTCTGTGTTAGCCTAAGAATCACATAACTCCCACCTAGCTAAGCTTGGTGACATTGAAATCATGATGCCATCCCAACAGAACTCCTGGACTAGCTATGACTAGGAGTTATTAAGCAATAGAGGTCATTAAGACATTGCATTATCATGGACAACGACTAAAAACTCAATTTGCATAGATTGATAGTAGGATGGTAGAGTATGTCATACAACTCACAAAGTCAGTACCAACAATGTATTCGAACAGAGGATCAAAGGGCTCTTAGGCAGTCAGTCTTTCCCCCATCTAATGCTAACCAAGTGTTGCTACAAGAGACAGTGGAAACAAAGAAATAGAATGATATAGATCCATATAACTGAAGTCCAGTAACATCAAACACGCTACACTAGACAGTGTGTCTGGTTTCGTTCTTCTCTTATTATTATTATTATTATTTTTATTTTTATTTTTTTTGAGGATTTCTTTCTTCTCGTAGTGCTTAGTCATACAGCTCATAGTCTCATAAACAACGAATGATGGCACAGAGAATCAAAAGTTTGCAAACATATTTTCAATTGATTTGGTATCAAAAATAGCACAAAAATAAAAGTACACAACGGCATGAACTCAGTAGTTCGAATGCAACCTTTAGAATTTGTTTGCTTGATTCTGGAAGTTTTCCTTTCTATATTCCGTGTCAGTAATGGCAATATCTCAACTTGATGAGTTGAAACTACATCACATATTAATAGTGCCATGCCTAGAACACCAATCAAAATTTTCCATTGCATTAGCTGGGTGTGAGTGATGTGATTGCCATTTAACTTCAGTGAAGAACCATGGATATGTGACAGAAGCTCCTCACCAAATCCTGCCAGTCCACAACCAGCCCCAGGCTCAATGGCATGCTTTCCTTTCAAATTTATTAGGACAAAATCCACCATTTCTGGAGTTCTCTTCCTTACAAATGTTTTTACTTTAGAAATGGTGGATTTTCCCATTTTTGGAGTATTAAAAACCAAATCAGAAGCTTCATGCTGTCATTTTTCGTGAAGGCAATAATTATGATAGTAAAAAATCAGAATAAGAAGCTGAAATTTTGTTGGCCAAAAAAAAAAAAAAAAACGTCTGAAGATTTTGAACATTCATCAAGGACACCATAATATGCAACATTACCAACAACTCAGCTTGTCTAAGTAATGCATTACGCATATAACATTTTCTGACATATAAGCTTAGACTGTCCATCGTAGAACAAACAATCGTATCCTAAAATTGTGTTGGTTATCGCATGACTCCGCACTTGTAATTTGCTTGGACTTTTAAATCTCAACAAAAATTTCACAAACACCACTGACAAAACCCGAAATGTTGCACCCCAACGCTTTGAATTTGCATCCTACCACAAAAAAAGAAAAAAAAAAAGCAAAACATGCATCATTGTTTGCAAGGTTAAATAAAAACAGGAGAGAGGGATAATCGTAAAAAGAAAGATTAACAAAGAACAGTGAATAAATATATTGTCAACAGAGCCTCGGAGACAAGATTTCAAGAAAACAACATGAGATCTCTCATTGTCAAATTTCAATGCATTCATCTGCTTGTACAGTCAAGATAAGAGATTCAGTGGAGTAAGTACGAGGTTGAAACCACTGTTATCAAAACCAGACCAGACGGTTCAACCAGTCCAATTGGGAACCAGCAGCTTTTGCGGTTTGATTATAAACGGCTTGGTTTGATGGTTAAAGACCGTGTGAACCGCTGAACCGCGGGTTCGACCATTTAGATCGGTTATGCACGGTTCAACCGGTTGGAAAAAAACAAGCTACGCGTTCGCATAGTATTTATGGCAGGCTTTGTTTTGGCATTCCTATACACCCGGGTGCATTGAGCCTCAATGCACCCAGGTGTACTACACCTTTTTTTTTTTTTTTTTTGAAAATTTTTTCATGAAGTTGTTTATATAGGTTTATTTAACATATGTATCAATTTTTTCTATTTTTGGAGACTTTTAGATATTTTTTTTAGATTTTTAAAAATCAGTGGCATTTTTAGTAATTTTAAATTACTGAAAATGCCACTGATTTTTAAAAATCTTAAAAAAAATCTAAAAGTCTCCAAAAATAGTAAAAATTGATACATATGTTAAATAAACCTAGATTAACCATTGTGTAAAAAAAATTTCAAAAAAAAAAAAAAAAAAGGTGTAGTACACCCGGGTGCATTGAGGCTCAATGCACCCGGGTGCATAAGATTGCGCTCCTTGCTTAAACATATGGCATTGCTGTTTTTATCGGAACCCAATCGTATGCACCCGGGTGCATTCAGCCTCAGTGCACTCGGGTGCACTGCACCTATTTTTTTTTATTTTTTTTATTTTTTTTTGAAAATTTTTTCATACAATGGTTAATCTAGGTTTATTTAACATATGTATCAATTTTTACTATTTTTGGAGACTTCTAGATATTTTTTTTAGATTTTTAAAAATCAGTGGCATTTTTGGTAATTTAAAATTACGGAAAATGCCACTGATTTTTAAAAATTTAAAAAAAATATCTAAAAATCTCCAAAAATAGTAAAAATTGATACATATGTTAAATAAACTTATATTAACAGCTTCATGAAAAAATTTTCAAAAAAAAATAGGTGCAGTGCACCCGGGTGCACTTAGGCTGAATGCACCCGGGTGCATACGATTAGGTTCCGTTTTTATCCATACATGCAAAAGGAAGTTCAGATGTTTGTTCGCGAATTTTTTTTAACGGTAATTCAGAATTTTTTTTTTCCCAATGCATTTGCTCACAAGCTTATATATATTATAATACGCTATTAAATTTCAACATAAAATACTAGGTTGTAGATTCTAACTTCAACGTATTCTATTAGGAGTCATAAATATTTATATTTATGAATATATAACTAAACATTCTATACATGTTTGTTTTTTGTCATTAAGTTATAAACTTTATCTATTATAAATTTATAATATACCTTTAATTATTATATTTTAACAGAAAATATTTGTTAATTGCATTCTATGTACTGCTATTCAAGCAAATAATTAGAATTTGGAATATAATTTGTTTTTCTTTAAATATTCTTTTTATACAATTGAGAATTTTTTTTAAATCAGCTGAATACTTGAATTTTTTATGTGATTTTATTAGTAACAATGATTTAATCATTTAACTACTATTTTTTATTTCTTATTATATTAGATATGTCTGAAAATAGGCAATTAATGAAAGCACAAAAATAAATTATAAGAAACTAAGCTTAATATAATATTTCATTTTCTTTTAGACTAGTTAACAATATTAATTTTTGATGTTATATCTAGTTCTAGGTAATGTATATTTGAAAAGACGTTTTGATTTATTGCATATTCTAGTAATTAGAATGATATATTCTAATTTTAGTTTATTTTGTAAGGAGTTATGAATATAATTTAAAATTTGATATTTATTACATCATAAATATGTAATAAGTCGTCGGTTTAAACCGGTTAGAACCAGACTAGTCACTCAATTGGTTGGGTAGTCGATTCAGTTCAAACAATATTGGTTGAAATTAGAAGTGTTAAGGGTTGGTGCCTGAGAAAATTGCAGCTGATGGCCTTGGACTTCAATTGTAATTTGTTGTGCTGGGTGGAGAATTGTGCTTCAAAATAATAATAATAATTATTATTATAATAAAATTTCAATATCTTTATTGCCCGGGTCTCTCTTCAACCATCTCATATTAGCTCCTTAGAAGAAGATTTATATTTTGAAATCAAATAATATTTAAATTCAAAACTAAAACAACACAAGTCCAATGCCCCAAAAATTAAATAAACCACGTTGATATGTTTTCAAAACTAATGCAATGCGTTTTCCATGCCCTTTGAACTTATTTTCATGTGCCCTTCGTTCATTTGCTCAGACAAATTAAAATACCATGAATTTTAAATTTTAGTTAAATTAACTAATAAAAAAATTTGAAGTCATTTCCCAAAAATATGGAGAATTCATGGTGGGGCCCACTCGAGAGGGTGCCCGAACATGCGAAACCTACCGCATAGCGGATTTTGTCCGCGACGGCGACGCCGCTGGGAGCATATAAACTTTCCCTATCTACCCTCGATGTTGAGGAAAGTTACAGAGGATGCCACTGGGAAGGAGGTGCGAAGGATTCGGGTTCGGATGTCCGTTCAAGGTTACCTCGAACGGCGAGTCGGAAGCAAATCACAGCACGTTTCTCTGCTCCCACGCCTCGGTGGCATTTCTTGTAAATACTTCCGAAGCCATGCCCCTTTGACGTAAGGACGACTCCCCGAGATTTTAAGAGCAGGCGGCGTTCGCGCTCAAACATAATCGCAGTGCGTTGATGGTCCACATTCACTCGCGCTGTGGCCCGCAGAGAAGATATTAAAAATGAAACATTCTGCTTTTATATTTTTTTAAAAAAAAAAGATTTTCATTACAGTTGTAAACATTTTAAAAATTATAAAAAGAACTGATGGGATTTTGAAAATGCCACAGATTTTAAAAAATAATAAATATTTAAAATATTCCAAAAAAGGTAAAGATAGATAAACATGTTAAATACATTCAGATTAGCAGTTATATAAAAAAAATTTCAAAAACAAATAAAAAATGAGTTAAATGTTGAGTGTATTTAGCCTCAACTCGTATTTTCATCCTTTTGTATACTTTTTTCATCGTCGGATGCATCAGCTGCAACTTAAGTTGATAATCTTAAAACTATAAAATAGCTCATAGTTATGAAAAATTGAAAATATCGTGCAGCTCCCAACATGATAATTTTAATTCCATTTTACCCTCATGAAAATAAAGATAAAAAAATGAGGGGCCCTATGATATTTCTATAGTTATAGTGTGAAAAATGGAGAAACTATGGGAGGACAATCGAAAAAAGCCCTTTTTAAATCATTAACTATATTTAATTATTTTTTCTCAATATATCCACTACATTTGATCTTAATTTGAAATATACTCACTACATTTTCAAAATTCTAGATATAACTACTACATTTACAGTTAATCTCAAAAACACTTAATCCGTGAATTAACATCATTAGTTATTACCGATATGCCCATCAAATTTTAGACATAATTAAAATTTTGAATGTTACAACTCACAAATGCCCTAATTTCATATGAACTTTAAATTTAGAAAGCCATAATTTTATAGGG
Organism: Annona cherimola; assembly: GCA_030490835.1. Taxonomy (NCBI): domain Eukaryota; kingdom Viridiplantae; phylum Streptophyta; class Magnoliopsida; order Magnoliales; family Annonaceae; genus Annona; species Annona cherimola. The sequence continues at coordinate 1,465,810 of CM059971.1, read as the reverse complement.
GTATTTTGGCCATTTATAAAAATTTAATTAACAGTTTTTAATGGAATGAGTATATTTAGAATTAACTGCAAATATAATTGGTATATTTGAGATTTTGAAAATGAAATGAGTATATTTGGGATTAAAGTCAAACGTAGTGGGGTATATTTGAAAAAGCTCTTTTGTTAACTTCGTTCTGGTCATAACCAACTCCATTATTTTATTTGAATATATTTACAATAGAGGAAATAACTAAAGACAGTTGAAAAGGAAAACAAAGTAATACACGACAAAATGTGAATAAGGATCCATCCAGTAAGAGGTTAAAAATGGAGGAATGCCCTTTCCACAAAGGTAAATCTATCACTTAGGGGTATTCAACTGTACCCAAATCCATGGAATCAAATAATATTTAAATCCAAAACTAACCCATTGCAAGTCCTATGCCCTAAGAATTATACAAACAACTTTGACATGTTTTCAAGACTAATGCTATGCCCAAAAATAAAAAATAAAATTAAAAAGAGGACCAATGCCATGCATTTTCTATGCCCTCTGATCCCATCTTCATGTGCCCATCGTTAATTTGATCAGACAAATTAAAATACCATGAATTTTAAAAATTAATCAAATTAGAAAATAAAAATTTCAAATTATTTCCCAAAAATATGGAGAATTCGTGGTGGGGCCCACCCGAGCGTGTGAAACGTGTCGCATGAAAGCCGTGGCGGATTCGACCGCGGCCGCTGGGAGCATATTTCCGCATCTACCCCCGGTTTTGAAGAAAATTACAGAAAATGCCACTAAGAAGGCCTCAAACGGCGCGCCAGAAGCGAATCGCGGTGCTGCTTAAAAAAAAAAAAAAAAAAAAAAAGTGACAGTGCAATGTGATATACTATGACTAATTATTACCATTAAAGAAAATAAAATTTCAACTCTAATCTATTTATTTAATTAAATAGTTGAACAAATTAGCAATCATAAGTTATTTATTAAAAATCTAAACTCAAATCTATTTATAAATAGGTTACACGAACAACTTCACTGGTTGACCATAATCATTAACGCCTTTCAATTCAACAACTTTTATATCAAAAACTTTTCATCTAAAAATTTTATCACTTCCCAAACACACATTTCATCTACAAGTTATATCACTTTCCAACACACCCTGAATACAAAATTCAAAGGAACGATAAAAATATACAAATAATTGGTCTCATTTGGACAACTTTTTGCAAGAATGAAATGATTTTGAAATAGGCTGGAACCATTAAGCAAGCATCATATGCTAGTCTACTGTAGGACTGGTTGCAAAGGCACCAAGTCTTACAAAGGAACCAAGGGACACGGCCATGAGAAATTATAACAGATTTTCATTGATCAGCACTAACTACATAATGATTCAATGAAACATAGGATCCATGATCCATGTAATACAGCACAGAAGGCTTTCACAGGTTACGTAAGAACAGCCACAAAAACTTCCAGTTTTGCTACTACATTCTCATAACACAACCCTATTCTATCACCAGTTCTGCTACAACATTCAACTGCTAATGCGCAAGCACAGAAAATAAAATTAGAGCTCGTTTCAAGTTTATTCAGCTTGGTGGCTCTGATCGCGCCCGATGAAATCTAAAGCTTCTTCCTTGGAAACAACATCAACACAACTGATTCTCTTTCTGTGTTACTCCATAGGTCTTACCTGCAACTTTTACAAGCTCTGGCCAAGATGCGGTTGTAATAAACAGCCAAGCAACAAATCATATCTTTGGAAGGAGTTGGAAATCCAAATCGTGTAAGAAAAAAATCATCGGATGAGAATACGAGAATGACGAAATGACGAATAGTGGAATGAAATAAACACAAAACTTTGTTTCAACAAGTAAAAAGAACTCATTATGGATGTTCCCTCCAATTTCAAATCAGTGTAATCTACTATCAATCAGAGAACTAGCAGTGGTACAACTTTGGAACTAGTAACAATGCTGCATTTGCCTTACCAACTTCTTGTCTGGATTATGCAGAAGATGGGTAGTTAGGATAACCATTTATTGGACACATGGAAACGTGAACTCCAATGGCTGTGCTGAGAAATGGCATACAGTTTTATGGTGCCATTCATTCTGATAATGGGGTGTGTGTGTGTGTGTGTGTGTGACTGAGCAATGAATCTTTCACTCCAACAATGGGCATAAAAAACAGGAGCATTTCCCAGTTGTAGAGGCCTTTATGGGCATGCAGCAAGAATGTAAAGATCCAAACAGATTTAGCAAAGCAGAGGTACCAAACATGTAGGGCCAATCAACAACAGAAGCTCCACAACTGGTTAAGTTTGGTGTCAAGAGGACTTCAAAAGACAACATGGCTAAACAGAATGAATCCCTACTAGCCATAGTCAAATTGTTCAGTTAAGAAGATGCATACAGAATCCACATGGGTCTTCCGAGCATAAGCAAGAGGTAACCAAACATGAGATAGCAATGCAAATTAACACAAGGATAATCAAACAAGAGAAAGCAGTCATGTACCGAGGATCTAATTCCGCATCAGTCTCATCTTACAGAGAAAACAATGCAGGATCACAACACCGTATAGCAAAAATCAGTGCTAATGCCACAACAGTTTTCTGACCACCAGATATTTGCTTCATGGATTGTCTCTCCCCTTCTTCAGTGAAGGAAACCTATCATTGCCAAAGAAATTAAGATCAAACACAAACACTAAAGTGAGTAAAGACAACTGATTACAAACAAATTTCTTTCAGAGGAAGCCAATCAATTTCAAGACAACCATGAGCAGCAAAGAATCAGTAGGGTAGGGAAGAGGGCAGAGAGAAACTCAAAAAAAAAAAAAAAAGGAGGTTTTGCAAGACAAGAGTCATTCATTGATGTAAAAGACAAAATATCTTATGACCAATTTTTTAAAATTAGTTACAAATAATTCCATATAATAATAAAGGGAATAAGGGATTCTAATTGCAGCAGCTTCACCCTCCAGGTAACCAAATGAATTTGGAAAATTCTGAAGGCATGTATGCCATAAAAATGGATGCTTCCTCAGGAGCATACCTGAACTTCTGCACCTATGCATTTTTCGACCCTTCCCACTGGATCTGCATCTTGAGGCCCATCCTTTGTCCTCATAATCATGTATTCACAAAGATTCCACTCCAATCACAAACTCACTATCCCATCCACATTCTGAAACAATGAGCAGAAGGATCGGAAGAAAAATATTTTAAAACAGAAATTCTGGCTCTCTAATTATACCAACAGAACCAACAGTAAGCAGAATTCGAATTTCATATTCTGGGAAACAAAAATATACTAAGATTTAATTCAAACAGAAATTTGCAGCTTAGAATCTTCAGACGCTCAAGCCCATCCTCAAAACAAATTGGGAAACGCTCTAGCATGAAAACTGATCTGCTCACTTTCAACAAAAATCAGCTATCATGCATATTACAGATCTGAAAACATGTTCAAAACAGCAACCTCAACACAGACCTCATGTGTTGCCACTAACACAGAATATTCATGCTCAATCTGTCAAGATTAGAATCTCAACTCAAGCATATTGAACAGGCCACAACAAACGTGCTATGCTAGCACCAGATTTCAACAACAACCTCAAATAACTTCAGGTATTCAAACTACAAGTTCCATTTCCATGTAATCATGTAAAACCATCACCCAGAAACAAGCAATAAAATGAACATGCCAAACCATGCAGAACCAATGCAGGAACACAGAAATCCAGAATCACAAGCCAAGCAAGCGAACCATGATTTAGAATGTCAAAATCTCATCAAAACAGAGATTCTCAGTGACAAAGTCAAACAACACCCAGTGCAATGGATCAAGCAATCCCCAAGGGAGCCGCCAGAGTGTAATTTCAAAAATCAACTGATTCACCCTCATTTAACATACAAGCTTATGTTAATCTCGTGTAACTTTTTAAAATTTTTAAAGATTTTTTTCATGAAACTGTTTTTCTAAGTGTATTTAGCTCATATGCCTATTTTAGCACTAATTCAGCTTATTACTGTGTCTGTTTCTTCCTTTGAATATTTATTAAAGTAATACAATTAATATATCCATCAATGCAATAAATATTGACCCTCAAACTACATAAAGTTTTAAATATCTATACCGATGAAGATTATGGCTGGTCAAGTGAAAACAAAAGTAATTCTAGTTTCTAACAGATTTAAGTTCTTCAAAATGGTTGCATGTAGAACTTTATTACGACAACTTTAACAATTAAAAAATGGCAACTTTTTCTGCCACCCAATGACATACTCATAATATATAGCACCATAGGAAAGGTGAAGGATATAAACCAGAACTGCTCTTGTTGGTACCACCAGGCTTTTTTATCGAGCAGCTTCCATCCAACTATAACCCACAATTCTTCTCAGCTTCCTCCTTTTAAGAATCTTCTTCAGACCAGCAGCATCTTCCCATCTTCCATCATCTGCAAGTAAATTTGACAGCAGCACAAAGCTCCCAGCACTCCATGGCTCAAGCTCAAACAAATGTGAAGCAGCTACTTCTGCCAGGTCAACGTTCCCATGTATCCGACATGCCCCCAGCAATGCACCCCACACAAAGTAATCAGGCTCAATAGGCATGGCCCTAATCTCATCATAAGCTTCTCTGACCTTTCCCGCTCGACCAAGAAGATCAACAATGCATGCATAATGCTCTAACCTTGGCTTGATCCCATACTCTTCTTGCATCAAATTGAACAAGTTGTGCCCAACATCAACCACTCCAGCATGACAACAAACCGTGAGAACTGCAGTAAACGTCAAGTGATCTGGCTTAGCATCAGTCGTCTGCAGCATCATATTAAAAAGTTCGAGTGCCTCAGTGCAGTACCCATGATTTGCATATCCAAATATCATAGAGTTCCAAGAAACAGTGTTCCTTGCTTTCATCTTATGAAACAACTTTGCTGCTTCAATTATGAACCCACATTTTGCATACATATCTAACAGAGCATTACAGACAAACAGATCTTCTTCGACACCAATAGCCACAGCATAACCATGGAGTTCTTTCCCATGCCTTAAATCTGCCACATTAGCACAAGCTGGCAAAAGACCACTAACTGTAACTGAGCTTGGCTGCACCCTGGAAAACATCATCCGTCGAAACATACCGAAAGCTTCCTCTTTGCAGAAATTCTGGACAAACCCAGATATAACAGAAGTCCAAGATACCACATCTGGTTCAATTCCACTCTCTGACATCATTTCAAACACCTTTGCTGATGCCAAAGGCTCACCCGCTTGAGCAAAACCTGAAATCACTGCATTCCAAGTGACCAAATCTGGACAGGGTCCGAGAAACCTCATTTTTTCAAACAAACCAAGTGTGATTCTCGAAAGTCCATGATAGGCATGGCCTGACACAACTGCATTCCAAGCAACCACATCCTTGCCAAGCATTCCAATGAATGCCCAGCAAGCATCCGCAACTCTTCCACATCTCACATAACAATGAATCATTGCAGTAGCAACGAAGGCATCGGAATCAAGTGAAGAACGAAGAATGATTGAGTGTATCTGTTCTCCAGTTCTTAGATCAGAACACTTCGTGCAAGCTTTGATGACGCTGGTGAGAACATATTCATTATGCTCTAAGCCTTGCCTCTGCATTTGACAAAAGAGTTCCAGCACTTCCCCATGATATCCATGGCGGGCAAAAGCCATAATCAGAATGACCCAACGGCTAGGAATGTTGTTATCCATTTCGTCAACCAATTGGCGGGCAGTCAATAGCTGCCCGCATCGCATGTACAAATCAATGAGCCTCGTAGAGATGTCGGTGGACCGGACCCTGTTGACAAGGATTTGGGCATGGAGCTTTCGACCAGGCTCAAGAGCTCGATTGCATGCATAGGTCTGAAGATAGGCAGCGTATGGTAGTGTGTGGGATGAAAACGTCCGATAGCTATTTGGGGAGTGTGCAGCAATGGCAGAGATTTTCTTAATAATCGATGAAGGCATTGCATTACAATGTTTTAACACAGATAGCATGCTTTTTGAGGGCTCCAAATAGAACCATTGGAAGTCTCTCTGGCAAAGGCTTATTGGAATAGACCGGAAAAAAGTTCTATCTAGGAACCCTCGTAATCTCTCACCAAACTGGAAGAAGAAAGCCCCTATGCCAGCATTATGATCTACCACAGGCTCGCACAAGGCCAAGCTTCACACCAGCACCATATGATGAGCCATTGCCCACTTTATGGAAGAACTCTGTGGGGTTGCCTTTCACATCCTTGGAGATTCCAGGGTTATTTCCACGCTCTGCAACAGAGTTTGTGATTAGTCCAACAAAGTTAGCTGCCACCAGTTTTACAAGAAATCGAAGAAAATAAAAATGAATCAACTGGTCTTCAACAGGTTTCCAAAGTCATTTACTTAGTTATGCAATAGGAAGGTTGTTTGCATCCCAAAATTGGGTTTCCCACAAGGTGTCGGGTGACTTTTGTCCCATAGCAGCAAATCCCGGATTCAAGGATTCTTGTTTGGTAATTTTCACAAACAGCTTATGAGTATTTCACATGGGCACAAAAAATCCACATGCAAATCAATGAAAATCAATCAAATGCAAGAGAAATCATAATGTGCAATGTGGCCACAAAGTGATCATGCAAGAATTCAAGTAATTCTACAAAACAATCCGAAGTAAAACAGCAATAAAAATCAAAACAGCAACAAACTCAACAAAAAAAAAAAAACAAAACAAAACAAAACAGTAACTATAATTCTTTCCTCAGAAAAAAAAAAAAAACAGTAACTATAATTCAATTGGATTATGCAAAAGCTTAAAACCAAGCAAGTGTTTGATGAAGTTACTTCTCTAATAGCATAAAAAGAGCCTTGGCTCTCAGCCAACAAAGGAGCAGATCTGTACCTATTGCCTAGCCATTAGTGAAGCTCCTCTCATTGAACTTGCTTGGAAACGAAATTAAAACCAAAAGAAAACAGTAAGGAAGAAATTGAAAGAGGCAAATTACTCAAAGCAATATGACAGAGATCATGTTGACATGCATCTACTTCACACCTATAGAAAGCGCAATTGTGAAACCCCAACCTATGTAGGACTCAATGAGATGCATTGAACATATATACATGATTTATATGTGATGAAAATGAATTTTGAATGATTTTTGTGAATTATGTCACATTTTGAATTAAGGTTTCTATTAGAAACGGTGATTAAAAATTTAATCGCCAGAACCTAAAGTGAGTTGGTATGACCCGAGGGGCTTAATGAGGATTTGAAGGTGACAAGGTGTCACGAATCATCATGTTAATAATCATGATTTAATTTATGGAGACTAAAATATAATTATGAAATTAAGGTGAAAAATGATAAAAAATTCACAACTTTACGTCTACAAGGCGGATTTCGATGAAATTTAAAAGGTAAGCTCACAACGGTGAGCTCAATCTTACGAATGGATTGGATTAAGAGAATCATAATGGGTTTAGGGTGATAATTAATTGTTTTTATTCCCAAATCCAAAAGATAAATTCAAGTGATCATAACTTGACGTAGAAACGTCGGTTTGAGATGAAATTTGAAACGATGGAATAAAATTATGAAATCTATGAGATGAAGGGAATGAATTAAGCTAATTATCATGGGAAGTTGATTTCTTGGAGAGCAAGTAACAAGTTGCTTAAGAGCTAAGTAAAGAAGGGCAATTGTGGAAAGTGAAAATGGAATTTACTAAAATGCCTATGGGGTTACTTGGACACCAAGAAAAGTGGTTTATAAAAAGAAAAAAAAGGAAGAGCAAGGGCTGCTGCACATTCCAGCAATGGGGGGAGAAGGAGAGAGAGAAGGAGAGAGAGAGAGAGAGAGAGAGAAGAAGAGAGAAGAGAGAAAAATGGATATTTTCTCCAAGGGCAGCAGCTAGGGCACGTCCAACCCAGCAAGGAAGAAGAGAAAAGAGGAGGAAAAGAAGAAGGAAAAAGGAAAGGAGAAGCTCGGAAAGCTCGGGGAAAAGAATCGGCGAAATCGGGTAAGTATCCGTTGAGTTAAGCTTTCCAATTTCCGAGTTTTCTTCTTGATATTGGAATCATAGTTTTGAATCATAATAAACCTCTAAATAAATATTAATAACATTCCGGAATTAAGTTTGATTGAGGGTTTTGCATATATATTGAAAAGAGATGCAAACATGGGAGCAAAACCTAGAAGAAATGAGGCATAAATCTAAAATATGGAAGAAATAATTAATGAACGAGTTTTAGCATGAAAATTTGTGGGAAGACTCATTATGGGGTGATTAAGAAACGACTCAATTTTCAGCTTAAGAGGATAAGCACGTTCCAAATTAAAAATCCGGGAAAATCAACCTGGACAGGATTGAACGGGTGGCAGGATCAACTGCACCAAATGATTTTTAATAATTATTATACAAGGAATTTTGGGCTGAAAATTTTATAGGATATATAAGACATATTGAGGATCACACGAAAAAAATAAAAATTAGGTTTTGATGGGTATAAATATACCCAATAATTTACGTGATTAAGGCTGTCTAAAAATGGATGTTGTTGTCCAGCAAGGTAAAAATACCAAAATAAATATAAATGCTTAATGTTTTGTGCTGGAAATATTTATTTTGGTTAATTCATGTAGTTATTAAGGTATGGTAGAAATTTCAGATCAAAACTACTTGATTTGATATTAATTCAAGATTTTGAGATTTCAGTACGCCTGATTTCAACATATGTGGATAGTTGGAGAAAAAAATCAAAAACAAATATGAAACTTATGTAGAAATTATCCAAATTGATATATATGTTAATACCCTAAATTTGGATTAAGAAAAGTGGAATTATTTGCTGAAAATTCGGATTTATAAATCTGTTTAAGGTTACGTGTCAAAAGACACGTTAAACGAGTGAAAAATAGGTTCCAAAGTTGCTGTTTTGGAAACCTATGATTAGTGGATTTAAATTCTATAAAAATACCCTAAGTACAGTGGTAATTAAGGATAATTATCATGCTAAAATTTGGATTAAATTGCTGACTTGAGAAATTTTATGAAATACCTCATATATGTGTTGCCAAATGAGCATATGTGAAAGGATAGACATGCATAAGTGGTAAATGACCTAAGTAAATTGATTTTGTGCAAAAATACATAAAAATATGATAAATTTTGTGAATATATATCTGTTTAGAATTGCATGATGTAATTCCAAATTTTAGAATTAATTAATGAGGCTTAAGGCGACCACGCGTGCTTAAAATGAGCAACGATGTGTGAATTTTGGAAAATGAGTGAAAAATGGTAAATGGAAGGTGATGAACCTTTAAATAATGATTATTGAATAATTATTAAGTGATTGAATGATTACCCTATTTATGAGATTTAATGTGATGTGTAATAACCCATGTAGTGCACAAGTATGTGCTATACGGGCATAACGACTTGAGAAGTCGAAGAAATTATGTATGTTAAAGGAAATGAGTTGGAAAACTGAGTTGAATGCAAGCAAAGGAAATATATAAATGTTATATCATTCTTATATGTATAGGCAAAGGCAAAGGGATAAGCGAAACGGAAAGCTAATCAAGCAAGGTAAGCAAGCAGCTTTCTAAATGAGTTCTGTTTTAAATACTTTCCAAGTTGTTTAAGGATGGTCATTCCTTGTCTATATGAGTATTGAAATGTTTATTTCTATTGAAATAAATAATTGCTTATGGTTTCACAATTATGCTTGAAATATAATGAAATATAAATTTATATGATGTTTCATTGAAATGATGTTAAAGAGGGATGGTGCAAAAAATTCTCTACATGAGAATAACAAGTTCCATGTGTAAGGAAGTATATAATGCCGGAATGACTAAAAGACATGCATGGAATGGAAATCAAGTAGGCTAGTCGAGGTAATAAGTGGACAAGGAGTCCCCCTTGACGTTGCCAAGTTAGTAGGTCCGGCGCTAAGGATGGAAAGGATCATGTCATGGAAAAATGCTCCCTGTGCTAGTGTACCCTCACATGAAGGATAACGTCATCAATGGAAATGATGAATTTGCACATCCAATGTTCATGAAATATTTATGAAAAGTGTTTGAATGATTTATGAAAAGGTTTTTGCTCCACAGGTAGTTGATCACTTGATAAGTCTCTCCTGAAGGGAAAAAAATGCTTTTAAATAAATATGCCTTCAAAATGAATTGTCTGTAAAATATAAGCTTGCTTATTGAGTTTCGACTCACGTTTTCGTTTTCCAAACTCATAGACAGGTGAAAGATGAGACCTGGCAAAGGAGCAGGAGCTATCCATTGAAGAAATGGAAAGACATTATAAATTTCATGTTTATGAAAAACTTATGTTGAATGAATGTAAATTTACGTTGATAATTTATGTTGACATCTATGATGATACATGCAGTGACATCTGATTTATGAGATGGTTTGAAATATGTTATGAAAATCATGTCTAGTTATGACATTATTGGATGGAAATGATTCAGATATGCATGAAATGAAAATATGAGGAATTAAACTCCTATGGAAACATAATTAATTGGATAAATATCCATTAAAACCGGCCGTGTGACAGGGCAATAATCCTTATCACGTTTACCAGTCAAACGATCTTGAGGTAAGGTTGTGACGCTCGGGCTGGGGCATTACATGCTGTTAAACGTCATAGGCCCTCTTGACCTCATCATGACATTACCATTCCAGACATACATTCATCCATACATACATTTTTCCTAGCATTATCTTGGTTTCCATTTCGGGGCCTTTTGTTTACAAAAGTTATGCAATTGTACTAACCCCTTCTCAATCATCTTAAAATCAATTTCTTGTCCACATATCAATTTTTCATTTTTACATAAAGCGCTTGCATAATCTTTTGCATACCATTTAGCAACCCGAAATCTAACCATTTTATGAAATCAACATAGGAGGTTGGTCATCCTTAAATCCCTTTCAACACATCCATATAAACATTTTTCAAAATATTTTCAACATAGATTTCCTTATCTAAAGGAAATCAAAACTTTTCGAATATCATTTCAAAACATATGAATTATGTCCAAATTATCATTTATTATTTAATTATCATGACCTAGCAAAACAAATCTTTTTCATAAATCAAATCCCCTTTTTTTATAACATGATTATTTCTTATTAAACATCGTAAGAGAAATTCAAAACTTATTTACATTTGTTGCTTTGTGAAAAGGGGCAAAATTCCATTTTTCTTATAAAATACTTTTGAAACAGCATCATAAAGAACTTATTTACTTAAAAGCAAATTCTTAAAAAAAACCATCGACATAAAACGTAAAATCCTTTAAAAATATTATCGTAGAGAACTTGCTTACTCATAAGCAAATTTCTCAATCCATTAACATAAAGCATTGTCAATCCATGGCAATACTTGTGATAAATTTTTTATCTTAAAAACGTTGCTTGCTTCCCATGAAGCAAACCTTAAGACTTTTCCTTAAAACCATTCTTTTTCAGAACTTACGACTTTTCATTAAAGCCGTCATTTTCAAAACTTATGGCTTTACAATAAAATTTTCATTTTCAAAACTTGTGCTTGCCCATTTGTCAAAACATAAACACAAACATTTCAATCATATCAATCACATAGAAAGAAAATAACATTTTAAAAAGTTCGCTTGCTTACCTGAGATCGTCATAATCCCTTTCCTTCCATTCTTTTTCTTGCCTTTGCCTAGATAAATGAAAATAATATTTCATTTATTTGCATCGTCTTCAAATACTTATATTCCTTAGGTTTTCCAACCTACATAAGTTCATCTAACTTAACTCACTTGTCTTTCAAGTCAGGTATTCAAACTTCTCTCTTCATATACGTCCATTTCTCAACACATAAATCATGTGTTTCTCAAAATTTCTTAAAACAGCAACTTGTCTCTAATTCCAGCATAATTAAACCCCTTAATTAACACATAATTTAGGATTTAATTTCGGATTTATAATCCATTCATCATCGGGTTCCAAAACAACAACATTGTAACTCATTTTTCACCCGTTTAACGTGTCTTTTGACACATAACCCTAAGCAGATTTATAAATCCGAATTTTCAGCAAATAATCTCACTTTTCTTAATCCAAATTTAGGGTATTAACATATATATCAATTTGAATCATTTCTACATAGGTTTCATATTTCTTTTAGGTTTTTTTCTCCAACTATCCACATGCTGAAATCAAGCGTACTGAAATCTCAAAATCTTGAATTAATATCAAATCAAGTAGTTTTGATTTGAAATTTCTACCATACCTTAATAACTACATGAATTAACCAAAATAAATATTTTCAGCCCAAAACATTAAGCATTTATATTTATTTTGGTATTTTTACCTTGCTGGACAGCAACATCCATTTTCAGACCGCCTTAATCACGTAAATTATTGGGTATATTTATACCCATCAAAACTTAATTTTTATTTTTTTCGCGTGATCCTCAATATCTTATATATCCTGTAAAATTTTCAGCCCAAAATTCCTTATATAATAATTATTAAAAATCATTTAGTGCAGCTGATCCTACCACCCGTTCAATCCTGTCCAAGTTGATTTTTCCGAATTTTTAATTTGCAACGTGCTTATCCTTTTAAGCTGAAAATTGGGTCATTCCTTAATTACCCCATAATGAGTCTTCCCACAAATTCTCATGCTAAAACTCGTTCATTAACTATTTCTTCCATATTTTAGATTTATGCCTCATTTCTTCTAGGTTTTGCTCCCATATTTGCATTTCTTTTCAATATATATGCAAAACCCTCAATCAAACTTAATTCCAGAATGTTATTAATCTTTATTTATAGGTTTATTATGATTCAAAACTATGATTCCAATATCAAGAAGAAAACTCGAAAATTGAAAAGCTTAACTTAACGAGTACTTACCCGATTTCACCGATTCTTTGCCCCGAGCTTCCCGAGCTTCTCCTTTTCTTTTTCCTTCTTCTTTTCCTCTTTTCTCCTCTTCCTTGCTGGGTTGAACGTGCCCTAGCTGCTGCCCTTGGAGAAAATCCCCATTTTTTTCTTATTTTCCTCTCTTCTCTTCTTCTCTCTCTCTCCTCTCTCTCCTTCTCCCCCCATTGCTGGAACGTGCAGCAACCCTTGCTCTTCCTTTTTTTTCTTTTTATAAACCACTTTTCTTGGTGCCCAACCCCATAGGCATTTTAGTAAATTTCATTTTCACTTTTCACAATTGTCCTTCTTTACTTAGCTCTTAAGCAACTTTTTACTTGCTCTCCAAGAAACCAACTTCTCATGATAATTAGCTTAATTCATTTCCTTCATCTCATAAATTTCATAATTTTATTCCATCATTTCAAATTTCATCTCAAACCGATGTTTCTACGTCAAGTTATGACCACTTGAATTTATCTTTTGGATTTGAAAATAAAAACAATTAATTATCACCCTAAACCCATCATGATTCTCTTAATCCAATCCATTCGTAAGATTGGGCACACCGTTATGAGCTTACCTTTCAAATTTCATCGAAATCCGCCCTGTAGGCATCAAGTTATGAATTTTTCATCATTTTTCACCTTAATTTCATAATTACATTTTAGTCTCCATAAATTAAATCATGATTATTAATATGATTATTCGTGACACCTTGTCACCTTCAAATCCTCGTTAAGCCCCTCGGGTCATACCAACTCACTTTGGGCTCCGGCGATTAAATTTTTAATCACCGTTTCCAACAGAAACCCTAATTCAAAATGTGATGTAATTCACAAAAATCATTCAAAATTCATTTTCATCACATATAAATCATGTATATATGTTTAATGCATCTCATTGAGTCCTACATAGGTTGGGGTTTCACAATCCTCCCCCCTTATAACAGGTTTTGTCTCGAAACCGTCTCTTATTTGAATAATTAGGTATTCCATTTCTACTTCTGCTTTCTTGGAGAGCAAGTAAGAGATTACTTAAGAGCTAAGTAAAGAGGGCAATTTGGGAAAGGTAAAAATGGAATTTACAAAAATGCCCTAGGGGGTTACTTAAGCACCAAGAAAAGTGACTTATAAAAAGGAAAAAAAAAGGAAGAGCAAGCTGCTGCACGTCCCAGCAGGGGGGAGAAGGAGAGAAAGGAGAGGAGGAGAGAGGAGAGAGGAAAAATGGAGAAAAATGGAGATTTTCTCCAATGACCAGCAGCTAGGGCACGTCCAACCCAGCAAGGAAGAGGAGAAAAGAGGAGGACAAGAAGGAAAAAGGAAAAGAGAAGCTCGAGAAGCTCGGGGCAAAGATTCGACGAAATCAGGTAAGTACCCGTTGAGTTAAGTCTTCTAATTTCCAAGTTTTCTTCTTGATATTGGAATCGTGGTTTTGAATCATAATAAACCTCTAAATAAAGATTAATAACATGCTGAAATTAAGTATTGATTGAGGGTTTTGCATATGTATTGAAAAGAGATGCAAATATCGGAGCAAAACCTAAAAGAAATGAGGCAGAAATCTAAAATATTCAAGAAATAGTTAATGAAAGACTCATTATTGGGTAATTAAGGAACGACCCAATTTTCAGCTTAAAATGATAAGCACGTTGCAAATTAAAAATCCGAGAAAATCAACCTCAATAGGGTTGCACGGGTGGCAGAATCAGCTGCACCAAAAGATTTTTAATAATTTTTATACAAGAAATTTTAGGCTGAAAATTTTACGGGATATATAAGACATATTGAGGATCACAGGACAACAATAAAAATTAAGTTTCGATGGGTATAATTATACCCCATAATTAACATGATTTGGGCTGTCTAGAAAGGGATGCTGCTATCCAGCAAAATAAAAATACCAAAATAAATATAAATGCTTAATGTTTTGTGCTGGAAATATTTATTTTGGTTAATTCATGTAGTTATTAAGGTATGGTAGAAATTTCAGATCAAAACTACTTGATTTAATATTAATTCAAGATTTTAAAAATTCAGTGTGCCTAAAAAGTATGATGTTTTACACAAAATGTGTAAATATTAAGAATAAAAAATGATTTTTATGCAAAAGTTTTCATGAAAAGGATTTATGACTTGTTTGCTATAAATAAGCCCCAAGATGGAGATTATGAAAGAGAGTTTATGTTGGAAAATATTTTGGACATAAGAATGTCCATTTCCAAAAAGTTTGTGGGAAAAATGGTTGGATATGAGCATGTCCATTTCCTAAAGGGATTTAAGTTGGAACATGTGTGGACATAAAAATGTCCGTTTCTAAAAGAGTTTAAGGGATAAAGGTGTTTGTAGACATATGAATGTCCATTGCCAAAAAGGCTAACGGGAAATGTATTTTGGACATAAAAATGTCCATTATCAAAGTGTTTATGTGAAAAATGTTTTAGGACGTATAAACGTCCGTTTCCAACAAGGTTTAAGTGGAAAAATATTTTAGGTCATATGAACGTCCAATAACAAAATGATTTGTGGAAAAGCGTCTTTTCGTGGACATGAGAATGTCCATTGCCAAATATGGTTTATGTCAAGATGTTTTGGGACAAAAAATGTCCCCTGGCTAAAATGATTTATGAGAAAAATGTTTTAGGAAATGATTTTCAAGGAAAGTCTTGCCCCAAAATGCTTGCTTACTGAGTTATCACTCACGTTTTATTTTCCAAACCTTAAACAGGTACTGAGAGACTCAAGCGGTCGAGAACCTAAGAAATGGAGAAAAGGTACGAGATAGTACCATGTGGGCTAAAAGGATTAGTCATGGTAAGTGGAATGATATGAATGAAAGTATTCAAGTATGCTAATGTATATGAATTTATTTGAAGTTTTAAGTTCTAGGAGAACTAATGAATGAATGGATGAATGTATGTCTGGAATGGCAATGACATGATTAGGTCAAGAGGGCCTATGATGTATAACATCATGTTGAAATGGTTTAAAGGATATGTACAAGTGTATCATTGCTTATGTTATAAATGAAATGATGATGAATAAAGAAACGAAAAAAAATATTTAGACAAGTTCCAATTAAAATCCCGCCGAGTGATCAGGGCAACAATCCTGATTCACATTTACCAATCTATAAGATCTTGAGGTAAGGAAGTGACGTCTCGGTTTAGGGCGCCACAGAAGTCTAGAAATTAGGATTTAATTTTTTATATTTGTGATGGATGGTTTAGATTATTTATTTCTATCTCTAGTTATTTCTTAGTTCGCAAGTTACTTGTCGTGCAAGTTAGCTTAGTTCGCATATTTATTCATTGAGCAAGGTTGCTTGTTGCGTAGGGTTTTATCGTCTTGTTGCCTAAGTTACCTTTTCATAAATAAGGCTACTTAAGTTCAATATAAAACAACTTAGTTTGATAATTGATTGAGATTCTGTTTTCCCTAAAATTCCGTTCTATAATTCTATTCTAATTCTTCTAGTTTCTTTCCCTTTCTCCCCTTTTCATCCTCTTGAGAGGATACTTCCTTTTTCTTTTATTTTCTTCTCCGCATCCTACATTAACTTGGTATTAAAACAAAGCCTGGCGAATTTTTAAATCTATTATCCACCATTTTAGGCAACTTTTTTGTTCGCTAGAATTTGTTGCTACCTACAAAGATGTGCAGCTGTCCACTTGTGCAGCAACTTGTTCTAGTTTCACAATGCAGTTGCAGTGCGTGAAAACCCACCTTTCCATCCCACCCGCAATCTGTTGTTAACACCAAAGTTCCAGAAATTGCAAAAACCACCAGCTGGTCCAGAAATTTACAAAAAAAAATGCCTCGCTGTTTCAAAAATTACAGAAGTACCCCAGACTTTTTAGGAATTACAGAAGCACCTTTGACTCTTCTGAAACAGCAAGCCTGCCTAAATTTCCAAAAATTACAAAAAGGTCATCTATTTTCTGAAATTTTAGAAAATCCATCAGGCATTTGAGAAAGGTCTTATGAGGCTTCTAACAGGTACATTATTTCCACTTCAATTTGAAATATTCTTATATCTATTGACAAGTAAGAGTACCTTCTTTAAGTTAATCATATAACATCATCTAGGTTAATCATTTTTGTGCAAAATTCATATTATACTATTATAGTGGCATACATCTTTGTGCTTCGAATTGCTTTCTCGATTCATTCCTAGCCACTCATCATTGCATCAACCATGGTTACAAATGACTTCCCAAAAAAAGGAAAAAAAAGCATAGTTATCAATTTGGAACTTGCTGCTCAATAAAAAATTGTCTAAAACTTCTGAGCATTTAAATGGAAAATATGATTCTTTGTCTGAAAATTTTGGCATTTTATCACTCAAACAAAAAAAATTTCCAATAAAATCCCATATAAAGCATGAAATTCAAGCATTGGGACAACCATTTCAACTCCATACAGATGCCCAAACTAAAGCTATTTTAAAGTGAATAGGTATTGATTTAGAGCGGAAGCTGGTGAATTTTTTCTTTTCTCCACCATATTCCGCATTCTAGGTTGTACAACCCACCAAGCTTCAAATCATCGCTAAAATCTGCCAAGTTTGTGCAACACTCTTCATTAACTCCATTGCAATAGCATCATTGATTCTTCCTTTGGGTCCTTGTTCTTCAATTCCACATCTCTACATGAATTCTAGAGCTTGGTGGAAGTTTACACTCTTTTCCTACAAAGACAACTTGCCATCTAAGCTTTTGAAAATTTCAAACCGATCCTTCCAGTTGCTAGCTTTTGCTGAAACATCATTAATTCAGAAATTTTCAAAAAACACAAACCAAATATTTCTTGAATCTCCTTCCCTTGCTGGAAGTTGTAAAATCATTTCTCAATTTTTGAAATTTTGCAACACTACCCCTCAGTTCTAGAAATCATAGAACTTTCCTAAACTTTTTCAAAAGCACTCTTGACTTTGTTGAAAATGCAAGTCTGCCTTAAATAGAAATTTTAAAAAGGCCCATTTTTAAAAAAAAATTGTAGAAATTCCAGTGAATTCCAAAAAATTGCAAAATGATTTTCTAAGATTCGGAATTGAAGTTTGGGGTTTAAAGATTATAAGTTACAACTTTGATGATCGAGTCTTATCCGACTAACAAAATGTTAGTCCAGCATGTCGGATACTATTGAATTGAAGAAAGTTCCCTACAAAACTCGACAACGAATTTTTCAAAGTCAGGGAGGCCGGTACGGAGCATGAAGAAGCTTTCATCAATAAGGATCATTTTATTTAGAAAATATTGTTATTTTTAGCAATTTAATATCGCTATTTGTTTCTATTTTGAGTTATTTCTAGTTAACAAGTTTACTTGTTACGCAAGATTTCGTTTTCCTATTGTTTAATTATAATTCTTCTTCTTCTACTCGCATCTTTAATTCCTTTAATTCTTTCCAGTTTCATCCCTTCTCATCCTCTTGAAAGATTTCTTCCTCTTTCTTCTATCCTCTTCTTTGCTTGTCCCACATCTTCTCTACTCCTTTAATCTAAAGCTTATTTCTTTCTCCTAATTCATCTGTGATTTCACCCCTTCCCCCTTTCCCCTTCTTCTTCTTCTTCTTCTTCTTCTTCTTCTTCTTCTTCTTCTTCCTCCTCATCTAATCTCTAATTATTCTAATTCCTTACTCTTTCTTCCCTTCTCATTCTTTTCAAAGGTCTCTTCCTCTTTCTTCTATCTTCTTCTCTACTCGTCCTACATCTTCTCTACTCCTTCAATCTAGGCTTATTTCTTTTTCCTAATTCATCTCTGTTTTCTCCTCTTTTTACTCTAATTGATGTAGGACGAGCAAAGAAAAAATAAAATAAAGAGAAAGGTTCCTCTTAAGGGGATAAAAAGAGAAGACCTCTTAAGGGGATGAAAAGAGAAGAAAGGAAAAAAGGTTAAAAGAAATAAGAATGAGAGAATTATGATGGGGAATTTTAAAGAAAACAAAATTCTCATCAATCATCCAAATAAAGTATTCTACGTAAAACCTAAATAACTCTATTTATTAAAAAATTAACTTAAGCAACAAGAAAAAACACCTTACGCGACAAGCAATCCCACTCTGCAAATAAACTTTCGGACTAAGCAAACATGTACAACAAGTAACTTGCGGCCTAAAAATAACTAAAAATAGAAACAAATAATCTAAATTGTCTGCCACAAATATATTAAAATAAACCTCGATTTCTATAGTTGCCCCTCACATAGGCACAAAGTGGACACATGTTAACATGATCTCCATCAATTCTCCCTAGCTGAAAAGAACTCGCCACTGGAGAGTCGTCTTGATAATTGTGCTCTACAAATCTGGATCCAAATTTTGGAACTCCTATTCAGATGTCCAAGCAGCATCTGCATCTAATTATTCTTCCACTGAACAAGATATCTAGACTACCTACCTAAAGGAGAGGTAATAATTTCATGTTAGAAATTTTTTTCAATTTGATCCAGAAGTGCAATTGGAGCTCGAAATAGAATTGGTGCAAGATTAAACAATGAAGTTTGTTGACTTGGTATGCATATGGGCAATTGAAAAGGCTCCAAAATGCCTCTATAGAGTATTAAATCTTCTCCATTGAATGTTAAATTAATGCCCATCTCTGAAAGCAAGTTAAGAATATATGCATTTGGACTAATTTTTTGAAGAATTTGAAAAGAATCATTGGCCCATGCATGCAACTTTTTTAAAGAACTTTTAGGAAATCATTCCAGTCACATACAAACCATCAAATAATCACCTTCATTAAATCTATAATGCCTACAATGAGCACATGCAGCAATCTTGTAAGTGTCATTACTAAGAGCAATTTTTCTTCTTATAATTGCATGAAAATCATGAATATGTTGTCCAAATGAATTGGCAGAAGCAGAAACGAATATCATCAAGATCAATTGGAGTACAAGGAGCCTAACCATGGATAATCTCAAATGAGGACTTTCCTGTAGATCTGTTTATGAAGTTGTTACAAGCAAATTCTGCAATCAATAAAATTGGGTCCCAGGTTCCTCAATGTTCTTCTACCAAACACATAAATACATCTCCCAAACATAGGTTAACAACCTCAGCTTGACCATTAGTCTATGGATGAAAAGAAGTAAACTTCAATTTAAGCTAAAAAAGTTTCAATTGTTTTCCAAAAATTACTCACAAAAGAAACATTCATGTTTGAAACAATAGTGGAAGGTAGCATATGAAGTCTAACAATCTCTTTTGAGAAATAATTTTGCCACATAAGAAACATAGCAATTTTCTGATAAGGCAGAATGAGCCATTTTTGAAAATTAATCCACCATACCAAGAACAGAATCATTCCCTTGAGGAGTTCTAAGCAAATTAAGAATGAAATCTATAATAATGTCTTTCCAAGGAGCACACAACACTGGTAAATGTGTGTACAACCCCACATTCTGTTTTTTGCTTTCATCAACTAACATGTTCGACATATATACACAATTCCAGCAATGTCTCTTTTCAAGGAAGGCCAATAAAATCTATCATTAACTAGGGCTATAATCTTATTTTTACCAAAACGCCTACTATACCACCCGCATATGATTTTCAAATTAAGAAATCACGCGATGAAGTATTAGTAATACATAATTTAGAACTCTTAAATGACTAATCATCTTTGATCACAAAATCAACGAGTCATGACAGTTTCCCATTCTGCACTTCCTGAAAAATAATACCAAAAATCTGGACACCCTGTATACTATCCCTCAATCCATCAAATCCTATAACATTGACACTCATAGTGTGAAGGACTATGGCATGACTAAGGGCATTTGTAGAATTGGCGTCAACACTAATATGATGTTTAATGACAAAAATATAATTCTAGAGTAACTTTATCCACTTAGCATGTCTTGTATTGAGTTTATGCTGTAATTGCAAATATCTCAAAGCTTAATGATCAAAATAAAGTATAAATTTTTGAGATAACAAATAATGTCTGCAATGTCTCAATGTCTACACTACAAGATAAAATTATTTGTCATGAATGAAATTTTTTTTTGCCTAGTTTCACTTTCACTGAAATATGTAATGGGATGACCCTCTTGATTCATCCTACACCTACAACAAGCATCACATGCAACCTAAAAGACTTACAAAACATTAGGAAATTCTAACACAGGTGCTTCCAATTTTTATTTTTTTTTAATTTCACTGAATGCCTTGGATGCAAACTTGGACCAATGAAACACATTTCCTTCCTTGCAATCTGTAATGAGTGCCACGACAGAACAAAATCCCCTAATAAAACGCCTATAAAAACTTTTCAATCCATGAAAATTATGAATCTCATGAAGCAATTTAAGCTCAGACCAATTTTTAATAACACTCACATTTTGAGGGATTCATTGCTAAAACTATTAGCTAAAATAATAAATCTTAAAAAGATGACCCGTTTGCATAAAAAACACTTTTTAAGGTTTACAAATAATTTCTCAAATTCAATGTTTCAAGAACTTGTCTCACATGATTGAGATGTTCTTTCTCCAAATAGTTTTAGATCAAGATATCATCAAAATAGAAAACCAAAAATTTTCTAAGGATAGTTCTAAATTCTAATCATGACCCTCATGAACGTACTAGGTGCATTTGTAATCCAAAAGGCATTACTAATCATTCATACAAACCATCTTGAGTCTTAACAAAATTGCAATTTCAATAGATGTATCTACGATTTTAAACATATCAAATAGCCAAGAACGACCAAGTAAAACATGAGAGATGTATAATTCCAAATAAAATAGTAGATTATGAAGATCAACTTTGGTGTGATATTCTTCCGATAGATGTAGCTCATGTTTTACTTGATTGTCCTTAACTATTTGATACGAATGTCATATACTATAGAAATAAAATACGTACCTTATTAGACAAAATGGAAAATTAATTTTTTTAAAACCAACTAAACCATCAAACAAAATTAAAATTTCACCAATAGAGGCCCCAGAGAAACCAATGCACATTTTTTATGGGAAAAAAAAGTAAAGAAGCTCAGGTTGTTTTGATGTTAGTCAAAAAAATCTGAATCTAAAGCCCCAATAGGTGTTCTCCATGAAATTATCAATCTCTTGAAGGAATTTAGGGACGTTGCCCGGATGAGTTACCTAATGAGCTACCACCTATGTGAAACATACAATATGTTCAGGATCTCGATTGCCACATCATCGAATGAATCCTAAAGAACGTGCTGAACTCAAATGGCAAGTGGATGATTTGGTCAAAAAAGGTGTCATTAGTGAAAGCTTGAGCTCATGTGCCATACTTGCTTTATTAACTCCAAAGAAAGAAAGATGGATCATACAGAATGTGTGTAAACAATCAGGCAATAAATAAAATAACCGGTAAACATCGGTTTCTAATGCCTAGACTTGATGATATATTAGATCAGATGGTTGGCTCACAATGGTTCTTTAAGATTGATCTTAGAAGTAGATATTATTAAATTTAAATTAAAATTAGAAATGAATGGAAAACTACATTTAAGACTTGGTTTATACAAATGTTTAGTATTGCCCTTTGAATAATCAAATCCTCCATTTACTTTTATGAGGGTCGTGCTTTAGATTTACAGCTAGTCATTGGAAAAAATTTTGTTGTATTTCGATGATATCTTGATTTATAGCCATTGGAAGAAAGAACAACTTGGCCAAGTGAAGCAAGTTCTTGAAACATTTGAATTGAGAAATTATTTGTAAACCTTAAAAAGTATATTTCTTACGCAAAATAGGGTTATCTTTTTAAGATTTATTGCTTCAACTAATGGTTTTAACAATGAATCCCTCATAGGTGAGTGTTACTAAAAATTGGCCTAGGCTTGAATCCCTTCATGAGGTTTGTAGTTTTCATGGACTGGAAATTTTTATAGGTGTTTTATTAGGATATTTAATTCTATCATGGCACTCATCAGAAATCGCATGAACAGAAATGTGTTTCAATTGTCCAAGTTTGCATCCAAAGCATTCAATGAAATTAAGAAAAAAAAATGACAGAAGTACCACTAACAATTTTCTAATTTTTCAGGAGTCTTTGAGGTTGCATATGATGCTTCTGGTGTAAGCACAGGAGTTGTATTGAGTCGAGATGGTCATCAATGAGAAACTTAATGAAACTAGGCAAAAATATTTCACTCATGACAAAGAATTTTATGTTGTGGTACAGACATTGAAGTTTGAAGACATTACAAGTTATCACAAGGGTTTATACTTTATCCTGATCATCAAGCTTTGACATATTTGCAATTATAGCACAAACTCAATACAAGACATGCCAAGAGAAAAAAATTTCTTCAAGAATATACTTTTGTCGTTAAACATCATGCTGGTGTTAATACCAAACTTACAGATCCCTCAATCATGTTGCAGTCTTTGAAACTAAAAGTTTCAATATTGTAGGGTTTGATGGATTGAAGGATGAACACAAGCTATCCATGATTCAGAATTATCTTTAAGAAAGTGCAAAATGGAATGTGATAAAAAATATTTAGCCATCAAAGAGTTCTAAATTATGTATTCTCAATTCTTCATTTGGTGATATCTTAATTAGAATTACAAGCGGCTAGCATAGTAGAGCATTTTGATAGAGATACGACTATACCCTAGTTGACGATAGATTTTATTGGCCTTCCTTGAAAAGAGATATCGCCATAATCGCGTATATTCGTCGAACATGTCAATTGGCAAAAGCAAGAAAAAGATTTGGTGTTGCATGCACCTTTACCAAATTCACGTGCTCCTTAGAAAGCTATGAGTGTAGATTTCATAATTGGTTTGCTTATAACTCCTACGAATGATTCTATTATTGTTACGGTAGATCCATTTCCAAAAATGATTATTCTACCTTGTTTAAAAACTCCTGATGTTTCTTATGTGACAAAATTATTCCTCAAGGAGATTGTTCGATTTCACGATTTACCATCCATTATTATTAGATAGGACATTCATTTTATGAGTTATTTTTGGAAAACTTCATCAAAACTTTCTGGAACTAAACTAAAATTCACGTGCTTCTTAGAAAGCTATGAGTGTAGATTTCATAATTGGTTTGCTTATAACTCCTCCTAGGAATGATTCTATTATTGTTACGATAGATCCATTTCCAAAAATGATTATTCTACCTTGTTTAAAAACTGCTGATGTTTCTTATGTGACAAAATTATTCCTCAAGGAGATTGTTCGATTTCACGATTTACCATCCATTATTATTAGACAGGACAATCATTTTATGAGTTATTTTTGGAAAACTTCATCGAAACTTTCTGGAACTAAACTAAAATTTTATTCTGCCTTTCATCCATAGATTGATGGTTGAATTGAGGTTATTAACCTAAGGTTGGAAGGTTTACTATAATGTTTCATAGGTGAACACATAGGAACTTGTGACTTAGTTTTACCCATTACAAAGTCTACCAATAATGAATCCATAAATAGGTCTACACATAAGTCCCCATTTGAGATTATCCAAAGTAAAGCTCTTCCTTGTTCCTCTATCACCTAAAATCCGTGTCTCTACTTCTATTGATTCATTTATATAACATATTCATGATGTTCATGCCATTGTAAGAAAAAAATTTACACTTAGTAATGATGCTTATAAGACCGTTGTAGATGCTCATTTTAGGAATTATAAATTTAATGAAGGTGATCGTCTTATGGTTCATATATGACCTGAATGATTTCCTAAAAATTATTTCAAAAAGTAGCATGCATGGGCCGAACCACCTTTCCAAATTCTTCAAAAGATTGGAGCAAATACATATATTCTTAATTTGTCTTTAGATATAGGAATAATTCAACATTCAATATAAAAAATTTGATACCCTATACAAGCACCTTTGAGCACCTTAATTGCCTACAAGTATACCAAGTCAACGAGCTCCATCATCTAATCTTGTACCAGTTTTACCTCGAGCTCTAATTGCACTTCTAGATCAAATTAAAAGAATTCTCATAAATAAAATTATTACTTCTTCTTCAAGTGGTTATCATAGATTCACGTCTGATGGAGAACAAACCAAATGCAAACGCTACTTGAATATCTGAAGAGGAGCTTCACAATTTGGATCTAGATTTCCTGTCATCAAAATAACTCAGTAATGAGTTCTTTTCAGCCAATAGAGAAAACGTTGACATTCACGCAACTACGTACTATACAAAGTGCAATCGCAAAAACTATGATTTTTTTTTTATATTTATGATGGACGATCTAAATTACTTGTTTTATTTTTAGTTATTTCTTAGCCCATGTAACTTACCTTAGAAGTTTACTTGATGAGCAAGGTCGCTTGTTACATAGCATTTGTTGTCTTGTTATTTAAGTCATTGTTTTTTATAAATAGAGTTACTTAGACTTTATGTAAAGAAGAAAAAGAAAATTTTAGGGAAACAAAAATTTCATTCCATTATCAAAATAAACTATCTTACAAAGAACTCAAATAACCTTATTTATAAGAAAAATAACTTAAGCAATAAGAAAATGAAAACATAAGTAACAAGCAAACTTGCACAACAAGTAAACTTGCATAACAAGTAAACTTGTTAACTAAAAAATAACTTAAAATAGAAATATCTACCTTAAAACAATCTAAATCATTATTTGAGCTAATGATACTAAATCACTAAAAATAACAAAAATTCCTAAACAAAATAAATTCTAATTCATAAGAACTTCATGCCCCACATCGTACTCCCTGACTTACAAAAAACTCGTCCTTAGGTTTAGCCGCGAACTTTCTTCAACTTCGGTGGAAAGCAATAGCATAATCCAATATGCTGAATTGACATCTTATTAGTCGATCAAGACCTGATCACGAAAGTTGCAACATGTAATCTTTAAATACCAAACTTCAATTTTTGAACTATAGAAAACTATTTTGCAATTTTTTGAAACTCAATGGAATTTTTGCAATTTTTGAAAGTGAAAGACCTTTTTTGAAATTTCTAAAAATTTAAGCAGACTTGGAATTTTAGAAAAGTTAAGAGGTGCTTCTGTAGTTTTTGAAAAATCCAAGGAAGTTATGCAATTTCTAGAACTAAGAGGCAGTTTTGTAAAATTCCAAATTTTGATAACCAATTTTGCAAATTTCAACAAGCAAAAGAGCTTACAAAAATATTTGGCCTGTGTTTTCTGAAAAATTCTGAATCAAGGATGTTTTAGCAAAAGCTAACAGGTGGAAGGATTGGTTTGAAAATTTCCAAAGTTTAGATGGCAAGTTGTCCTTACTGGAAAGGAGCAAAAATTTCCGCAAGCTCTAAAATTCGTGCAAAGAACTGGAGAACAAGGACTCAAAGGAAGGACGTCCGATGCTACTATAATGGAGTTAATGAAGAGCGTTGCACAAACTTAACAGATTTTAGTGATAAGTTGTACCTTCCTTGTTCAAATGCAGCGGCTTTTTATATTATATAGCATGTCATGATTGGCACAAACTGTTTCCCACCAATTATTGGCCACCTTGGACAAAAAACACTATGAATGATAAACTTTCATATTAACAAGATGAGGTCAAGACTTGGCGCTAAACAATTTAGAACCACGGCATGGCTACTCGAGAAAAATTTGTTGTATTATTTTGCTTTATTTTTTATTATTTTTCATTTTTGAAAACTCTCTATAGTACTTAAATGTTTAGCACCAAGAGCTTAAACAAGAAAATAAAAACAATAGGAAATATGGGGGTCTACAATTGCCAAAATTACTCCAATATGCGGATCGATCTTTAAATTGTTGAGGAAAAATGATTTGGGCATATGAAATGAAGAGTATTTGGAAGCCTTTGACAAGATCAAGATTTATTTAACAAATCCATCAATTTCACCTCTGCAAGTGCCAAGAAGGCCCTTTCTTTTATATATGTCAGTGGGAGAATTGTCAGCAGGGTGTGTTCTAGGGCAACATGAAGAAACTGGGAGGAAAGAAAACGTCATCTATTATATAAGAGCAGGAATTTTCACGATTATGAAATTTAGTATAGTATGCTGAAAAAGTTTGTTTAACCTTAGTGCGAGCAGATGGGTGTAGCTGGAAATCAGTGGCCATCAGAGTATAAATAAGGCAAAGTAGCTTTATGTTGATGTGTGAAGTCATTTGTCAAGTACATCTTTAGTTTTGTTTTTGTTTTTCTTCCTAGTTTTCCCTGTTAAAATTCCATTTTTGGGTGCAAGGATATTGTAGATATTCATACAGATTAATAAAATTTCATTTCAATTCCTAAATTTCATCCAATTCCTAATAAAGGTATCAGAGAGCGGTTCTGATCAAGTGAAGTGCACATATGGCTACGGTTAAACAACTGGAGGAGCGATGAAGCAGATGGCATAGCGTCAGGAAGAAATGGTTGACAAATCAAGTGAATTTGAAGAGAAACCGTTGTCAGTGGAATCGAAGGTGAAGTCATTAGATGTGAGGGTAGGAGAACTGGAGGAAAAGGTTAATGTATGTTATTGCCAAGGCATCAGTGATTGCAACTAAAACAGACTCGCTCGACTGGCAAGTTAAGGAAATATTGAAAGTGCAAGAGAAGCAATTTGATTCTGTTGAATGCTTGATCAAGTAGGATAAGTTTGGAAGTGGAAGTTCAAATCATGTTTTGGAATCAAATGGTCCAAGGCAGCCTTTACAGATCGAAGCAAAAGTAATCGGACTGAGAGTTCAAGCTAATTGGCACACTCTGGTCAATAATGAGGAGAGTAATGGCTATTGAACAAATGGTAGCAGATGCTCTCAATCTGAGCAGGATGAGCCATCAACTCAGCAATCTCATAATCCACGTAGTCTTGGAGGTGAAATTGCCAGGAGCTACGAGATGGAGGAGTCAAATTTCCCTGCTGTTGTCGGTGACAAGGTCGACAATGTAGGAGCGGATTGAGATCAGTTATGGTGCATTACTGATCAAGAGTATCCAGCAACAATGGAGAAGTCAGCACAGAGAAGCATAGGTTTGACCATTTTTAATCGTGCCACATTGAGTTGTTCCATCCCTCACAGCACGTCAAATAATTTTGTCCAACTTGAGCCAACAAAGGAGATCGAGAAAGTGAAGGCAGTAGAGTCGTGAGGCGCAAACAAGGGTTGTGGCCTTCTCGCACTGACAATAGCCCTGCTTACATGGAGTTCGGTGGGAAATTTTGCCTTATTGAATAGCCAATCAATCTATAGAAATGGGAGCATGGATTTACATTTGCAGCCACAGGTGAGGCGTGTTTCCATTTTTTCTTTGAAGTGGATGGGGAAAAGTGTCAAAATTCCGAGGATGGATAGTAGAATGACCGATGCAATTATTGCTTCGCATTTGTTTGACAAAATGCATAATTGGAAATTGTTGCACAGCTTCTTGGCTGAGGTATGGGATCCTGGCGGATTCGCCTGTATTAATTATATCCAAGTAGCTAGCAAGTAGGTGTGGAACTTGGGAGGTCCAATAAGACTTTGTCTACGGAAACTACTGAAGCCAATCTAGGACCCTAGTAGTCCAAACTGATACCAACTTATCATGGAGGACTTAAAGATGATGTGGAATTGCTTGGGAAGGGGCAGAAGTTTTTGTACTATTAATTTTTAAAAAAGAAAAAAAAAACCTGCTATGGAAATCCATTTGCTTTCAAGAACAATGGAGTTTTAAGCACATGGTGATGGTTGCTTGTGTTTTCAATAAGGGTGGAAATCCATTTGCAGGTTTGCAGAAAGGACTTGGTGGATTTTGGGAATTTTCTTGTTTTTCATCCAGTTTTTGTTGGGATGGTGAGACGATTTTGAGGACTACGTATAATGGAAGAAGATCTATGCCGCCACCATGTAATTCGGCATTTGCGGCCAGTATGACTGGCCCATCTTGAGGACAAGGTGGTTTTTAGGAAGTGGGTGTTGTTAGGAACTGGCTGAGTTGGAGCAATCGCATGTGTGGAGGTTGGGATGTAGCCACGTGGAAAAGGGGTGCAGCTGGAAGTCAGTGTCCATCAAAGGATAAATAAGGCAAAGTAGCTTTATTTCAGTGTGTGAAGTCATTTGTCAAGTACAGCTTTAGTTCTGTTTTCGTTTTTCTTCCCAGTTTTCCCTGTTAAAATTCCATTTTCGGGAGCAAGGATATTGTAGATATTCACACAGATTAATAAAATTTCATTTCAATTCCTAAATTTCATCCAATACCTAACATACTACTGGTGTCTGTTATAAGGAACGAAATGTTTTGTATATTGGCCAAATAATATTTTCTTACTTTGTTATATGCTGCACAGACTTCAGTAAAAGAGTTAACTTAAACCTTATTAGACATATGCAGACTTCATAATTTTTCCAACCTGTACAGTCTCAGCTAGCATCTGGCTAGTGCCTATGGAGCAGAATTAATCGGTGAGGTAGTGATGTGCATGAGAGACTCTTGAACGCAGCTGTAACCAGGCCTAAGGAGAAGGTTGTGTCCACTGATCGTAACATGGGGGCTATGAACCCATCATAGCCACATCTTAAGAACGGAGCATTGATCTAAAATCCTTCCCACTCTTTGCGAAAGCAGTGCCTTAACTAGAAGGAAGGACAATCAAACAAATACACTTGTCTAATTTACCAACACAACAATGCTCATGCTAAGGGCATTCCAACCACTATACTTGTAGAGAAACGATGAAAATTCTAATGCAGAAAACAAACAACGTAGATGTCATTACCTATGCAATTCCCTTTCGGGCTGAAGTGTTCGGTTGCAATCTGTTCCTTGTGGCCGTTAAACCCATCATTGGTAACCTAATTTAAAAGAAAACCAAATAAGTGAAAAGATGGACCGGTTTCAATGAAGAGAAAGCCTTCGGCTCCAAACACCGCAAAATTCTCAATTTTCCGAGTTCCAACCGTTAATTTAGCACTCAGAAACATAACAACACGAATAAATGGAACAAGCCTCCCAGAGAAAATCATTTAAGAGCTGAAATTTTGAGAAACCTGAATTACCTGCTTTATATACATGCTGGAATCTCCCTGAAGCGCTGAATCGTCACCAGCTGAGCAAAATGCAAAACAGGGATGGACTCAACTCGACCAGAGATTGAGCTTGGAGAATGCAGAGACAACTCAGAAAAGGAAGTTCGTACTGGTAGGGTTTTGGAAGCTGGGAATTCCAATTCAGTGAAGAAAGAAAACCTAATCTCAGAAAAAGTGTTGGGAATGCGGAGAGAAGCTCCAACCCTAAAAATTCCTGCAAGAAGGAAGCCGAGATGGAGAATTTTCGAGCTACAGTACAAAAATGAGCGGGCGTTTTGTTTCTTTCGAAACATGCCTACGTAGTTATGCGAAAATAGTCGACGAAAAGCAGAAGAAAAGCTTTTTCCTCAGGCTGAAGTGCGGACGTCGGGATTTCATTGAAAAAATTTTGGGTGTGTTTGGGAAGTTGTAAAACTTTTGATGAAAAGTTTTATATGTAAAACTTGTCAAATTAGTAGAAAATGATGTGATGTTATAGGAGTAATGATGAGGAGTAAAGAAAATAAATTTAAAATAAATAGGTTAGTTGTATTGGTAGTTGTGTAGAAATGATTGAAAAGTAGGATTGTTGTATAGAAAAATGTGTAAAAAATAATTTAAAAATTAATAGTTATGAAAAGTGACAAGTTTTAGATTGAAAAGTTTTAACTTGACCACTTTTCTAAAATGCCAAACACACCCTTTAAAAAAATAGTGCGGACCTCGGGTGACCGGGTATTTCACATTTAAAAAAAAAAATTATATAATTATTAATCTAAATATATTTAATATATATATTAAGTTGAATTTTTTAAAAAATAAAAAAATTAATTAAAGCACCGGGTACATTGTATCGATGCCTGCTCAAGTGAGCCCGTCTTCTTTTATTTTGGTATTAATACATGACCCCAACAAATTCTAAATAAGATCACACAGTCAGTTTTGGCTATGTTTTCATCAAATTAAAATGTCAGGGTTAAAATCTAAATTAATCTTTCCTTCTCATGTAAAAAAAACGATTATGAATCATATTTAAGGTACCTTTGGCATCAGGAAAAAAATGAATTTTGAAAATTTTGAGAAAGAGAGATGGATGTTATATGAGAAGAGCAATGATCATGAGTAAAAGAAATAAATTAAAATAAATAAAATATTTGTATAAAAACATAAGCAAATAATTGAAAAGCATAGTACTTAAGTAGTTAATGTCACATCATGATGGAAAATGCATGAAAAAGTACAAAGATTTTTTTTTCCCAAATGTATGGGTAACTCTTAAGGTGTATTTGGTAATATTAAAGAAGAGTGAATATATATATATAGACACATACACCTGGTTGTATGCTCCCGGGAGCGTTGAGGCTCAATGCTCTTAGGTGCATACATCCATTTTTTTATTTTTTTGAAAATTTTTATACAACTGTTAATTTAAATATACTTAATATATGTATCGATTTTTACCATTTTTAGAAATTTTTAGATTTTTTCTGATTTAAAAATCTAAAAATGATAAAAATTAATACACATATTGAATACACATATTGAATACACTTAAATTAGTAGTTTTACGAAAAAAAAATTTAAAAAATAGATATATGCATCGGAGAGCATAGAATATATATATACAAAAATATTTAGGTATAGTAATGCTTCCGGTGTAATATCGCTGAAATGGGCCCCACATGATCATATATATATATATATACACTTTCTTCACTCCTTTGGAAATGATTTGGTTTTTGTTTGGAAATGGATTAAATTTTCGATAAAAAGTTTTACAAAGTAAAAGTTACAAGGTGTGTTTAGTAATGAATAAAACTTTTGATGAAAAGTTTTAGAGCGTAAAAGTTGTCAAATGATGTGATATAATATAGATAATAATAAGTAGTAAAGAAGATAAAGTTAAAATAGATAAGTTAATTACGTGGATGGTTGTGTATAAATAATTGCACTACAAAATGTGAAAAAATGATTAAAAAATATGATAATTGTGGAGAGTGAAAAGTTTGAGATTGAAAATTTTAATTTACATTTTCTATCAATTGTCAAAAACACTCATAAAGTAATATTTTATGATAAAGGCAATGATGAGAAGTAAAGAAGAAAAAGTTAAAATAGATAAGTTAGTTTTATGAATAGTTGTGCAGAAATAATTGAAAAGTATAGAAGTTATATAGGAAAATGTGAAGAAATAATTAAAAAATAGAGTAGTTATAGAGAGTGAAAATTTTTAAATTGTCATGTTTTTATCATTGTCAAACACACCCCTAAGAAACTTGTTTTTAAATTATTATTTGTATGTATAATCATTATTTCATATTTCCACGAAACAACCTTATTTATTTCATTTTTATTCTCGTTATTCCAAATAATTATCCCTGTTAAATTGCATTATTGTCTTACTTCTTCAATTTTATCATTTTTTCTCTCATTACCCTTGTGCTTATATTTTAAAAGACGCATGATCTTTTCAGACCGGTCGGAAATCCGGTGATTTCCGACCAGTCCAAAAATTTATTTTTTTTATTTTTTTTTTGAAAAATAATTTTATAAACTTGTTAATCTAGTTATATTTAATTTATAAACCAAGTTTTATCATTTTTAGATATGTATATATATTTATTTTGGATTTTTAAAAACAGGGGTATTTAAGTCATTTTAAATATTCTTAAAATGACTTAAATACCCCTGTTTTTTAAAATCCAAAATAAATATATAGATATATCCAAAAATGATAAAACTTGGTTTATAAAATAAATATAACTAGATTAACAAGTTTATAAAATTATTTTTCAAAAAAAAATAAAAAAATATATTTTTGGACCGGTCTGAAAAGATCGGTCCTCATTTTAAAATAGGGATAAATTTTGTAGTCGCATAATCATCTTTGAAATGAATCCTTAAAAAAATAAAAAAAATAATATAAATCTGTGTGCTGTTACAGATCAACTGCTAAAAAGAAACATATACTATTAGAATATCGCTCTCCGGTTTGGTGACTTTATCATATTAATTTTGCATTTTCATTTGGTTTTTAAATGTGTGGAACAAATTAATAACTTCCAAACTCTCTGTGTTAGTTTGCATCCTCTCCACCAATTAATCTACTCTGTTTAAGTTGGCTATCAATTGTTTTTGCAATGAAATTGTGTAATTTCTCTTCTGGGAATAAGAGCTTTCTATCTTCTTGTTCTTCTTCCTTTGGAAAGGGATGGATGGTTGTTGTTTATCACTTAATCGATCAGCTGATTTGTTCGGCTGAGAAAATCCATCCTGGACCTAGTTTAAAGGAAATGATATTACCACATACGAGAAGATTCCAGTGATGGAAGTCTGCATATTTGCTGTTTCGTCAGTTTCTAGTTTTACATATATCTGGCATTAAATGGGTGTTTCTATGAGGCGATCACAGCCAGTCTGTTTAGCTAACATAAAAGCACCCCATTTTCCAGATAATTGATTGCATTTTTTACAGACCAAGACCAGGAAGCCATGAATTATGCACAAGTTGGACAAAGATTAATGAATAGTTCCATTTCATGTCACCAGTGGAAACTAACTGGCTTCTTATTCTGTCTCCATCACTTTACATGCGAGGATTTGATTATTGGAATTTTGAGGGAGGGTTCCCCTTTAATCAACAACTGGCATGCCTTCCAAAAATGTTGACTCTACGTCGCTATCCTTTCCTTCTTTTTTTTTTTTAAAAAAAAATATCCAGCTAATCCGTGTGGATAAAAGAAGACAGGATTACAGGACAGGACAGGAGAGTTTGGTTTCAGATTCCCTGCAAAAGCTTCCAAAACCACACACATACTCACCCATTTATACACAAATTAGTCCCCATTAAAAAATTTATCTGTATCGATATATAAAATACAGCAATTCAATTTCTTGTTACCCAAATTGGTTAGAATGAGAGATTGTTATTAGGAAGACTCAGGACATGTAAGTGCTGGCTACTTTGAATTCCACCTTGGTCAGTTACCACCGCTGTCTGCCTTGCCTAATATTACCTCATCCAAACTCGGCCACACTGTCTTAGCTGCCGGCCAAACAGCACTTGCCCAGCCGGCTCTTTTCATTCATCGATCAATATGGGAGAGATGAGGGACGGCTGTCACCACCAAAGTCTGCTTCTTATTCTACCCAGGAATTAAGAAGAAGTAACAACACACCCTCTCACTCACATAGATGGAAAGAGTGATGGATCGTTCCTTCGCAGTGTTCTTTGCCAATGAGGAAAAGAGACCATCATCAACTGCAAGAAGAAGGAGAAAAAGCAGCAACTCACGCCGATCATTTTCTCACTCTACTCATCACCATGCTGGGATATCACCCACAGAGCAACACATTTCCACCCATCTTAGCGCAAGACCACATGCTGCCATGAGCGCTGATACCTTCTCGTCAACAGCACCGGGAAAGCAAGAGAACGGCAGTGGCAGCTCCACCATCAGCTTGCAACCTCTACCTTCAAGGAGAAGAACAAAAAGAACACCTGTGAATTCATCTAGGAGAAAATCAACAGATGCTTCCAAAGCTCTGGTGAACACTTCACACGAGTCCAGTGATGAAAAAAGAAGTTCGTCCTCTGATTCAGCAAATGACATGGCTGGAATGAAGGTTGTTCCACGTGATGTCAGCTGTAGATCTGTTGCCACTGACAGAAGCAGAAAGAGAATTGGCTTTTGCGAGAATTATGAGCCAAGAGTTTTTGAGGATATCATTGGCCATGAAATCAACATCAAGGCTCTGTCGAATGCAATCCACATGGGTAAGATAGCACCTCTTTATCTCTTCCATGGGCCCGGTGGCACTGGCAAGACTTCCACAGCCAAAGTATTCACAATGGCTTCTAACTGCGAGTCCGATGCTTGCTCTAACAAGCCCTGTTGGCGCTGTAGGGGTTGTTCCAGAAGCCTCTATATCACTGAATTATGCTCCGGAAGCAGATCTTCTGGCTTTCAAAGGATCAGAACCCTTCTCCAGAGCACAACATTCACGTGGAGCTTCTCTGGCTTCAAGATATTTATTATAGATGAATGCCATATGCTGAAAGAGGAAGCATGGGATGAACTTCTTAGTATGGTGGAGGTAGGGAAAGATGCTTCCATGGTTTTTATCATGATCACTGAGGATGCTAATGGATTGCCTAGAGCAGTTCTGTCCAGATGCCAGAAATTCAGCTTCCAAAAGCTTAGAGACACGGATATAGTCCTGAAACTTGCAAGAATCGTTGCTCGAGAAGGTATAAGAATTGGAAGGGATGCACTGCAGCTGATAGCAGCCAAGGCCGATGGATCTCTGCGAGAAGCAGAGAACATTTTGGACCAGCTGTCACTGATAGAATCAAAAATCACAAGTTGCATGGTTCAACAGCTTGTGGGT
Source organism: Annona cherimola (assembly GCA_030490835.1). Taxonomy (NCBI): domain Eukaryota; kingdom Viridiplantae; phylum Streptophyta; class Magnoliopsida; order Magnoliales; family Annonaceae; genus Annona; species Annona cherimola. The sequence continues at coordinate 1,430,526 of CM059971.1, read as the reverse complement.
ACTTTGTTCATTGCATACCTTTTAATTTCAGTTATTAATATCAACTCATAGAACTTTCTGCTTAAAATTAACTTCTTTGACACTGAAAACAGGTAGGTCTGGTGCCCCAAAATGAGCTTACTAGAGTACTTGACACGGCTATATCTGGTGATGCTGTTAAGACTGTGAGGTGGACAAAGGAGCTAATTGCATCTGGGGTTAAACCCCAAGTGCTTATATCCCAGTTAGCATCTCTCATTTCAGATATACTGTCCGGCGATCCTTCCTCAAAAGAAAAAAGGGTACCGAGAAATCAATCGCCAGTTGGAAGTAAGTTCCCATCATTGCAGTTTCATAAAATTCTTCTATTAGTCTCGCGGTTACTTCCTGCTTAGTCTTGCTTATGAGCTGTGCATATCTTGCAGTGCATAGACAATCTACAACACTGTGCCATGCGCTAAAGATATTGGTCGAAACTGATAAACATCTGCCCTTATCAAGTGACCATACTACTTGGGTCATTGCTGCGATGGTGCAAATTGCATCATCCAATACCTCAGATGGAATTTCTCCGGATATCCTTCTGCCTGAAGAGATTTTGGCCCCAGGTACTATTTTCAGCGCAATATAGTGGTTTGCTCCTAGAAATTGCACCGTCTATAACCGACCATGAGCTCTCTTGTATTTGCAGCTGACATGACAGATAGCAGCAGCAGAAGAAACTCTACAGAAATGAATTCCAATGGATTCGCTGATCTTGTCCGCCAAAGAAAGTCCAGGACTAAGCACATTACGGATGGAATACCACAGCAACCCAACATCAGTAGTCAAGACGTGCCCCTAAGAAGCCATAGCAATGAAGAAAAAGGCACCGGTAAGATCATTGAGGATATGGAAGTTGTGTGGCAGGACATGCTAGAACGGATTAACAGCCAATATTTGAAGGAATTCCTTAGTCAAAAGGGCAAACTTATCTCCTTAACTGTATCGAGAGGTGATGACTGTAACCAACTTTTCTAGAGTCTTCCTCCTTAACTTGCACAAGGCTGAATTGTTCTTTGAATTATCTTCCTTGCATCAGCTAATGCCATTGTGCATCTAATGTTCAAGCGCATGGAAGACAAAATTGCCGCAGAAGTCTCTGAGGAAACCATTTCTAAAGCTTTAAGTGAAGCTTTTGGTTGCCCCGTGACTGTGACTATGAGCCTACAACCATCAGAATTGGAAATGACCGGCAGCTGCATTGCTTCTTCTTCTAGCAAAAGCCAAGTTGCCGACTTAGGTTACTTGGGACAGCCAGATTACAATCAGTGTGAGCAATTAGTGTGCAGAACAGAAACGCAGGGAGCAGCTTTAAGACACAGTACTAGCCAGAAATCTGGCTCTTTGTTAGAGAATAGCAGTTCAAGGCCCAGAAGATCCTGCCAGGGGAAGCAGGCATCTCAAAGATATGAAGCTTCTGCATCTACTTCCTATCATATACCAACTTTCTCTGGTCCTTTGACCCGAAGAATTGGCAAGGACAATGGAAATCCAGAAGCAAGTCCAATTGAAGTTGAAAATAACTCATCTGCGAGATCTAGGAAGACCAAGCAGCATTGGCCGTCACTCTCACTGATTCCGCAGGAGGATGGAAGTGTTGAACCATACAGCCAAGACCTATGGTTTGAGAACGGCAAGAAAGATGAGCAGCAAGGAGCAAGAGCGGATATGGTGCTGCAGAGAAGCTTCTCCAAAGGGAATGAGTCATACAAGTGGAGTATAACGAGAATGTTAGTGCCAACGTAGATCTGAATAGATTCTAAAGCATCTGATATGCAAAATTTGTTCAATTTTCTTAATTTTGATGGGTATTTCAAAAGTTACTTCCACAGTGCATGCATAACTCTATATCTCTCCTCTTTCTGTGCAGGGTATTGAATCGGTCGCGAAGCTGCACTGATATGATATGCGATGGCAGAATTGTGGTAAAAATCCTGTCCTCAATGCGAGTTTAATTCATTTGATAGTTTTGTTATTTTTTTCATTCCTGGGGTACTCTAATCACTTCACTTGAATGGATAAAAAAAAAAAAATGAAGGAGCCAAAGGGAGGAAAGTCGACAGTAACAATGGGCAGACGTCTACTGGAATGGGCAACTTGTAAAGTTTCCTCATTATCATTGAACAATTCAAACAAGAAGAAGCAAGTTAATCTGCGGAAGACTGTGCCTACCTCGCCATCTTGCTTGCAGTGATATATACATGTTAGAGACACTTTTTGCTCTCTTTTGTTTGCTTAGCCACAAGTGATGTTGTTTTGTGAGTAGAAGTTATCATAGAAACAGTAAGAAAAGCAATCAAAAAAATTCTTACATGCTACCTACAATATTTTAAAATTTTCTCTTTTCTCCGTAACATTTCACCATAAATTTTATCATATACATGCAGTCAAAACAACAGTTAACTATCCTATCGAAAGGAAGATTTTGCTCTTTCAAATTTTTCCTAATTAAAACTATTTATACTTAATATGCTATTTGAATCACTTGATGTCGTAAATTAATGGTTTACCAATATTAATTGAAACATATTAAGGTTAAATTGTTTCAATGAAGCAATTGTAGAGAGGAAAAATCATCGTTTCAATGAGATAGTTAATGTCATTTAAGGGTGTGTTTAGTAATGAATAAAACTTTTGATAAAAAGTTTTGAAAAGTAAAAGTTGTCAAATGATGTGATAGAGGTAATGATGAGTAGTAAAGAGGATAAAGTTAAAATAAATAGGTTAGTTTTATGGATAGTTGTATAGAAATGATTGGAATGTATGGTAGTTGTATAGGAAAATGTGAAAAAATAATTAAAAAATATGATGGTTGTGGAGAGTGAAAAGTTTTAGATTGAAAAGTTTTAACTTTACATTTTCTATTAAATGTCAAACACACCCTAAATCAAATATGTACAAGTGTCACATTTGGTCAAAATATATATTCATGTGTAAATTATGAAAAACGCTTAAATCTATTCACACATATATTATAATGTAATAATACTTCATAAAATTATTTATTCACATAGTAGTGATATTTTAGATGTTTAGATGTTGAAAAAATTATTTTAAAATTGATATTTTAGCAGTGAGTCATTTTATTACATTGATTTTACATATTTATAAATGTGACCCATATACAGTAAAATTTAAAAAGCAAAAAGGTTTCCAATACACTATAAATGATATTAAATACAATGAATAAAGTGAATTTTTTATTAACTATGGAGATTTTAAAAATGAGAGGTACATGGAAAAGAGATTTAAGAGAAGCAAGATTGCTTTAAAGTATTACATATCTATCATTAAATTTTATCAGCATCTATCATATTATATTTGATGGAATTCATAATTTCATGTATTTTTTGACAGTATAATACTTAAAATTGTATATGGCCGTTAAATATGTTTCAGTGAATTAAAAGAAAAAATATTCTTGTATTGCAATTTTCCTAAAAATTTTCATTATTTCACTTCTAAAAAGTTATGAAAATATCTCTAACTCTTTTTCCTCATTCATGCCGAATTTTTTTTGTAAATTTAGTATATTTTTACAATATTTCTCTTATTCTTTCTAAAAATATTTGCTTATATTTGTTAAATTTATTTTTTCCTAATATCGACAATAGTATTTATTCTTATTGCGTTTTGGTGATCTTAAAATAAAAATCATGTATTTTCTTCATCATATGTTTAATGAAAATCTGAATTAAATCGTACATCGATAATAATTAATATAAAATTTAAGATAAGTAGGAAATTAATTTAAGCAACGATTACAACTTCTTACCTTTCCGCCATCAACCTTGCTTCTTGCAGGCGGCTTAGGGATTCATCCGGAAATCGTTGACCCTTCGAGCAGAAGGCATTAATAAATTTTAGAAATACAAGTTTCCGCGTGGAAGAAGGCGAAGGCGAAGGGAAAGTCAAGAAAACCACCTCACCTCGTGTTTCACCGCATCTCACATGGGAAGCCGAAGCTCGCTCAGCAGCAGCAGCAGACAGTCTTTTAAGTTCCTGCGAGATTTACGGATAGTTCCTTAAAGTTTGTAAAATAATTTATAGTTGTATACCTCTCTACCCTTCTAAGTTCGAAATCTGCAACAGACCGCTTTCAGTTCTATAGTTGCTACAGAACTGTACAATGTTGGTCTCTCCATTTATTTATTTATTTATTTATTTTATAAGTAAATACATTTAAGCCACCAAAAATTCCCACCACAAATTTCTCGTACAAAGTAAGGCTGGTAAGGTTTTTTTTTTTTTTTTTAATAAGCTAGGCTGGCAAGAGTTGAGCCTAAGTCACCCGCATATGGGGCATGATTTGGTGCCATTAAGGCGTTGGTTCCTCCATTTAGATCTCGATATAAAATGATCCAAATGTACAGACCCCCTTCCATGAAACTCCTTTTTTCATATAACTCTTATATTTTTAAAATCTTAATGGTTAGATGAAAAATTTACTCTGTTAGTTATACTTAACATCATTCATTTTTAGTATCTTGAAAACCCTTTTTATTTATCCAATATCACTACAGAGGAAATCTATTGAAAATCAATGTAATAAAATAATTTAATATTAAACACTAATTTCGTAGTTATATTTTCAACATCTGAACCATCTAAAATATTATTTGTACATGGATAAATAGTCTTATAAAACATTATTACATTTTAATATATATGTAAATAAAACTACACGTTTTTCATAATTTACACATAAATAACACTATTTTTCAACAAATTTAGCCTCACAAACATACTCGATTGAGATGAAATTTTTTCTCTTAAATAGAAAGTGTTAAATCCGGCAAATAAATTAAATTTTACATCAATGATCAAAATCTTAAATTTTAGAGAGATTATATGGCCTTAAACATAAATGTCGTTTCTAATATCCTAAATATCTCGAACCATTTAATTAAAATTTGAAATATTCTTTTGTAGCAATAAATTTCATAAAAAAGGGCCTCAAAAAATTACAAAGTCAAAAGTGCAGTGCACTAAAGCTCTTTCCATGCCATAAATGAGACAAAGATGAGGTGATTCAAAAGTGCAGTGCACTAAGGCCATTTCCATGGCATAAATGAGACAGAGATAAGGTGATTGTATATTAAGATTGAGAAAAGGTATTGAATTGGAATTGAAAAAAATTATATTGAAAATGAAAAAATTAAGGGTTTGTTTGGCATTGTTGAAAAGTTTTTGACGTGTTTTTCCCAGCCAAAAACCGTTGCCGGTGTGTGCGTTAATGACATTCAACGTACGGATGATCAGACGCGTACAGGCAATGCTGATACAGGCAACACCCAATTCCACGTGCCGGCAGCCCAAACCCAGGCCCTCGTATGACGCGTTTGTAGCATAGACGCTCATGTGGATGGGCGACACTTGCAGTTGTCGGACCTTATGTGGACGGGCAACGTGCTTTTGCATCGGAACGACTGATTGAGTTGACGCATTTTTGCGTTTAAACCCCTCGTATGAAAAGTTTTTAAAAAAAAATTGAGTTTTGCTCGTTGCCAAACAAACCCTAATTTGTTATCTTTTGGAAATCCAGAAAGTGTAAGAAATAGGAGATTTCATTCAATATTGTCAGAACCGAACCGGTGATCGAACCGGTAAAGGAACTGGTCTGGTTCGAACCGGTTCAACCGGTTAATCAAACCGGTTCGAACCGGTGACGTCAGCATGACATATTTATGACATCATAAATTTTTTTTAAAAAATTTTAAATAAATATATTGATAAACTTATGTTTTTATAAATTCAAAATATATATGTTGGATTTTAATGACCACAATATAAGAACAAAACATGCAGGAAAAAATTAATAGCGAGTTTTAAAAAATTAAATACATTAACTGACCTGAAAGACTTCAACTTATAATAAGCTACGACCGTTGTTGCTTGGTTGTTGGTTCTTGAATTCTTTCTCTTTATCTCGGTACCTTGATGAATTGCTATAAACATACCTGAAAAAATAAGAAATAAAACAGATCAGTAAGTGTTCAAAATTTGTATAATTAAATAACCTATAATAATATGAAAATTAAGAATATCTCTTATGTTTAGCAAAAAATGAAAATTTAGAAGTTTATAAACCATTAAATGCATCATTCTCATCAAACATAAATTTTAAAAGTCTATAAATCCTTCATTTCAACCAAATATAACATTTTAAAAGTCTAACAATACATCATTCCCACCAAACATAAAATTTTAAAAGTCTACAAACATTCAAAGTTTCAAACACACATTCTTGTCTGAAAATCCACCATTTACATCATGTAAATCATGTGATGAATTTCACAGATCAATGCTATAAATGTTATAAGTGAAGCTCATAAACACACGAAATCAATGCTAAGTTGCTAACACCTTTAAAAAGAGTCTCTTATTTTTTCAATATTTATAATCAACCATTCTATATAATTAGAATTTAGAAGTATCTTTCTTATAATCAACTATTCATATTTATCATGTCATTTGACCTTTTTTCATTTTCAAAAAATAACATCTTATTTTTCATTTTTAATACGACTTTTCTTAATTTCAATATATTTTATTTACCTTCTTAATACACTTTCATTCCAAATTTTCATTCAATCAACATTCCCATCATAAAGAATAAGTAAAAACAATTACAAAATAGGACACCTGTATAAAAAGGTGTGTAGAAAATAGAAATATGATATATTTTCTATTTGAAATTTTTTTTAAAATTTTCTTTATTTCTTTTATCTTACAAGTTACAACTCAAAATTCCCAAGTATACTAATAAAAAAATCATCTCAAGTATGACTACAATTTGGACTTATGAAACTCTAGATTATTTCAATTCTAAGTTCTAACCCTAAATTTATTTATAAAAGCTAAACCATAATTCTAATTCTATTTGTAAAATCTAAATTCTAAACCTTTCAGTAAAAATCAGTCTTAAATTGAGTTCTAGTTGAAATTCAGATTAACACTTTACATTTATCCTCTCAACAAATATTTGCAATTTATTTTTGATCACTTTATAATTATTAACTTCAAATTCATTACAAAAAATATAAAATGAGTTACAGACTACTAAACATGTTAAAATTTATTAAATGAAGATGAAAGCATTGAAATTTTGAAATAATGAATATGCTCGTTGCAGTTTCAGAATATGCTCGTTGCAGTTTGAAATAATGAAAATTTATTAAAATACAGAATATGCTCATTGCAATTTCATGTTTTAGGCTTTTAGCTGCTGACCGGAGACAGAGAGACGGCGGCAGGGAGAGATGGCACGGGCGACCGCAGCAATCAGGGGCAGTCCGGGCAGAGATGGCGACCGGAGCAATCAGGGGCAGTCGGCAGAGACGGCGGGCGGCGGAAACAGCGCAGCTGCACAGGCGAGGCAGAAATAACGCAGCTGCACGGAGACGATGGAGACGATGGAGACGACGGAGACGACGGAGACGACGGAGACGACAGAAACGGATTCGCCGATTCGGGCGTCGGCTGCGGAAATGCGGATGCGAACGGCGACGAAGACGATGGCTCTGGAGTCTGGACCCGAGCAGCGACGAAGACGACAGTCACGACACCGATGGCCGATGAGCGCCTGGATGGCCGCGATTGCAGCGGACGGCGACGAGGAAGAAGGGGGCGTCGGCTAGGGTTTGCAGCGATTCGGGAATCGGGCGTCGGCTGCTGCTGAGTGCTGATCGATCCTTCGGCCCTTCCGCGGTTCCGCCCATTTTTTTTTAATATATGTATTTTATTATTTTTTTGCTACGAACCGGTCGAACCCGGTCGAACCGTAGTTACCGGTTCGACCGCCGGTTCACCGGTTCGTGAGGTTTTCTGCTTTTGAACCGAACCGTGGGTATTCGAACCGGACTTGGGACCGGTTCCCGGTCCGACCGGTCGGACCGGCCGGTCCGGTCCGGTTTTAATAACACTGATTTCATTCCATCCTAATCTCTGATCCTTATCCTGAGCTGAGAACTAACTTAAGGTTTTATAGAGTTATTAAAAGGCATTTTCATAATTTTACATTAAGAAGTTACATCGGAGAAACGAAGACTACTTTTATGAAACTTAAAAGCCTAACCACCGCAAAAGTGAAATTTATGAGTCAAAAGTCAAAAAAAAAGCAAATTTCACAAACTCGAGGATCTATCTGCGAACCCCATTTCTACCATGACCTTGCAGATTTTCTTTCTTTACGTCTGCAAATGCAAGCAACACTGGCTGGCATAAACCAATCATGTTCTAGCACGCATCCCTTCTCATTCATGAGGTTGAGGTCATCATACATATAGTCTAGAGAAGTGGGTGGAAGTTATCATCATCTCTGCAAGAATGCAGAAAATCCCAAGCAGCCATTCCCATCTTCACACATTTACAACACCAGTGTCTGTGCACATCATTGCAGCTGCTAAAAATAAATCGTTATGCCCATATCAGGTCACATCATCAATTTCTTGCAAATCATTGCTGCGCAGACCAGCAAGCTAGATATAAGAAAGAGGAAGATCAGTCAACCAAAGAGAGAAAAATGACCTACAACATCCTACCCACTCCAACTTCAAACAACCTTTTCTTTGCATTGGGGCCATTGTGGCCACATTTGTATTGCACTGTAGAAAATTAAGGGCTTTGAAAACAGTATGATTTATTTTCAGGGAGGTATCAACAATGGGGTTTCTAATCACATAATTGCTGCTAAAGCTGTTGTGCCTGTTTTTTGCAACACCATTAACCTCATTCACCTTATTGATAAGCCGTACCTACTAACCAAAGCAAACAGATGCAACAAGAAAAAATTCACAAGAAGATGAGGAAAATAGAGAACACACACACTAAATACAATCACCCAATTTCTTCCACTATAGCCATTTTTTTAAGCACACAAATCCTTGACCTGAGCTATGTAATCATTCCTTGCCAAACTACCGAAAAAAAAAAACAGATAGCTTTATCTTCTTTTTTTTTCCTTTTTCAATCTCCCTAAGACCCTTTTACACGACAGAACAAAACTCCCTCCTTCATTGTACACTGTGAAAACAAAATAAGATTAACATAGTAAAACCCGCAATCACAAAACACAATCTGTTTCCCCTAACTCTTCTTCTCTAGGTAGACACACAGAAGAAGAGCAAACAATTACAGGAATAAATCAAATACAATTAAAAAGAACAGGATACTCCCTAAAACCCGCATCCAGGTTCTATTTTGGTCATTCTTTGGTGTTCTTCATGTCTCTGACAGTTAGGAATCCAATGAAAACCTGCAAACAACACGACCCACATTATCATCCGCAAATCCTGTTTGCAATTTCTAACAATATTCCAATGGTACAATTTTCAAATCCTAATTTTGCTTCTTCCACTTCCTGCAATGATGAAATGCAAAAATTGAAGGAGAACGTTGCAAGCATGCTGAATACCTGGCTTCGCACCCCACAGTTTTTTTTATGATTCCAGCAAATTAAAAAGATGAAACCCAAACTTCGTGCAACCATAACGGTAATCATAAGGATTCAATCCTTGCCAGCCACAATCTGATCAAGATACGGTCAGGCATATGGTGTCAACTCATTCACAGATAACACCGGAGGAAAGGACCCATCAGATGAAGCAGATAGCCTGGATAAAGTAACTACGTATCCTTTGCTAAATCTTGAATTCCTACTTCCTTCTCATCTTCTTTGACATTCTTAGTTGCAGGAAGAAACGAAAATGCATAGCTTGTGAAGAAGAGAGGATTCATGCTTCAAATATGTAGTTTGTTTACCTTTAGTAGGGTTAGTCTGTTTGATTGGTTTATTCTCTCCAAGTCCTGTTGAAGATGTTTCTGAGCCGACTTCCAGCAAGACGCTGCAGCACCTTCTTTGCACCGATCACATCCATGTCTGCAAGAGCTTGCAAATGCTGGCATGCCCCTGCAGCCACCAACCTCTTCCGGCAGTTCCCGCTGCCTCCAGCGGTGATAGCCAAAAGTACCGAAATTGGACACTTCTTGCATATTCCTTCATTTTTGGGATCCAACATTTGCACCAGCCTCGTCAAATTCTTCTCCTCCCTCACGAAATCCTTCCTATTGGATCGAACAGCAAGCAGCGAAACCAGTGCCCGCCCAGCAACATCCTGCATCCCAACCGGCTTAGCAAATTCCATCATTTTCACAAGGGCAGACATGCAGCCAGAAACGGCCCTCTTCTGGTCATCCCCAAGTGTTAGATTACAGAGCAGCGATGCTGAAATCTGCTGCAAACCCACATTTCCTTGTTTGATGAGCTCACCGAGCTGGAAGGCAAATGCGGAAGAGGAAGATAGAAACTTTGCTGTTTGGGAGACGTGCAAAAGGGCGTAGATGGAGCGCAGCGCATAGTCAACGGTGTCTTGGTTAGGATGGTCTTGGAGCAATTGCAGAAGGCTCTGCAATCCGCCTTCCTGGATGATACAAGCTCCAAATTCCTGAGCAGAAGATGCAAGAATCCAGAGGCAGTGGGCAGTATTTCCCTTAGTTGCGGCCCCCCCGCAAAGCAAGAGATGAACGAGAACAGGAATAGCGCCTTCCTCCACCATCGCCACCCGAACATCTTCCACCAGGGAGACATTCCTCATGGCCCCAGATGCATGAATCTGCATAGCCGGCGAGCCCGAGCGGCAGGCATCGATCAGGGCAGGGACGCCACCATAAGCAGTGACAGCCCAGGCGTTCTCTGGGTCAGCAGTGATGGCATCGATGGCGGCAGCAGCCTTCTCCCTGACAGCCATCGAACCCGTCTCCAGCAATCGCAGCAGAGGCCCCAAACCCCCCTCTTCAAATACGCACTTCCTGGAAGAATCGGAGGCGCCGGCGAGTATTGAAACAGCAGCCACGGCCTGCTCCCGAATGGTTGCCGCCATCATCATCGTCATGGAGGAGGAGGAAGAAGAGGAGGTATGAGTATTGCCGCTGGCATCCAGCAGACGAACAAGAGATCCAACATCACCTTCTTTGGCGACAATCACGGCATTTTTATCGTCGTCGCGGAGGAGCTCAAGAAGGGAATCAAGAGCCTTCCTTTTGAAGTCGAGGCCGCCGATCTGGATTCGGGCGAAAAGGTCCCTGACGAAGAAGGCCAAATCCTCCTTGGAGGCGTTGGGAGCGGGATGGGAGAGGACAATGGCGGAGGCGGCAGAGAGGTTGGGATTGATAAGCAGTCCGGATTTGAGGAGGAGATGGAGATCGTGGAGGTGGATGGAGAGGGCCGAAGAGGCCTGGTCGAGGTTGCTCTGCATGAGGAGCTTGCCGCATGGGAGAGTAGGGAGGAGGCATTGGTCTGAGAGGGATTGGATATTTTGGAGGGTGGAAAGAAGGTTGGGGAGAAGATGGTCTTGGAGGAGAGGGTTGAAGGCAGGAGATGGAGTGCCAGAGGTGAGAGGAGAGGAAGAAGGGGGGTTTGATGGGGAGAGGAGGGAAGAGAGAGAGGATTGGAGTTGGGTGAGCTTAGAGCGGATGAGCTGCCACCTTCCTTGAAAGTATTTGATGGAGAGAGTAGAGAGGAGGAGGAGAGGGATGAGGTGGTTGTAGATGAGGAGGAGGGTGTCTTTCGCGTGGGTAGGACTAGGAACAGGAGAAGTGGGAGAGGAAGGAGTGGGAGATGGCATTTGGGTGGTCAGAGCCACCCACATGAGATGGCTGGAGGGAGATGAAGCTGATAGTGTTTGCAGGGCATGAGAAAGAAGGGAAAAGAGAGCAGAGAAGAAGGAAGAAGAAGAAGAACAGGAAGAAGAGGATTGCTTGCTTGGACAGAAAGGAAAGAAAGGGAAAGAACTGCCATGTTGACAGGGTGTTTCCATAAAAAGGGGGAGGTGGGGGAGGGGAGGCGTCTGATGCTCGGGTCGCCACTTCATGCGCGGACGGAGGTTCCCAAGTAGTGGAACAAACCAACAATACAATAATCATCACGGCCTCCAATTTCATAGCATTTGAATGTAAATGCTTGAGAACCTGCAATCTCTGCGATCTTGAAGCGTTTATGTTTATGTTGTTTGGGTCCAATAGGATTGCCATAAATAATTTGGATGGATGGTTTACTCTGCCATTGAATGCAATTTCCCCTTTGAGAAAGGGCATGAGCACTGATTTTTACCCTTTTCTTTGTATTTGTATCTATTTTTGTTTTTATTTTTATTTATTTTTTTAGGGGGGGCGTAGGTAGCAGGGGAATATTGGCATATGGGTCTGTGAGTCCGTGACAATGAGAATCTTTTCTTAGATTTGGTACTCTTTTACAACCCTTATGTACATATGTGGTCCATTTCCGCATGCAAATGCAAATACAGGATTCAATGACTTTGACAGTTTGACCAGTAGTTTTCACCAACAAATAATAAGAGTAATTATTGCACGAGGGCGGGGTCAGCTGGTCGAGCGCAGGGGTGAAAATGGGGTGGGCGGTTCAGGGCGGGTATAGATTTCATTAACCTTACGTTTAAGGGTGTGTCCGTTACAGTAAAACTTTTGACGAAAAGTTTTCGGGTTGAAGTTGTCAAATTAATAAAAAATAATTCAATATAATATGGGTAATAATGAGGAGTAAAGAGAATAAGGTTAAAATAGATAAGTTAGTTGTATGGGTAGTTGTGTAGAAATGATTGAAAAGTATAGTAGTTTGTATAGAAAAATATGAAAAAATAATTAAAAAATAGAATAATTATGGAGAGTGAAAAGTTTGGGTTTAAAAGTTTTAGTTGACATATTTCGGCCCCAAACAAATACACCCTAAAAAAAAATTTTAAGTCTCCTTTTTATACCGAGTTGGCACAAATTCAGTTCGGCCCCCCGCTTTTCTTTAAAAGGTATTAAAATAAACTACGAGTTGATTTCCATTTGGCATTAAGACAACTAATCAAGTTAAAAAAGCATATTAAAAATTTTATATACATATTAATATAAACTCATATTTATGATAAATTTAAATATTAAATAATTCAATATTTTACTATTTAGTGAGAAAAATAGAACTCTCGTGAGTAAAACACAATTCTCATAATAGGGCATTAATAAAAATTTTAAATAATTCTATTTATAACTTAACCTTAACAAATATGAGCATCAACTTTAAAAGTTCATTTATGTAAATTTTGAATTATAATTAAAACTGTTAAATTGCAAAATAATGAATGAGATAACTTGAACCACATATATGCAATTAAGAAATAAAAATTTATTAATATAAATAAGTTATAAAGTTAAATATACATCAACATAAATAATATTCACATCAATAAGTTATACAGTTAAGCATATTTATCCAACAAATCAGCATGCACATAAATAAGTCATATAATTTATGAAAATAATTCATATATTCGGGGTTGGGTCAGGGGCGAACATGGTCGACCTGCCTTAGTCCCTTAGAATTGTAACACGGGTTTAAAATCTTGACCCGCCCTGCCCTGCCGATCAAAATCCTTGCCCGACCATCTGTAAGACTAGGGCGAGTCACCTGGCCTTATTTTTACCCCTAATCATGAGCTCAGAAGTCATCTGGGGTATTTTGTTCTTAATTATTACTTGGGAGATGAGATAATAATAATATCATGAGGACTTAAATGTAATAAATATTTGAGATATATGTAAATATACTAATAAAAAAATAACAAAAATTATTTGCATAAATAACCCTATAAGTTGGCCTTTATACTTTTAACCTTTTTGGTTTCAGTACTTGTAGATACAATTCTTTAACTTGTCATGTTGTGAAAATATAATCCTATGAGCATGCATTTTTCATGTCAAGTACGTTTATATCATACTAGTTTGCATGCATATCAAAAATATCATATGTTTGTCTTTCACTTGCTTGTCAGTCTTGAAATTCAATTAACCCTCATAAGGTTGTTTTTGCACCATATCAAAAGTTAAAAAGTTATATTTTGGACAATCAAAAGTAAAAAAGTTGTATCAGCGAACATTGAAACCATGATGTTAGAACAACTTTCAAAGTTATTTTCGTAAGTTACTCCAAATTAACGATTCAAAATTGCTACCTAAGCCGCATCCTAAGTATCAGCGAATATTGAAACCATGATGTTAGAACAACTTTCAAAGTTATTTTCGCAAATAACTCCAAATTAACGATTCAAAATTGCCACCTAAGCCACATCCTAATTATCCAGCTCATCCACACTCAGGGTAATGAGGTCGTTGAACCAGTTTTGGTTTTTGCTTGATTTGAAATGATTAGGATTTTTTGAATTCTATGGCGGTGGATGATCAATGTAAATTTTATTTTTTGTTATTTTTAGCATCATATATTTGATTAAAATTCCAAATTTTATCCGAATTAAAGACATCTTGTAATGTCTTGTAAACTTTGTAGTCTTATTTCTAATATAGGCAACTTTAAAGATACAGATGCGAATTTATACCATTATTTTGTAACAGTTCATTAAGATTTTAAAAGTTGCGAAGGATAAAAATTAGTTGTCCATTTATGCAACCCTTCAATTCGTGTGGCAGGCGAGTTGCCGTAAGATGGTTATTGTGTTGTATGAGCACTTGAACTGAACACAACACAGTAGAGAAGTAAAACACTGCACCACCCAACTACTCACCTCCAGTGAAAAACGTTTTCTTTTTTACTTTTCCCGAGAGCAATCGGTATGTGCATGAAAAGGAGGGTGCAACTGACTACTAAGTTCGGGGAGATATAAGCAGATTAAATGAGGAGGGGCTGCTAACTGCTGCTGCAGTTGCTACCTCCGCTGCTAATTAATTGCATCTGTAGCATGCAGTGACAGTGACAGAGACAGAGACAGAGAGACAAAGCCAGAGCCAGCCATGCATATGCACAACAGGCTTTTGCTTTTGCATGCAGATTGCAGACCTTGGCCCACCCATGGCCACCATTCTTCTGCCGCGTGCTAGCTACCTCCTTCTGAAACCTGCAGCTCCATTTGAATTGTAAGAACAAAAGCAAATACGCGCGTCCATATACCTTCCATTCCATGCAACGGAGTCGGCTCTATGCATCTGAATTTTCTTGGAATCCTTTCCTTTAGTCGTCGGTTCTTCCATGTAGCATAGACGATAAGGCTCGAGTGTGCGGGTTTTGGCGGACGAAAATGGATCTTCTTCTACGCGGCTTTCTTCTCAAAGCTATATCCTATATATTTTCAGCATGCATGATGGGTTTTTTTTTTATAAAAAAAAAAAAAATTTGAAGGTGTGTTAAGCAATAAATAAAAAAATTCAATTTAAAACTTTTCACCATAAATAACTATTTTATTTTGTAATTATTTTTTTACTTATTCATGTTATCATTTCTATACAATTATCCATATATCTAATCTATCTATTCTAAGTCATTAATCTTATCATATCACTTTATTATCTCTTATTTTAAAAACTTTTATACTAATTTTTTTTATAACTTTCCAAATACACCCTAAATATTGTAACATGCAATAAATGAGTTTTATTCTGTTGAATGTAACATAATATTTAACGTCGATCCTTAAATATGAAGTAGCCTACCAAGGTCCCAAAATTTAGGGAAGTGGATTACAACTGAATAATGACTTATAAAGAAATTGCATTCATATCTATGTATTTTTTTGTGATTTTTTTTGGAATTGAAGGTACATCAATTCCATTAAGGGTATGTTAATGAACATTAAAAATTTTATGGAAATAAAAAAAGGCCGTAAAATAAATTTTTTGTATTTTAAAAAATATTTTCTATTATACTATCAAAAATTAATTCTAAAATATATTTTAGAAGCATTTTCTAGTAATTTTTTTATAAAAAGTAAATACTCAATTGATTGTTTGCATTTGTATTATTTAAATATGACTGCATATTTTATTGCTTAACAATATTTTTTTGTAATATTATTACAAATAACATTTTTGATAATTAAAAAGATTATTCGCAAAATGAAGGGGAGTGGATTACAACTGAATAATGACTTATGAAGAAATGCATTCATATCCATGTATTTTTTCGTATTTTTTTTTAATTGAAGGTATATCAGTTCCGTTAAGGGTATGTTAATGGACATTAAAAATTTTATGGAAATAACAAAATAGCCCGGTAAATAAATTTTTTGTATTTTAAAAAATATTTTCTATTATACTATCAAAAATTAATTCTAAAATATATTTTAGAAGCATTTTCTTGTAATTTTTTTATAAAAAGTAAATACTCAATTGATTGTTTGTATTTGTATTATTTAAATATGACTGCAAACTTTATTGCTTAACAATATTTTTTTGCAATATTATTACAAATAATATTTTTGATAATTAAAAAGATTATTCGCAAAATGAAGGGGAGTGGTTTACAACTGAATAATGACTTATGAAGAAATTGCATTCATATACATGTATTTTTTTGTGATTTTTTTTTAATTGAAGGTGTATCAATTCCATTAAGGGTATGTTAATGAACATTAAAAATTTTATGGAAATAACAAAATAGCCTGGTAAATAAAATTTTTGTATTTTAAAGAATATTTTCTATTATACTATCGAAAATTAATTCTAAAATATATTTTAGAAGTATTTTCTTGTAATTTTTTATAAAAAGTAATACTCAATTATTGTTAGTATTTGTATTATTTAAATATGACTGCATATTTTATTGCTTAACAATATTTTTTTGCAATATTATTACAAATAATATTTTTGATCAGTAGATACACAGAGGCATTTTCATCAATATTTTAATAAAAATTTCAATTAATGCCATTAGCGAAAGCCATACACCTATATGTGAGTGCAATTTTTTTTTTAAAAAGTCTTTATATAATTGCGATTTAATTCAAACTATATTCATCGCCCAAGTCATTCCGGTTCCGGACGATGCAATGGATTTCTAGCATACATATTTTAAGCTGATAAGAAGCCAAAAAGAATGCAGCCCTCCAATTCCTAGAAATATACACGTGTCCAAGCTAATTTCCAGTGATAGAATTCCTCACTCAACCCAATTATATATACATCTTGCCATTACAGGGCCTGAATTTCATGCATGCAAAAGCAGTTACAGCATGTACAGCACCCATTAATCACACAAAGATATAAAAATCCCTTTGGGTTAAAAAAGTAAAAATTTCTTCTAGAAATATATTATATATGACTGCATTTTAAAAAAATTAATTAAACTATGTACTACTACTTTTGCATATATATAATTTGTTGTTATTGTGTATTTATATGAATTTTTTTTTAGAACTATTTATATGAAAATTTTAAACTTTCACTTTTGTATCAAATAACAATTTATCATCTCAAATTCATACTTGAAACACAACCGTAACCCAATTTTCACAGATACTGTTAGCATTTAGGCTTTATAAATTGGATGAAAATCAGGAGTAGAATTTAATTTTCATAAATGAAATTAAGACTAAGGTTAAGAGGAATTCTAGTTTCATGAACTCGATCTACACTCCCAGTCTGCTAGTCCATTAAAAATGAGACCCAATCCATCATGAAATTATTTGGTATACAAGTTAAAAACAATTGAAAAAATATTTTCACAAAATAAATTTAAAAATTAAAAAGTTCAGCTTTTTCCCCGTACTAACATATATAAGCTTACGTTAGCCCATTTGTAACCTTTATTTTTTCCTAAAATATGTTTCTACGTATATTTAATTTATAAATCAAAATTTGTTAGTTTTGGATATATATACAAAAATCATTATTTCGAAAGGCATTTAAGTCATTTCCACCCTAAAAATGTAAATTTTTAAAAATATATACACATCACAAATCGTAAAAGTTACATACTTGGAAATATTTATATGAAAATATTTTGAAAATTAAAAATTAAAATATATGATTAACAGAACATAACTCGATAAGAAAATGCTTAGTAATATTTGCATAGATTCGCTAAATCCAAGAAAGTCCAATGTAAAGAAACGTGATGCACCTTTTTTTAGCTAGGGGCATGGTACACTTTTGCATTTTTTGCCCGACATTTGATAACGTAGACGAAGGAAGTGAAAAAGAAAATATGATCAAAAAGTATAAAAGTAATGTAATAAGATATCTGTAAAATAAAAATAAATAAGATAATTAGTAAATAAAACTAAAACCCTCTCTAAAAAAACTAAAACCCGCACTTTAGATAAACTATTTTGTAAAAGCTCCTCCTACCATGAAAGAAAATCAAACCCAGGTTGGCTGAATATCTACCTCTAAATGGTGAATATAGGAGCACCATTGGATATTACATTTTGGGAATGTTTGACATCTGGGAAATCAGGGATGAGATGGCAAACTATGGGATCACTTTTTCAAGAGCAATCATTTATCGAATAATAATCATTTTTTTTCACTTTTATCTTTATATTCTAATCATTTTTTCCAGCGATTACCTCAATCATACCTATTTATTTAAATTTTACATTTATCATTTCCTATCCATCACTCAATTCACAA
Source organism: Annona cherimola (assembly GCA_030490835.1). Taxonomy (NCBI): domain Eukaryota; kingdom Viridiplantae; phylum Streptophyta; class Magnoliopsida; order Magnoliales; family Annonaceae; genus Annona; species Annona cherimola. The sequence goes on along the minus strand of CM059971.1, from coordinate 1,412,085 downwards.
AATATTCCTTTTTTATTTCCACCAAATCCCACAATTTTTTTTCATTACACATTCCCAAACATCCCCTTTAACCGATAGTCAATATTTTTGGACATTACAATGACATGTCAACACCAGACGCACTCTCCACTATTATGGAAGATCAATCATGTATCATAGGTATGATCCCTGATAATATCCATAAATATCTTCTTACAAAAGGATAAGCAATCATCTTTCAAACACGAGAATTGCAAATAAGAGAGAATTCTACCTTGACTGTCCAACTCACCTCTCCATTGTACACCTTTGTATTCATGTACTTTTACAGGAAAACATAGGTCACGTCCACAATTCATGGGAACCTCCGTGAAATCTATCTTGATAATGAAATTAAAGTTCAACTCGTCACATTGTTTGGTATTATTTGATTTATCATGTGATCGAAGATCAACATAATCAGCATTTTAGATGTTTTTTCTTTAATACGTGTATAGATTATGAAAAATAATTAGACCTACTCATAGATTCCTCTATAACTGTTATAATAAAATCATTCATGCACATGGTAAGAATATTTTAGTTTTGATGTTAAAATAATAGCTTAATTGAATTTTTTTGACCATGTTGATTTTATACTTTTATTAAATGAGGTATATATCTTTAATTTATATAAAACTTTAGGCAGGTTTGGTTACACCAAAGCTTTTCAATTTAAAACTTTTCAATCTAAAACTTTTCACTTTCCACTACTATTTTATTTTTTAATTATTTTTTATATTTTCATATATAACTATCCTATTATTTAATTATTTCTACATAACTACTCATATAATTAACTTATTTATTTTAACTTCATTTTCTCTACTCTTCGTCATTACTTTCTTATATCATATTATTTTCTTTCATTTTAAAAAATTTTGTACTAAAAATTTTTATCTAAAAATTTTATCCCATTGCGAACCTCCTTTGGTTTCTCATGATCAAACAAATGACTCTAAATGCTATTAGTGGAGTAGATGTCATATCGCTACTAAACTATTCTCATTTATGAGCTTCCCAACAATATATCTTGGCTAGCATAGGTTACATAAAATTATAACTCTTTTACTAGAGCCAACATGCGCTCAACGTGGTTGGTAAGCGCCACTTGGGTTGAATCCTCAATGCAGCATTTTGGGAGCATTGTGTATCCTTTCATAGATGTGTCTTTTTGATAATGGTGATATTTATAATTATCTATATTGAGTGTGGGGGCATTTAGAAAGTGTCCGTCATGAAAGAGCTTTATTTGTAATATAAAAATGTCACAATGTATATAATACTAATAAAAAAAACCCTTTGACTGGAATAAGACATGTTAACAAGGATGTCATGGTTTGACTAGTGATTATTTGTTTGTCTAAGCATGTTCAAAGCATGCAATTTATGGTCAATCTGAACCTTAACCATTGCATATCCAAATTGTGCTTTATTCCGCATTCACCGTCTTAAATATTAAGGGTAATGAACATTTGTGGTTGGTCAAGCCAAAAACATTTTTAAATTTTTTTTGAATAAAACTATTAATCCAGGTGTATTTAACTTATAAACTAGATTTTATTTTTGAGATCGATATTTTGGTATATATACAAACCTCCAAAATTCAAAAAATATATATTTTTAAAAATAAAACTTGATTTATAAATTAAATATAACTAGGTTAATAATTTTGTTTGAAATAAAAAAATATGTTTTTAGACTAATCTAAAATGACTGTTATTTCAAACTAAACTATAAATTTCTAACATTATTGGGTAATTTTTCACAATATCAAAATAAAATATCTCATTCCTTTTTTTACAATGAACTCGGTTATGCAAAACATGATGTATTTCAAGTTAAAGTACATTATTTAATTTTTTTTTAATTTTTCATTTCGAAAAATAAATATTTAAGAATATTATAAAATAAAACATGTTTATAAAAAAAATAAAAAATAAATAGACGATATATTTTACCTTAAAATACATCATGATTTATATAACGTGGCTTCTTTTTACAATGTCAATATCTGAACCACCAGACAATCTATATATGAAATTTGCTACGCAAGGTGCTAAAATAATATTCGTAATTAAAACGGAAGTACCATCTAGAAGCGTATGGGGACAATAATCGGCCACGCCGATTGAACAGCCCTAAAGTCCGAAGGTCAACGTAGAACTTTGACTAGTTTTACATACGCTGTTATCCGTACAACATAAGCGCGGACTGTTGCCAAAACCGGAACGAAATCGGTTTAAGCGGTTATATGTCCGGTTGGGTGGAAATAAGCAGACGGTTCCACCGGAATTGGATATTAAACAATGAGTTCCCATTCGGAGCACCTGAGTTCAAAAACTCACTTTTTAATTTTTTTTTAATTTTTTTTTTAAAAACTATTAATTTAGTTGTATTTAATATATGTATCAATTTTTACTATTTTTAAATATTTTCAAATTTTTTTAAAATATTAGCGATTTCGTAATTTATAAAAGATGTATATAAAAATTTAAAAAAAAGTAAAAAAGTGAAATGCACCTGTGAGTCTATTCAGTCGAAACTGATAAATAACCACTATTTTGATCTATAAAAAAAATTACTATCTTGGACTTTTCATTTCTAACCATCCCATTCCATTGGTATCTATATATCCAAACCGTCAGTTCAAAAGTTTCAAATCTTGTTGGAAATTAAATTAAACATATTTTTTATTGATATATATTTATATTTATCTCGAATTTCTATTACAATTAAGCCATGGAGACATTTTTACATGCTCACATATATCAACATAAGAGACCTAAGCTCACACTACCAATTAGGATACAAAGTTCCTTTAATATATTGGGAGACAAGGGTGCTGGTTCAATGCACCCGGGAGCATTGAGTCTCAATACTCCTGGGCACATATGCTTATTTTTTAATTTTTTTTTAATTTTTTTTATGAACTTGTTAATCTAAGTGTATTTAACTTGTGTATCAATTTTTATCATTTTTGAAGATTTTTATATATTTATTTCGGATTTTTAAAAATTAGCGGCATTTTTAGTAATTTAAAATGTCACTTATTTTTAAAGATCCGAAATAAATATTTAAAAATTTCAAAAAATAGTAAAAATTTATACACGTATTAAATACGCTTATATTAACATTTCCGTAAAAAAAATTTCAAAAAATATAAAAAAATAGGTGAAGTAAACACAGTAGCATTGAACCAGCACCGGGAGACAATTGCCCCACCGCCTCTACGGAGAAAAAGGGTGTTGCCGTAAAATCCGCAGTTGCTAGATCAGCCATCTTAGAAGTTAGAAGCTCCTTTTTAAATCATATACCTTGAAATATAGCTTTATTATACTTATTGTAGAAACATTTATAATATATTATTATTTTATTATATAATTTGGCTCGAAATAATTTTATTTAAATCAAGTATACGTACTTAAATAGTATTATTGTATATTGTTAATAATTCGACAATGATGATAACCAGATAAAATTGTTGGGCTTCATACATTTTGCTCTCCCGTTTAGCTTAATTCTCTCCGGAAGCATTAAGTTCTCACATGGGAATGAGATGAGATGGAAAATATATATTTTTTATATTGTGGAAAATATCGGGGATTAGTTGGATGACGTGTGATTAATGTTGGAAGGAGTGGGTATTAATATTAATTCAATTCAATGGAAGCGTTGGAACTCGGAAGGAAGTTGGCTGTTGCATTGATACAATCGAGATGACGATGGAAATATAGGAATTGAAACCACTCCGTTGAATATATACACACGCACGAATCATATAAAATTGGGCAGTTGTAAGTGGACCGCCCAATCTCTTCTTTCGGTCAATGCAACCAAATGTATTTTCATCGGATTCCTTCCGCCTGTCCCATCCCATCCTCTTCTCAATGCATCCCGGTGCACAGAGGGTCTGTGCACCCGGGTGCAAATATGCACATATATTTTTTCGAATGTTTTTCAAAACTATTAATCTAGATGTTTTTAACATGTGTATCAATTTTTACCATTTTTAAAAATTTATATATATATTTTTTGAATTTGTTAAAATCAGTGACATTTTAGTATCACTGATTTTTTTAAAAAATATTTACAAATCTTCAAAAATATTAAAAATTAATACGCATATTAAATACACATATATTTATAATTTAAAAAAAATTTTAAAAAATATATTAAAAATGGTATGCGCACCGAGTTCACTGAGCCTAAGTGCACCCGAGTACACAAGATTGACTTCCATAAAACAGTAATTTAATACAATATAAGGCAATTCGCAAATATCCTGCTGCATCTATATCTATTTGTTTGATATAATTGCAAATAGGCCGGTGAAGTTTGCATGAAAATTTGAGTATAAAGATTTTATCTCCATCCATTAGAATTTTTTGTATACAGTAGATAAATATATTACATGATAAAATAACAGCAATTAATGTTAATCTAGAATAATGTATAGATAAATAAATATTTACATGAAAATATCGTTTTGGGAAAACAAAATTAGCCAAAGTAGTTCAATGGATGAAAATATGAATTTGTACACCATGATAATTCCCGACAAAGACACCCTCATTGGATGCCACCAGTGGTACTCGCGGTTGGCTTCCAATGAGCGAGATCAAGTTCTCAATTTTGCAAATTTCATTATCGCATGTTCTCCCCAGCGGTGGGATATTTTACAAATTTTCCCAATGAAGTGAGGATATTTACAAATAATTCCCTCTATAATGTGAGAGTAATGAAGATTTGTAATTGTAATATCAGTTGTCACATGTATGAATACCAATAAAAAAAATACCCTTACAAGATCTCGGGTTTAAGAATGTGCAAATGACAAATAACCATATCAATGTTTAATTTCAAAATATTCGCAATTATTATTAAAAATAAAATCACTTGAAAGTCAACATATAGTTATTAAAGTTTTTCTTCTGAATTATTTTAACAGTAGAAACCTTTATTATTTATGTAAATGGTTTTAATATTTCGTATAGAGTTAATTTGGATCGTATTCCTAGTTTTTTAATGTAATTATGGTCATGTCTATTATCTAAAACTTATTACAAATGTGTTTATAAATATTTAACAATATTTATATCAGATGAATGATCTTGTTAGCCCAGACTAAGTAAATGTCTCTCTTAACCCACTTCAAAAAATTCATTTACAATAAATTTTTTCTTTTTTCTTCATACACTTGTTTATTTAAGTGTATTTAACGTATAAACCAAGTTTTACCATTTTGGATATGCGTATATATTTTCTTGAAATTTTAAAACATCTACGTGTATATATGTATTTAAAGTACCACTATCTTTAAAAATCTAAAAATATATATACACATATTCAAAAATGATAAAACTTAGTCTATATGTTAAATACACTTAGATAAATAGGTGCATGAAGAAAAAACAAAATAAAATTATTTAAATAGATTTTTTGATGTATGCTAAGCTGAAAATTTGTTTAGCCCGAACTAACAGGATCATTCATTTTTATATTATGCTTATGCAAGTACTATATCTCTTGGTCGTTGTAAATTAACTGTGATGCGTTTGATAAATTCAAATCACCTATTATGTTTATTAATAAAACTCACAAAAATCAATAAATTATATGGTTGCTTTGGCATAATTGCAAACATTGTTAAATGGGGCACACTGTTATGTAACTAGGTTACATGGAAATGACTTCTTATAACCCCATTATTTTTTAAATGTTGATGATTGATACAAAATACAATCTATTCATTATATTTAATATCATTTGTTTAGTTAGGAGATCAAGTTTCATTTGAATCTAACATGTGCAGTGGCCACATTTACTTAAAAATATATATATTTATGTGTAAATTAAAAAATGCTTAGATCCATTCTTATATGCATTAGAATATAATCGTACTTCATAGGATCAATGATTTACTTAGTAATGATATTTTAGATGGTTTAAATATTAAAAATACTACTTAAAAATTGATATTTAGTATTAAATTATTTTATTATATTGATATGCATATTTATAGATAGGCTCATATATTGTGATACTAAACAAATAAAAGGCTTCCATAATAATAATGATGATGATAAATATAATAAATGAAGAAAATTTTCTATTAACTATTAAGAAATTAAAAATAGAAAGAGTTACATAATATACAAGTTTCATAGAAGTAAACCCTACAAATGTTTGCAATAACTATTGATTTATGGGCGGAATCTCAAATCACGTGGCAAGTATGTGTAGCCTTCTGAACTTATCATTCATCCTTTTCATGTTTGAATGAGGATATGTATGAATAATATATCACAAATAATTAGTACTGCTATAATATGACAGGAATACTAATGTATTTTAAATACAAGGGCTAATTCCATGTGTCCAAGTGAATGGAATCACCTTTGTTCAAGGGTGTGTCGATTTGGAGAATAATTGATTAGGGGTACGTTTTGTAATAAATAAAACTTTTGATGAAAAGTTTTGAAGAGTAAAAATGGTTAAATGATGTGATATGATACGAGTAATGATGACTAGTAAAGAGGATAAAGTTAAAATAGATAGGTTAGTTGTGTGGATAATTGTGTAAAAATAATTGAAAAGTAGGGTAGTTGTATAGGAAAATGTGAAAAAATAATTAAAAAATATGATAGTTATCGAAAGTGAAAAGTTTAGATTGAAAAATTTTAACTCCACATTTTCTATCAATTGCCAAACACATCCTAGAATGAGAAATGTTAAAAAGTCAACTTATTAATTACCGATTATTTTATTTTTTCTATTTTCCTCATATTTTATAATCATTTATCATATTTTTCTTATAATTAGCCTATTTTTTATTAATTTATTTATACTTTACCCAATCATCACCATTTCATTTTTCATTATTATTCTCTTCTAAACGAAAGTATACTTAGAAAGTTAGAATATGTTTGTTTAGAAAAATGGAAGGGAAGAGATTGAGAACGTAATGAATATAGTAGGATTAAAAGTTTTTAAATTAGAAAAAATAATGTGATATAATATAAAAATGATAAGAAATAAAAAGAACAAAGTTAAAAAAAAAAAGGTTAGTTGAGTGAGTGACTATGTAAAAATGATTGAAAAATAATACAATTGTACATTAAAGTGTGAATAAATAATTAAAAAAATAATAGTTACGGAGAGTAAAAAATTTTATACTAAAAAATTTGAACATTATCTAACCATGCCCTTAATCTAAAACTTTTTATTTTACATGATTATTTTAGTTTTAATTATTTCTTTATATCTTTTTAACACAACTATTTTATTTTTCAATTATTTTTATATCATTACTAATACAATTAATATTTATTTTAACTTTATTTTCTTCAATTTTCCTCATTAGATGTTATTTTTTTATTTTAAAAACTTTCCCGTAAAGTTTTTTGGTTTTTTGCATTTTTAAACTTTCTAATTATGCATATTTACATTTTAAATTATGAAGTTTGACTGTTTATTAAATTTTGAAAACTTCGATTTCTTTATATTTTAAATCTTAACCTATAATAGCGTTAACTAATGTTAATGTATGCAAAATGACGTAAATACTTTTCAATATTAATTTTTTTTTGTATTTTAAATTTGATTATTAGGCTTTTTTCATTTTGTCTTTGGAGGCTCCAACAACCTCTTCACCTCTAATACAAAATTATGTTAAAAAAATAGAGATTTGGATTTTTTTTTTTAAATATTGGAAGGTATTTACTTCATTTTGCATAAAATAATAATAATTTTCAAGGTCAATATAAGCTAGGGTTTAAAATACAAAGAAATCAAAATTTTTAAAATTTAAAAATATAAATACACAAAATTAAAAAATTTAAAATGCAAACAACCCTGCCTCTTTCTTCCAAAGTTTTATCGCTCCGCCGGCACACACCGAAATTTTCAAAGGAACAGCAACAGTTACAGAAATAAAAAAGCCCAACTTGATGTGACTTGGCCGACCTCACCGCAGGTATGGAATACATGACTCTTAGCGCGTAGCGACGACGCGGAGACGACTATAAAACCAGTCCCCGCAGCGTCGACCGGCCTTTTCACTTTCGTTTCCTCCTCATTCACTCCTTTTTTATTCTTTCTTCTTTCCGTCTTTTCTTTTGTAGAAGACAACGAAGCCAACGAGATCAGAAAGATCGATTCTTTGTTCTTGCTAGATTGGGTTTCGTGACTTCGATCAATCGATTCATAAATCCATCTGTTAGCAAGCAAGCAAGCAAGCTAGCAAGCGCAGAGTGGGATTGTGATGGTGAAGGAAACGGATTACTACGATGTTTTGGGGATCCAGCCCACCGCTACAGAAGCTGAGATCAAGAAAGCTTATTACATGAAGGTTTCTTTCTCTCTCTTTCCTTCCTTCTCTCCCTCCCTCTCTATCCATTGATGTTCATTTCATGCTTCCTTCTTTCATCTCTCATTTGTTCTGGTAATTTTCAATCGACTCTTTAAAATTCGGTTGTATTTTTAATCCAATTTCACTTATTAGACGCGGCAATTTTTAGATTCAAGCTAGTAGATCTGGGCAAGGATGCGACTGGAAGCTCTGATGTTTGAAGGGTTGGTAATCGTTGAATGCTTTTTCGTGGTGGGCCCACCCAATCCTTTCCTCCCTCCTTTCCCATTTGAAAATTTGTGGTGGTTATGGTCTGACGACGAGCAAGTCGATGCTTCCTTGAAAGAGCGCATGGATGCTGACAGAACAGATTGCGACATCTTACCCTATCTCTCGCCCAGCAATTGTTTATGCTTATTGACTGCATCGAGGATGCTCGGTCGATTAGAATTTAATGGTGCGGTTGAGCTTGGTAATGAATTTTTTACTGCTGGTTTTTGCCTTCTGCAAAAGCTAGAATGCCCCAGTTGAGCCTGATAGAACTAGTTGTTTGCCGCAATTATTCCTTTTTTTTTCCCCCTCCAATTTCTACATTTGGACACGGGTTCCTTTGGCACTTTCCATCCAGTACCTCACTTCTTTTGTCGCTGTTGGGAATGCCTATCGGGATCTTGAAATTTAGTCCCTTTGGGATCATGTACATATTTCAAATTTGAATGAACATATGGGGAAATTCTAACTGCCCATTGAGATCTTGAAACGCAGTTCCTTCGGGGTCCAATACATATTTCAAATTTGAATGAAGATATTGGGAAATTGTAACTTACCATGTTTTATTTTATTTTTCTTTCTGAGGTGCTCATCTGTGTTTCTTTTTGCGATCTAGGGTGTGTTTGGTTACATACAAAACATGTCAATGAAAACTTTTTAATAAAAAAAATTTCGCTCTCCATAACTACCTTATTTTTTAATTATTTTTTCACATTTTCCTATATAAACAACCCTACTTTTCAATTATTTCCACACAAATATCCATACAACTACCCTATCTATTTTAACTTTATTCTCTTTACACCTTATTATTACCCCCATCATATCACATCATTTTCTATCAACTTGACAACTTCTACTTTGAAAAGTTTTCATCAAAAAATTTTACCTCCAACCAAACACACCCCTAGTATCTCTTTTGTAACTTCAAAATTAGTCGGATGATTTTTTAACAAGTAACAGTGAAACTGTTCTTGATTATTGATTTGACAAGCATGTTTGAACATGCGTGATTGAAAGACTCGTGCATTTGGAAAAGTGTTCCTATGTGCATGCATCTCTTCAGCCAATCAGCCCATGAATGCTACTTTGGATGGAGGACTGGGTAGTTCTGTGGCCAACCCTTGATAAACTCTAGGGAAGAGCAAAGGCTTGCTGTTGTTTAAATTTGATGGGCGGACAGTTCATTTTAAATGTTAACTTTGCCCTCGAGCCTAGATGTAGAAAATCTGATGGGCTAGAAAGTAATTAAATTTAGGTTGGACAAAATCTAGAGCTTTTGGTCATTGGAAAGTGCTTGTGCATGAAATGATAGATGGGCTTGGAACTTCTGCTAATGTTAGTGGTCAAGGATGCAGAAATGAAGTTTCTATATTAACAGCGGGGATGAATTGATCCTTGATTGCAAAGGTTGGACTACGGATTTTAGTATTGAATAGTGTAATAGAGAAGTGTATTTGAAATACATGATAAAGGCAGTGCAATCAGGATTGATGTCTAAGTCTAACATAAAGTTGATAAAGATAAAATAGATAAAGGCTTTTTCAATAGAAATGTGAAGGTATTTTGAAATATAGGTAACTATGTGATAAACGAAAATTGTTGATGGTAGCTGCAATGTCACGTCAAAGACTAAAGTTTGCTGATAGACCCCTCCGCAAATACATCCATTATCTGATACACTTCATGTAGTCTCATTTAAGCTAGCATCTAGTACACAATTGGCAAATTGCATCATTATTATCTAAATAGGTTATATGGCTGTTGATTGTGCTGCAAAACAGAAGGTTCAATGTTATTATTTCTTTTGTCGCTATTGGTTTTTATGAGAGATTTGGTTAACAACATCAGGAAGATCTTATTCAATGATCTAGCTGGTGCAACTGATTATCGATTTGGACCAAAACGCATGTACCCTTCCTCTTAACTTTTATATCACTTTGTTCAAATGGTTATTCTATATATACACATATATATTGTTGGCATGCCCATGGACAGTCTTTGTTGATTAAATTGGAAACTTCTTCTGATTGATGTGCATTGCCTGTCAATGGTTGCATTCAACTGCCGATTTGGTATGTCATTGAATTTATTTCTCAGTTGGAACTAGTGATTTTGATGTGTTTACTATGATGGTTAAACTTAAGAACTTAATATTTAAACCTAAATTTTTTTGTATTTTGATATGCATTTGGCTTGTAGTTATCTCTCCTCTGAATGTACAATTGAGAAATAGTAAATAATCATTTGATACTTAGTGAATGGTTTATGGCAACAATTGACTAGACGAATGGTAATTTCTTACTCTGTATTTCTCTTTGCTGTTTGCAGGCAAGGCAGGTCCATCCAGATAAAAATCCCAACGATCCTTTGGCAGCACAAAATTTTCAGGCATGTGTTTTGTTCACAGTATGATGATTAATATCTGTCATCTGTGATGATTAATATCTGTCATCTACCTTTTCTACTGACGTAACAGGAAACTGTTAGCCATACCATGCATTTTGGGCCCTATCATTTTGTACAAATCCTAGCCTTTCATGAAGGGAAGGGCTATATGATTCTCTATTTAATGTCTTATTTTTATCAACATCAATGAGTGGAATTATCATATTTCTGCAGGAATCTATTATCAATATATCCTTTCTTTATTAGTGAAAAGGTGGTTAGGATTTATAATTTAATCAAATGGTTTGACAAAGTTCCCATGTAATCTCGCATCTGCATTTTTGCTTTAAAAGATCATGCAAGGGGGTTCCGACTTCAACAATTATTTTAGGTTGATATTTTCTCTACAGTAAAAAATTTCAATCTTTGAAAACAATTTCAAATTCTGAATGTTGACTTTGCAAATCCATTTTTTCCATTTTTTACTTCATTTTCTGAAGTGCAAATCTTCAAGCTAGATCAACATGAAATTGTTGTGATTTTATTCCTGGAATGAACTTTGATTCCACTGACCTTTTTTTGATGCATTAAGGAAATCAAAACATAACTTCAGAGGTGAATTCAAGCAAAAGGTCCTAATATAACCATCTGGTTTTTGTTCTGATGTCAGGTTTTAGGTGAAGCTTACCAGGTATTAAGTGATCCAGCACAACGCCAAGCCTATGATTCTTATGGGAAAGCAGGCATTTCAACGTGAGCTTATGCTTCTTTCATTTCACCTGCTTTCGAAGATGAATCTTGATTTTCTGTTTCTTTAGAAACAAGTATTCAGCTACTGTTTCCAATTGTCTAATACAGTGATATTGCATCCAGTACATGGTTTTGAAAACTGGATAACTAGGGGTGATGCAGCCACAATGTATCCATATATGAAGTCCTATTCTCCATATGGGTTTGAAACATGCATGTTTAGAATTTCAAGACTGCATTGGCTGATATGGGCCTGTATTGGCCAATACAGGCATTTATAGGGTGCATGCTGATATGCCTGTAGTGGTTGTATCAGTCTAGGATCTGTATAGGTTGAAAAAGTTTACTCTAATTTTTTTTTTGTATATATGCTAGAAATGGATTGATATAACATATCATGTGCTGGTTTTTTTTGAAAAATAATTTAATGCACTTTTTCTAATTTTTCAGTTTTAAAAATTAATGAAATATATAATACATAATATTAAGATATAAAAATACAGCCTTCAATAAAACTGACTGTATTTTACAACCACTTGATTGATATATATTTTTTCTCACATCCAATCCATCCATCGTGTTTAAAACTACTTATTCAGCCTATTTACAAAAAATCAAGTGAATTGAATATTCTTATGATAAATAATTTTAAAAAATATAATCATAAACAACCTCATGCATTTACACTTGTTATGGATTATATACAAATCTAAATGACATGATTTTTCACGTCATGCAGATATTAATGGAGTAAAATATGATAGATGGCCTGTATTTTAGAAAAATACTAAAAAAATAAAAATAAAAATTGAACTGATTGTATATTACAATTAGTTATATTGAAGAAATCCTCATACTTTAATGCACTTTGTCTATGTTTCTGGTTATAAAATTAATAACATACATAATACATATTTTGATGTTGTTTTCTAATATACATCATACATTATTCAGTTTTGTCTTTTTTTCAAGTTATATGTTTTTTAAAGTTTTTAGATTTAAAAATCTGAACAGTATATCGATGTATTTTTCATTTTTTTTTTGGGGTAATCAGACTTGCATGTTTTAGAATTTAATTTAACATTTTGTATTTATAAACTTATAACATTTCATTTTCTAGATTGAAGAAAATACAATAATAGTAATATTACAATAAAGGATCGAAAACCATTTTTTAATTAAAAACATAAGTGGTTTCATCTTGGGTAACTCATTATTGAGTGCAAAATGTGATTAACTCCAATTGGGGCAGACTCATATACTTATTTGCAGCAAACCCAATATAGGCGATTCAACAATGGGTTATTATAACATACAATCGGTTAAGTGATAATCTCTTGGTTTTTGTTTTTTCTTCACTTATGTGGGTTCAAGTGTATTTAGTTCATATACCAAAATTTATCAATTTTGAATTCATGTATATATATTTTTTAAAAATTAAAATAAAATTTTTTCACCCATCTCACACTCTCCTTGCACAGGAAAAATGCGAAAATTTTTTATTTTTGAAATTTTGTAAAAAAATTCAAAAACCCAAAAATGATGGTATATGAACTAAATACAATTAGGCCTAAATACACTTGAACCCACATAAGTGAAGGAAAAAAAAAAAAAAAAAGAGATTGTCATATACCAAAATTTATCAATTTTGAATTCACATATATATTTTTTAAAAAATTCAAAAATAAAAAATTTTCACCCATCTCACACTCTCCTTGCACAGGAAAAATGCGAAAATTTTTTATTTTTGAAATTTTGTAAAAAAATTCAAAAACCCAAAAATGATGGTATACAAACTAAATACAATTAGGCCTAAATACACTTGAACCCACATAAGTGAAGAAAAAACAAAAAAAAAAAAGATTGTCGTATACCAAAATTTATCAATTTTGAATTCACGTATATATTTTTTAAAAAATTCAAAAATAAAAAATTTTCGCCCATCTCAAACTCTCCTTGCACATGAAAAATGTGACAATTTTTTATTTTTGAAATTTTTTGTAAAAAAAATAAATTCAAGAACCCAAAAATGATGAATTTTGATATATGAACTAAATGCACTTAGGCCTACATAAAGGTGAAGAAAATAAATATATTAAATATACAAAATATATGAGATTGTTATTTAGTTAAAGTAACAATCCATTGTATAGTATCACAATCTTTCAACAACAACAGCAGCAGCAGCATTGGTAATGGTAATAATGGTAAGAACTTGAGACTCATTTTTTTCGTGGTGATGTCATGATGAGCCTAACAAGTAATCTGATAAGTAATGAGTATGTTTATTCCTTAGTTGAGTAGTATTGAATGTTTTTGTTACTACGTAAGCCTATTGCTCTTTCTTTTTGTCTTATCTTGATAGTGTGAGTTTTTTTAATTATGTTGGTGCTTGATTCCAATGCATGATTGAATAGAATAACTGTATACAGCTAGTCAGCTACCTTATGGAGAAAATGACTGATATGTCAACTTTTATATGAGCAAAATGTTGAATAACTATATATTCCGGTATTTCCCAATTTTCTGAAATATCTAGATCTTTTTTTTTCTCATTTTTTGGCTTAAAAAACCTAGCCAGTTGCACTCCAATACAGCCATAGCATATAGGTTTTCTTTGATATCATTGCGAAGTATTTCCCCTATGAAAGTGAGTTGCAAGCTACATAAGCTGTGAAGTGGAAAAAAATTTTCTGTAAAATGTGACATTGTGTTGGCACCTTGTGGACTGTGCCTGTACTGGTCATGAGCTGATGAACCAATTATGTGTTCTTCACTCCGTGAAATGTAGAAGTATGTTTACCACGTGTGTCTCTGGTGGGATTATCTTGAGTATCAAATGGTTATTTCCTTAAGCAGTGTGGACTATTTTATTGGACTCATGGAAAGAAATTTTTTTAAATTTTTATCCTTTCTCAACATTACCTATCTTTCTCACAAATGGTTATCTATTATATCTTTTTTCACTTTATAATTGGCAGTATCAACTGTATTGCAGGATTTTTTTTTGTTACTTCCTTCTATTCCCTCTATCAAATCAAATTTTACAGTAGCATTGAGTTGATTATCAATTGAAGAATTTCGAGATATAAAAAATGTTTTGACACAAGTCTAGAAACCAAAGAAAGATAATTCTGAATAGTCACTGAATGACTGAAGGACTATTCTAGACTCCTAGACTATCAAGGTCACAAACTATATATACTTGTGTCTAGCAAATTATCCTTCAATTTCTTTAGAATTTTGTTCTAAAGAATGTTATTATTATGGGGAACTTGCTTGCGTATTGAGGTGTTAGCTCTTCCACCTGGCACTGGCATAACAAAGTACCCCTTGAAGCTGATTTTCAGGGATGAACACCAATTGTAATAATGCAGTGGATATTGGAGAAATGTTTCTTTTGCATCTGTGAAGGGGGCTAATCCTAGGATAATGCCAATTTACGTGACAGTGAAGCAATTATCGATCCAGCGGCGATTTTTGCAATGCTTTTTGGAAGTGAACTTTTTGAAGAATACATTGGGCAACTTGCAATGGCATCAATGGCTTCTCTTGACATTTTCACAGAGGGTGAGCAGTTTGATGCCAGAAAACTCCAAGAGAAAATGAGAGTAAGATTGTCTTTCATGAATGTTTTACCATTTTTCTTTTATTTCAGTTATTCGATTCTTTTGGTGCAGTTAATGATTGCGTTGATGATTGGACTGATGCAGATGATCACATGGATTCTAGAATAACTAGTTGTAGAACTAGATGTATGCAAAAGCAGAAAAATAGCAATATGGCATCTCAATGATTAGGTGCTTACATAGTTACAGTATAATTTTTACTAGTGCAGCACCGTTCTGATTGCATGACCCCTATCTCAATTAAGGGGAACTTATTGGGGCCCCAGCTGAATGAATTATGTTTTACTTGAATAATTCTGGCCTACAAGGGGATTCATGTAAATGGTGTATTTATTTGTGAGGCATTTATGCACCTTTACATTGGGTTAATTCCAAATATGACCACAAGTTTTTTGCCGCCATTTTCCAAATATGACCACGCATGAAAAACGACAAAAATAGTCATACATTTTGACCATATTTCCAAATATGACAACGTTGTTAGTTTTTCCATGTGTTCTTACCTAACAACACATAACAACACATGACAAAACTAACAATGTCGTCATATTTGGAAATGCGATGAAAACGTGTGGTTATATTTGCCATTTTTATAAATGCATGGTCATATTTGGAGATGGGGGGTAAGATTGGAGTTCATATTTGGAATTAACTCCCTTTATATACTTTAACAACTCAATTTTTATATATTTTTAGCTGTATTTTTCAACCAGCACCTTTTTTTCCTCATGTCACATATGCTCTGTTTGCATTTCATTCTTTTGGACTTTCTTCTGGATCAATCCAAACACTTAGATCTTATTTGGACTACAAAGGATGCTACAGATAAAGCCATTGGAAGATTAAATAATTAATTAACATCTAGTGATCACTTAACTGACTTTTAAATGGCAAAGCTTAGGTCGATTGCTACCATGGATTTGTTCTGCTTATTGATTAAAGAAAAAATTGTGGTGGATTGATCAGTCGCAGAATCTGTTTTCCTTAGATTGCACCAATAGCCAATGAGGAAACATCAATGATACTTTATAGTGATTGAGCATGTGGGAAGCTCTTGACTTATACACAAATGTATTGCCAAATCTCCTCTCCCTCTCTTATCATCCACCATGATTCCAAGATTTACTAATATTTTTCAGTGTGAGCTCAGATATGCATTTACACACAAGGGAGGGAAAAATATAAAATGAAATTGTTGAGATTTGGGGGAAGATAATCAAATTTAATCTGTAATGAAGTTGAATAGTCAGTGCTGGTTTGTTTGTCATTCTGGAATTTTCCCCTTGTTTTGCGTCAATGTACTGGAAGGAATTTTTTTTTTTTTAAAAGGTACCTCTGGAAAAAGCTGAATTACCAAGCATGCCTAGCTAGCACTGATGTAGACTCGAAGTAAATTCATTTTCCTGCACTCTATACTGACTGTACCCCTGATCTGCAATGTCGTAGCACTTTGATATGTTAGGATTAACTATTGGTGTAAGCATTAAGTTCTATGTGGATTTACTTCTTTGATTAAGGTTGTCCAAAAAGAAAGAGAGGAGAAGCTTGCACAAATATTGAAAGATCGACTCCACCAATATGTTCAAGGAAACAAGGATGCTTTTGTCAGTCATGCAGTAGCTGAAGTAGCAAGGCTTTCCAATGCTGGTAATATATATATTCTTGTCCTTGCTCTGCTTCATTATGAAAGTTAGCTAAATGGAAAGAATAAAAATGAAAGAAAATGAAGTCTTAGCTAAATGGAAAGAATAAAAATGAAAGAAAATGAAGTCTTAGCCAAATGGAAAGAGTGAAAAATGAAAGAAAATGAAGTCTTAGCCAAATGGAAAGAGTGAAAAATGAACGAAAATGAAGTTTCTCTCTCTATCCTTCTGCATGTATATTGATTAATGGCTTGATCTGCTTATGTTGGTCTCTGTGTTTCTGCTTCTTTCTCTCTTTTCTTCCCTAAAAATGTCTCATCTAATCCAAACTGGTTTCTAAATATTTGCTGAGTCATGTGCATCAGGTGATTTTTCTAGCATATAGACGTTTGTTCCCGTGATACAGTTACTGCTAATATGCATATTTATATGGTAGAAATATGTGGTTGACTTTTAGTATCAAGGGCAACCACGTAGATGTTTCCATCTGTCTTACGGAAGCATGGGACATTGCCTATTAGCAGTAATATGGGTCTCGCCTAGGGTCAGCTGTAATTGGTTGTGAGGGTGCTGGGTGAATGGGTGGGAGAAATTAGAAAGTGTAACAATTGCCAACCACTCCTAGACTCTGGTTTCTTCTGCATGCAGGTTAACTTAAAAAATATCGGTTAGCCATTCTTAGGGTGAAATGAGACTCAATTCTTAGGGTGAAATAGCCCTTTTGAGTCCTTGACATTATTATGGTTTGCTGTACACTGTTTAGTTGTGTGGTCATACCCAAAATGCACCCGGATGCATTTAGCCTCGGTGCACCTGAGTGTATTTAATCCATGTTTTTATTTTTTTTCGAAAATTTTTTAATACAGCTGTTAATCTAAGTGTATTTAACATGTGTATCAAGTTTTACCATTTTTGGAGATAAATTTTTTTTTTTTTGGATTTTTAAAAAACAGTGGCATTTTAGTAATTTAAAAAAAGGGTTTTTACACTTGGGTGTACCTAGGCTAAGTGCACCCAGTGCACAGTATCAGGGCCCTTAGTTGTGTTAGCAGTAAATTGTGTCTAGTTACTAAGTGTCACTTCATGCATTGTTATCCATTTCTCTGCCAGCACATGGCTTTTACTTGTCTCATGACTCTTATTGATATTGTATTTATTTCATTCTGCACCTTTCATATTAATGATGTTATATTCCCTGCTTCTGAAAATTTTCTGATCTCTGCACTATTCCTGTGTAGCGTATGGAGTTGATATGTTGAATACAATTGGCTACATATATGTAAGACAGGCAGCAAAGGAACTAGGGAAGAAGGCGATATATTTGGGTGTTCCGTTTATTGCTGAGTGGTTCAGAAATAAAGGGCATTTTATCAAATCTCAAGTCACAGCTGCTACAGGTAAGTAAAGTTGGTTTTTTCTGGTTTGGGTTGAACAACCGAATTGTCTATGTAGATGTAGATGATTTTGTGCCTACCTTAACTATGGATGTGTTGTCCTGTGGTTGCATGAATGTATTTTGCTGGCACATGTGGCATTTATATTTTTATAGCTTATAGAATCAAAATCTTATGTTGCAATCAATGTGCTGCTTCTCTCCAAGCTGTCTTTAGGATTTCTAAATATTTGAATTGTGTTCATGGCCATGGTAGGTGCAATTGCTTTAATTCAACTACAAGAGGACATGAAAAAGCAGCTGAATGCAGAAGGAAACTATACTGAAGAAGAGCTTGAAGAGTATATGCAATCTCATAAAAAAGTGATGATTGATTCTCTTTGGAAGCTCAATGTTGCAGACATTGAAGCTACTCTTTCTCGTGTTTGTCAAATGGTTTGTTCCTTCCCAATTTCTGTCGCCTTGTGCTGCTGGATTATATGACATGTATTTCTCAATGGTAGAACTGATGTTACATAATTCAGGTGCTTCAAGACAATTCTGTCAGAAAGGAGGAACTCAGGGCTCGTGCAAAGGGGCTGAAAACTCTTGGAAAAATATTCCAGGTTCTGTTTCCGAGATCTTTTTATCTTTTTACATGTTTTACCATGTGTTTTACTACCTGAAGCATGACTGTGTTTAAATGACATTATATAGAGTGCCAAGACAGCTAATGGAATTGACACTCCACTAAGTAGGTCAATTCCCAAATTGAATGGAAATGAACAGAGCAATGATGGAAGTTCTCCTGATACATCACCAAAATCTACACCTTCAGAGCAGCCATCCCATTCAACACATGCACACCAGACCCAGGTACCTGCTTCTCATTGTTATGTATATTATCTTTTGCACTAGAAGGCACACATGGTCAATGTCCTTGAGGACTTGCAAATCAGTTTGCCTTATGAAAAATGGTTTTAAGAGCTAGGCTGTTGTTGAGTTTCTTTCCTTTCAAGCCTACCACCTTGCGCTGGGTCCTCTACTTGCTCACTTTTGACTTCAGTCCTCTCAGGAGCTATTAGCTACTAGATCAGATCACTTTGTTTGTTTTAGACTGGACAGAGGGATTATATAAAATTAAGAAGCGCCACTCAACTTTTAGAACTGTTTGAGCACCTATTTATTCCCTAAGTCTGTGAAACCTGTACAACTCAATGAAACAGACAAACTTCTTTCTTTGTCACTTAAAACTTCATGTACAGCTTTTAGAATCACAAATTTTTTACACTGACGATTTGGCTTTCACAATATATTCACCAGAGCCCATATGTGGAGCCTCCTCCCCAGTTTGCTGGTGTGCAGCAGGGCTACAACTTCCCAATGCCTACCGCACCCCCCGGTGCCCAGAGACAGTCATCATCGACAAGCGGCCATTCTGGGGCTATTTGATCTTCTGACAGCCATTTGTGTCAGTAGTGATGATTTGATGGTGTATTATACTGTGTGTGAGTGTTCGGATGTTCATTTGCCAGGTTCTTTACCCGTGAAATTACTTACTGTGGAGGAGGAATATCTATCTACATAACCTGGAGTATGCATGATTTGGAGGAGAGAGGATAGGCAGGGCTAGATTAATGGGTATGTTATTCATTTGTTCTCGATGGCGGGTTATTTATAAGGCTTTTGCCTATTCATCTTCTGTGGACTCAGAGAGCATGTTCTGTCTGGCGATGTATATCTGAGTTTGTGCATGAGCATTTTCATTATCGGTTTTGGCATTGGATCTTAATAGTTTTTATAGATGAATATGCTGCTTTTGTACAAACTTTGTGCTTCATGTCTTTCTAGTTTGCATCTGTCTACTACTCGGCCTTTTCTTTCTTTGAGTCGACGCAAATGCTATGCCGGTCAGAACAATTTTAAGGAGAGAGGTGGAATGGAATAGACAGTATCAAGGTTGACGCCAACCGCAGGAAAATTATCCTTGGAGGTTTCTTAAATCATAGGAATGGAATCCCCGTTATTTCTATTCAGTCAGAGTTGCTGGTTTCTTCTAGTAACAATTTCCAACAATGGTCGAACAAAAGTGCATTAAAATTATTTGCTTGACTAAGAAATCAAGTTCCATCTAAATAAAATGTATGTGCGGCTCCATTTGATAGAGGGCGATCCAAAGCGGGCTGCGCCTGAAAAATCTGTGTTGCGGCGTATGTGTCCACGATCCTCGCCGGGGCCGCCGCGGCCGCCATCACCACCAATAGCCAGAGGAGGAATAGAGTATTTTGTAAGAGAGCTTAGAGAAACACCCTTATCCACCACTGACTCCAGTGATTCAGATAATTCTGATGTTCTAGCGCCACCGCCACCGCCACATAGGGCTTGCGATCAAACTGCCCGCCGCCGCCGCTATTGGTGCATCTGCGAGATTCCCTACAACCTCCGGCGAAGAGCCAAAGATGCTTACGCCCCTCTGGTTGTCAAATTAGGCCCTCTCGAATACACACGCGGAAACGAATACAAATACGAATGCCGCACAATGGAGATCATCCGACAGCAGAAATGGTGTTACCTGCAAGAGGCGCTCTCTGCCACCGGCGATGTCCATCGTGGATTCCAGAATCTTTATCAGCAAATCCAAAAATTGGAGCGACGCGCGCGCAAGTGCTACTCTAAAAATTTGAGTCACATCGACAGCAATGAGTTTGTTACTATGATGGTGCTCGACGGTTGCTTCATCCTTCGAATCCTTCTCTAGGCGACGAAGCGTCAGCCTGTCAGCTCCGACGACCCCATCTTCAGCCAAAGATGGTTCTTTCTCAATGTCAGGCGCGGCCTCATGCTGCTGCCCTGCCAAATCCCCTTTTCCGTCCTCGAGCGCCTCTTCGATGTGCTTACGCCCTCAATGGGGATCACCGTCTCCCTCCGCCAAGTCGTCTACGACTTCTTCAAGGATACAATCAAAGGTCCTCCCCGCAACACCGACGCCGAACCCAAGCATTTGCTGGACATCCTACATTCGAATCTCTCCCCTGATGTCGATGGGAGCAAGCACAAGCCTTGTTCGTTCACCAATCCGAAACCATTCCCTGGAGCGGCGTATCTTCTAGAGGCAGGGGTGGAGTTAAAGAGCAGCACGGCGGATCGGTTGGACATTACATTCGAAGGTGGGGTTCTCAAGATCCCACACTTGGTCATTGCGGACGACACCAAATCCCTCTTCCTGAATCTCACGGCCTTCGAGCAGCTCCATCCTAGCAGCCTCCCCCATGTCACGGCGTACACTTTCTTTATGTGTTGTCTTATCAATACCGTGGTAGACGTTTCCATCTTGTGCAGGAAGGGGGTGATCGAAAATTCTTTGGGCAGCAATCAGGAGGTCGTTGATCTCTTCGTCGACCTTGGTCGAAACATCACCATCTACCCCAACGAAGTTTATATGGCGAACGTGATTGAGGGATTACATGACCACTGCAACAAGCGAATCAATACTTGGAGGGGGAGCTTCGTTCATAACTATGTGAGAAAACCGTGGGGCCTGGTTTCCCTCACAGCTGCCAGTATTCTGCTCGTCCTTACATCCATACAAGCCTTCTTCGCTATGTTTTCATATCTTCGGCCACCATCTCCTAGCTAGCAGCGCCTCTTGCAGAGAGCCCATG
The DNA here is from genome assembly GCA_030490835.1 of Annona cherimola. Classification (NCBI taxonomy): domain Eukaryota; kingdom Viridiplantae; phylum Streptophyta; class Magnoliopsida; order Magnoliales; family Annonaceae; genus Annona; species Annona cherimola. Next base: position 1,390,000 of record CM059971.1, on the reverse strand, counting down.
CGAGAGGCGTGCGCGTCGCTCCAATTTTTGGATTTGCTGATGAAGATTCTGGAATCCACGATGGACATCGCCGGAGGCAGAGAGCGCCTCTTGCAGGTAACACCATTTCTGCTCTCGCATGGGCTCCTTTGTGCGGCATTCGTATTTGTATTCGTGTCCGCCTCCGTATTCAAAAGGCCCTAATCTGACAACCAGAGGGGCGTAAGCATCTTTGGCTCTTCGCTGGAGGTTGTAGGGAATCTCGTAGATGCACCAATAGCGGCGGCGGCGGCGGGCAGCTTGATCGCAAACCATATGTAGCAATGGCGGCGACGGCGGCGTTGGTGCTGGAACATCAGAATTATCTGAATCACCGGAGTCATTGGTGGATAAGGGTGTTTTTCCTCTTGCTATTGGTGGTGATGGCGGCCCCGGCGAGGATCGTGGACACATACGCCGCAACACAGATTTTTCAGGCGCAGCCCGCTTGGGATATCGTCCTTCTCGACGGGGGCGGAGGAAAGTGATGAAGGTGAAGGGAGGCAACTGTCAAGCGGTGCAGAGAAAAGACAGTCTTTTATGTTGTCTTCCCTCCCTCAGCTGAACCCGGGCTTTAATGGGCGAGAGCTATTTCCGGGAAAGCTTCCCAAGGATATGAAACCCGTCCACGTGAAGCTTTCCGGAAATAGCTATCTTAAGATAGGCTCGAAAGCTCGGTAATTAAAAATATATTTTTATAAAATTTAGTTTGCAATCGCTTTTATTATCTATATTATCTTTTATGCACAATAAACTCTAATTAATAAAAATTTAAACATTTTTATATATATTCATGCATATATCAATTCTAAATCATGTATTTACACCGACGGGCGCTTGAAAGGATTTGGAGTGAAATGGTGTAAGCAAAAAATTATTTTTTAAGCAAAAAACGACATATTTATAAGTAGAACAAAAATTCTTCCAAAACTAAAAGAATTTAAACAATTGTTTTTTAAGCTTGGTTCAAAAAGGATTTGATAAAGTGCACTCGGATGTACTTAGCGTTGGTGCACTTGGGTGCTTAATTTATTTTTTTATTTTTTGAAATTTTTTTTATAAAATTATTAATGTAAGTGTATTTAACACATATATCAAATTTTACCATTTTTAGAGATTTTTAGATTTTTTAAATTACTAAAAATGTCATTGATTTTTAAAAATAAAAAATCTAAAATCTCCAAAGGAGAAAAACTTAATACACTAGATTAACAGTTTTATAAAAAAAATTTAAAAAATAAAAAATAAGTTAAATGCGCTTGAGAGTACGAGAGGCTAAAATCTCCGATTTCTACTTGTTGTGACCGGCAAATGATGACTTGCCTCTTCAACTTTCTTTCTAAATCCGAAACATTGATTATAATTTAAATTTTTTCTTGATTGATCAAGTGTCTTATTTGCTTAATTTCTCTCATTTATTTGCTTTGCGGAACTTTTTCCCAAATTTTCTTGATTGATCAGTAGCCTATTTGCTTGATTTCAGGTAAATTTTAATTTTTTACCATCGTTCAATTTCCCTCATTTTATTTTGCTCCGACCCCATCACTCCAGCCACCATCGGCTTTGTGCCACTTTTCCCTTACAAACGACGAAAGCGGAAAAGTCGGCATAATCCAAAATGGCTCTTGTTTTTTTTTTTATTTATTTACGAAAGGAAACAACCTATTCCTCATCCCTAAGATTTTCTAGGGCAGAGTGATAGGAAGAACCAAAATTTATTTTCAAAAAATTATCTATACATATTTTTTTCTGAATAGCTTGAGGGTGCCTTACCAAACATGTTGATGGACAAAAGAGCAAGAAATAGAGTCATTTTTTCCTGAATGGCTCGAGGGTGCCTTACCAAACATGTTGATGGACAAAAAAGTAAGAAATAGAGTCAGCAAGAGCGTGTGCCGCTGCGTTTTCTTGTCTAACTTTTCTAAGCACATGATGAGCTGTGACCGGAATGGCTCTTGTTTTCTTAACCATCGTATACTCGACGTCGATGCCCCACAAGCTGAACAATAACGCAAATATCCTTTCCAACGATCAGGGAAAGAGCCCGATGCTCTTTATTAAAAATCCGGGTTCGACTGTGGGAGGGCAGACAACCTAAAAGCAAGTTTCTTTTTTCTGCACAGCTGCGTAAATCCAGTTCATCACATCATTCATATCATGTCGGTCGTTGAATCCATCGTCGGCTACACTGCTAGCATGATCAGGCAGCAGCTGTATGACGAAGATGTTTCCTTGTGGGTTGTGCGGGGGCAGTTCGAATGGATTCAAGGGGAGCTGAGCCGAATCGGCCTTCGCTTGAACGATGCAGACAGAGACGCAAGAGCAGGGAACGCCATCATGGAGGCCTGGGTGGTAGACGTGATGCGGACGACGCCATCACTTTCTTCGTGTGGATGGAGGAACACCGGAAGAGGAGAACATTAATCGATCGACCAGTGTTTGTTCTTCTGCTGTGATCTCCTCAACCTGCATAAGGCCGTGGTCATGGTAGAAGCAGTCAAAAAGAATATAGAAGAGATATCAAAACGCATTTCCGAATTCTCCCTCCAGGGCCTCCACCGAATTGATCACGGGGCAAGTTTTGAATGCTCAAGCTCTTCCCCTTCGCGATTGCAGCATTATCCCGTAGCTATCTCCCACTTAGAAGATGAAGTGTTAGGGGCCTTCGATCAGGACATTTCTGCATTGCGGAAAGTTCTGAGGAAGGGAGAGCGACGACGCTGCGTGGTTTCCGTAGTCGGCATGGGCGGTGCCGGAAAGACGGCTCTTGCCAGGAAATTATACAAAGACAGGATTATGGAGGTATTGCAGGAAATCGCCAGCCAAATGATGGGGCTGAAAAGAAAAGACTCTGCAGAGATGGAATTGCTGCAGGTGCTCCGGGAGTTTCTCGAAAACCGTAAGTATCTCATCGTCTTGAAATTATATTTACAAGGACTTCGTCTCCATTCGGAGGCCACTTTGTGGAAGTATTTAATATTATGGTCCCCATTTTGTAGTCATTGAACTCTAGATCTCTACATCCACATGATCTCTTCCTCTTTAAGCATTTAATTATATATAATATATATTACAATTTTGAGAATCCCAACATTTCCAACTTTACCTTTTCTTCTCTGGCAGCATTCGGATGGCTTTTCCTAATCACAGCATCTCCTACTCTGTTTCTGGATTCCGAACATTTCGGGTGTGTTTGTCAATTTAGAAAAGTTGTCAAGTTAAAACTTTTCAATTTAAAACTTGTCACTTTTTCATAATTATTATTTTTTAAATTATTTTTTACACATTTTTCTATACAACAATCTTACTTTTCAATCATTTCTACACAACTACCAATACAACTAACCTATTTATTTTAAATTTATTCTCTTTACTCTTTATCATTACCCCTACAACATCATATCATTTTCTACTAATTTGACAAGTTTTACCTAAAAAAAATTTTCATAAAAAGTTTTACAACTTCCTAAACACACCCTTTGTATTGCTCGTGTTGTCTCACATCTGTCATTTGTTCTGCACTAATGCGACTGCTTTCTTATCCCGGCCCCACGACAATTCATGTTATTGATAAACAAAGATGCCGCATGACATTGTCACACCCTATCGCTTAACGACGTACATGCGTCAATTTAAGTTGCAACTATAATTTTAAAAAATGAAGAATTATCCTGGTACTTCAAATTTTATAACTTTCCAAACACATCTTAGATATATCGAGTTTAAATTAGTTTGTTAGACTTTCAATTTAAGATGAAGTTCAACTAAACTTCAACTTAGTTTGGCTCATTGCAACCCCAAACTATGTTTTTTTTTTATTAAAACCCTAAACTATACTTGATCCCCAATTAAAATTTTTTTTTGAAGGTATCCACATGAAACTTGAGTTAATTAATTTCTTGATCAGCCATTTAATCATTTTTTTTTCAAGTGAAAAATTATTTTCCCTCTGGTTCGATTTTCCTATGATTACTAGACAGCAAAATAATGATGAAATTACAAATTAATTAATCAAATCATCCTCTAACATAGTAGTAACACAAATAATTGATGACATTTAAAATACTTCCCACCCTAAACACATCACCCAATGCATGTTTATATATTTTTTGATTGAAGTGTTTTTATATATTTAATATCAAAATTTTTAAGTAATATATTTAGAGATGTTATACAATTTTTTTTTTTTTTAACTATGTTAAGTATTAAAAGAGTAATGAATCTTAGGTCTTATAAAAAAAGAATTTATCTATTGGGAGCAGTGTGTCTCCACAAGTATATGATGGAACAATGTACCTCCACGAGAATAGATGAGAGTAATGGGTCTCCCCTAAAATATTTATAAGCATGTCTCGGTACTCTAGATATGTAATCGAAATCGAAATGGTTGTAAATATATACATAAAAAAGCTATTTGTGTATTTGTGAAGGTCTTAATACATTCAACAAAGATAATGTCTCGAGAAAAGTGAGTTGCACAATATCAACTTTTTTATTATTAAAAAATTATTTTAAATAATATATTTAGCTGATATAAAATACTTATAATTCTAGTTATAAATATTTTAATAACTAATTTTTTTTTGAATTTTCAATAATAATATGAATTTTTTTGTAGTATCAAAATAAAAATAATGTTGTAAATATAATATACATCTTAAAAAAAGTGAGAGATCCATGTGATATGAGATGGATAGAGTTTGAATAAATCTGGTTGTAGAGAAGTAGGAGTGAAGATGTAAATATTTTTGAAAAGTGAGAGAGTGATATGATAGGATAAGATAAAGTGGAAATAAATTAGATTATTTATATAAAAATGATTAGAAGTATAAAATGAAAAAATAGTACCTTTATAGAGCACGCCCATAGAAGAAGAGGTAAAAAAGGGGTGTGGTACACCAATTGAAGCCATGTTACTTCGACAAGCACCTTAGTAAAGCAGGTCGCAAAATCATAAATTATGATTGACAACGGTAAAAAAAAATTTGCTCACCGTTTCCATGTAGCTTTCTATATGACTAATGCAGTTTTGGGAAAATTCCATATAAATCTAAAATTTTTATTCATAATTTCATTTATAATTATAAACTTTCAAAAATTCCAAATATATTTACACATTTTACCTAAAATTCTACCTATACCCATGTTGTTAAAAATTCATTAAATTGGTTATTAACTTCCTCTGAAACAACGAATAAGTCTATTTCTAATTACAATTTTATAGCTAAAAATTCACATCTAAATAAATTTGTAGTACTTTTAAAACTATAAAATCATATATTATTTAAACATAAATTTGTAGCATTGACCAAAACTATATTAGGGCTTAGGCATATTTATCATTTTATAAAGAAGTTAATAGCTTCCTTAACATATCTCTAACTAACGATGTGAGTATAAGTAATAATTTAGGCAAAATAAGTGGGTATATTGAGAATATTTGAAAATTAGTTAATATAAGTGGAATTAGAGGTAAAATTGGTTGACATATGTGAAATTTTTAATCATTTCTTTTCAATTTTTCATATAATTATTTAACTTTCTAATTATTTTTATACAACTGTACTTTGCTCAGGCAAATTCATCGCAAACGGGAGATAACTAAGCGAAAGTGAGAATAGCTCTAGCTCGTCTTTTCTTTTATTGTTTCATTTGGACGCTGCGTTATAACATCTCCGCTTATATTTTTTAACTCCTCGATCTTGCCAAAAAAAAGTTTTCTAAACTGATTACACCCAATTTATATCTCAGAAAAAAATACACCCAATCTAGTACCATCTAAATAAAATGTATGTGTGGCTCCATTTGATAAAAGTGTTAATTTAAGGGGTGGTTCTTATGCTGGGATGAAGATGAGATGAGAACAAAAGATGAAAAAAATATGTTATTGTGTATTAGAAATAAGAAAAGATGTATTCCGATTGAGAAAAGTTGCGAGGGGAATGAAAAAGTAGGTTAATATTTTCTTGAGAATGAATTATTTATTTATTTATTTTTTTAAAATGAGAAACGGGAGTAAACAAATCCTACCAAGTGATGTTGTCTCATCTGACCCCATTTTTTGATTGGTCCCATTTGACCTTATTGATGATTAAATAAAAATCTAATATAGACGTTGCATTTAAAATTATTTATTTTATTAGGGCCTATCGAGAGAGATTTGAGAAGCTTGAATGGGATGGATAAATGAAATAAGAATATAATGATATATTTGAGAATGAAAAGTGTTGCATTATATCTCAGAAAAAAAATACACCCAATTTGTGAATAGCAGGAGACAACGTTACTTACACTTGTCTTTTAAATTTTATTGATAAATTTAATGATAGAAATATAATCATTTAAATTCTTTTCTTTTTATCTAATTTTAATTTTCATTAGTATTAACTTGAATCGTAATATATCATGCTTAAGCTTTGAAATTTATAATATATACGACCAGCAGAACATAGATAGCAGTGTTTTCACCGCATTCGTCTCGGTGAATGTGGTGAAAACAGCCCTACGCGTCGCCCGTGTCCTTGAATTGGAACCTGCATCCGCTATTTCCCGGGAAGCTTCACGAAGCTCGCCCTATATAAAAATGATTTAGAATTGATATATGTATGCATATGTATAAAAATGTTTAAATTTTTATTAATTAAAATTTATTATGCATAAAAGATAATATAGATACCATGTTTGTCGTTAAAAAAATAAAAGCGATTGCAAATATATTTTTAATTTCTGAGTTTTCGGGCCCATTTTAAGATAGCTATTTCCGGAAAAGCTTCACAAGGTCCGGAAGGTCAACCGGAAATAATATAGATATCGTTTCTGAGCTTCCCGAGAAAGATGGACCGCCGCGGCCGCCATCACCACCAATAGCAAGAGGAGGACATGAAAAAAAAGAAAAAAAGAGAGCTTAGAAAAACGATTCAGATAATTCTTCTGATGTTCCAGCACCAACGCCACCGCCTCCTCTGCCATTGCTACATAGGGTTTGCGATCAAGCTGCCCGCCGCCGCCGCTGTTGGTGCATCTACGAGATTCCCTACAACCTACAGCCTCCGGCGAAGACCCTTTCTCTGTTCCCAAACATACCCTTAATGTGTAATTTCATCATTATTTTTTGTCTAGTAATCACAGGAAAATCGAACTAGAGGAAAATTAATTTTTCACTTGAAAAAAGTCGATGAAATGGCTGATGGGGAAATTAATTAACTCAAGTTTCATTTTCATTGTGGATACCTTCAAAAAAAATTTCATTGGAGATCAAGGATAGTTTAGGGTTGCGATGAGCCAAACTAAGTTGAATATTATATGTTTTAATATTTCACTAATTATTAAAAATATATATTACTAAAATAAAACCTAAGAAAATACGATATAACTTTATTAAAATATATTAATATACAATTATATATAAGAGTTATATGTAGATGTGCAAATTCATCTTATTAATTGTTATGTTGTTTTTTGGATAAATTAATTTTTCTACTGTTGCTGTAATTAATTATAACAAATGTAGAAATTTTGAAAGAAAATAATAATAAGATTTAAATATAAACTTATAATTTTTAATAAATTAATATACGTGATGATATGGTTGACCAACCCTAATCATATTTTTGAATTAGAGTTAAAATTTCTGGCCTTTCCTTCTACTGTGTTAAAAAATATTAATTTTACTTAGTAAAAAACGGGTAGGTCAAGGGTTGACCCGGCCCAATTCCCAACCCTAATGTGAGATAAGAAGATGGGATGAGAGAGGAAATAATGGTTTGGCTGCTACTGGTACATGTAAATGAGAAATGAAGGTGGGGTCGGAAGTTGCTTTCGTCCAGCCTGTCCATGTATGTCTATATCCACCAACCAACTAATTATTATTATTATTATTATTATTATTATTATTATTTGAATTGCAGATGTTTACAATTATCTTAATTACTATTACATTTAAGTGCTCTCATCTATATGGGATTATTATTATTATTATTATTATTATTAGCTCCAAATATGTAGAATGATTTAGAACAAACCACCCGTCTTAGATAATTGAAATCTGCTATTATCGCTTTTGCCACTAATTATCTGCTAGTTGCTAGTGAGTTGCTACTCCATGCCTCACTCCAAATGAAGAACGGCTTCTGTGGGATCCAAGTTCTCCGGCTTAAATGAATTCAAAAGGGGAAAAAAAAAAAAAAAAAAGTTCTGCGGCTTATCTGCGGGTTTTTTTTTTTAAAAATTTATATTTTAAGTAATGGAAATCATACAAATCGATAATGGTAATTCAAAAACTAACATACAATAATTTTAATAGTAATATCTATAATATTAATTTATATAATCTAAAATGTTATAGATATGTATTTTAATTAGATTTATATCGATGCAAACACCATATGTTACTTTTATGTGATAGATTAGATTTATATCGATGCAAATACCATCAAGTGCTGTTGAACCATACTATAATTACACTATAGACTGTTGCAAATAGAGCCCAATTAATATTTTATTTTAAATCTAATCCATTAAGTGTAATTGATAGTATACTAATTTTTATTCAAATCAAATATGTATGTGTGTCTTATCTAAAAATAATATAAAATCAATATAATAGAATAATTTGATATAAATATCAACTTTAAAATTGTATTTTTAATCTATAAACCTGCAAAACATAATTTTATAAATAACTACATAAAATATCATCTATTTACCACACGAACGACTCATTTTGTAGTAGATTATACTATAGTTATGGTGGAGTACGAATCATATTGAATCAGATCTCTGCATTTTAAATATATGTACTATATGATTTTAAATGGAGTCCAATTATATACATAACAATGTATTCTAAGTTAAAATAATATATTATTATTTTTTACATGAGTTTATTTTTAAAATTTTTTCTTCATAAGCATGTTTTACTAAGTGTATTTCTTATATACACTAAGTTTTGCTATTTTACCGTGCTTTTATATATTTATTTTTATTTTTTAAAAATCAAATTTTTTCAAGGATGAAAATGACAAAAACGCTTTAGAAATTGATAATTTTTTAAAATAAAAAATAAATATGTAAAAGTATTTTGAAATGACAAAACTTGGTGTATGGATTGAATACACTTACAAAAACATATTTTTTTAAAAAAATCAAAAAGATAAACTTGAATGAATAATGTATTTTAATCAATGTAATATATATAAGAGGGGTGTTCAGTTGTGACCGAGAACATGGGGGCAGCCGTGCCTCTCACCATAGGATTCCCCTAAAAATATTTTTCGTATTAATTAGAAATTATGAAAAATGTCATTGTATTTAAAAATAAAAAATACTTAAAAGTATCTAAAAATGGTAAAACTTGATTTATAACTTAAATACAGCTAACTCTACGTGTTTCTAAAAAAAATCAAAAAAAAAATATTTTAAGAAACGTCCCATGGCTGGATGCATGGGAGAGTCCCGTGTGCCCGGTCCTTCTAAAATGCACCCAAAGCGTCAATGTCCGTGGGAGCTAAGAGTTCCCATTGAAGCCGTTGAGCCGTTCCCCTCCGAATGACAGAAAATTCTTCAGAGCTGTCACCTTCATGCTACTACATACATGTGTTGTATATTTATCTAGTGGTGTCCATCCCACCAAATCTGTGGAATCCCTACATTTGAGCTCATCCATTCTTTTTTTTTTTTTTTTTTTTTTTTCTGATTTATTAAGCCAAAAAATCTATCTGATAACTAACTTTGACGATATTTTTAAATCAATCCATAAAACTTTTTATTTCATACAAGTACTATATTTTTTTAATATTTCTTTATATTTTTACTTATAACTACCATATTTTCAATTAGAGGTCTGATCATTTACAGCCGGACACCATGCATCCGGCCTAAAAATATATATTTTTTATTATTTTTGTTTTTTCATGGACAAATAAATCTAGGTGTATGAAATTTATAAATCAAGTTTTATAATTTTTGGATATTTTTAAGTATAAGATAATTATAAAAATGACGCTGTCTTTAAAAATACAAAACAAATACTTAGGAAATTAACCAACACTATAACAAGGTGGAACTTCTGTTATACTTTTTCTGCCTTCTGTATACATTTTAAACTAGGCCGATTAATAGAAAAGATTGATAATAATGTTAAAGAAGGACAGAGAGAAAAGCAATAACAATGAAAATTCAAGAAAAAAAATCGTTAATTTCTGGGTAAAGTAAAGTTTTATACAGGCTACCAAAAAGGTGGACTATCAGGGATTTCCAAGGGAAGGCAAAAGAGGTAAGTGGTGGTTGGGCTGGCCTGGCCTTGCATGCAAACATAGCAAGGATGGAAATGATACTTGCCTTGCAAACTAAGGTGGGGTTGAGATGTCCAAACACCAGATGTGAATGTGATGAGAGGGGATTTTTATAAAATACACCCTCCAGGTATGAATCATTAAACTGCAACACATGTGTTTCAGCAATTTACAGAATAAATCTTCAAATTTCAAGCTTTAGCACTCGTTTAGGATTGAGATGGGATGGAATGAAGATGGAACGATGATAAACCGAAAATTTTCATTTGCAAAGACACTTATTATTCTGTTATAAAATAATTTAATTTTCCCATTTCTTATACAATTTTTCTTATTCCTAATATAAAATTTAATATATAACAACGTTTTTTCATCCATCTCCTGCATCCATTCCACCATTGAATAATGTCCAAGTAGAAAGTGTTCTTTCTCTGTACAAATTTTGAAATTGTCCAAAAATAGCTTACAAGAGAGTTCTACTGCGGCTTTTGTTTGGGTGGGGGTTTGAAAACCGCATGACACTGCTATTTTGGATGAGTTAGGATTTTACTCTTTTACTTACAGGTGTTGGTTGAAGTGGAAAAATTTCGGCTAAAATTAAAAGTCGGGCTAAGTGCCCATTAAAAATAAAAGGAAATACACGCTCTCCGCTTTCAAAAATGCCCTTCTTCTTTCTGTTTCGTAGAAAATTACAAACATGCAAGTTGGAGCAAAGATTTCTCATTATATTTAAAATGTGAAAATAAATACAGTTCAAAAGTGCAATTATAAATACTTACCGAGTTTATGTTGCAAAAATGTATGCCTAAATATACCCATTAAGTTGGGATGCAGTCTTATGCACTTGAGTGCATACACTTATTTTTAAATTTTTTTGAATTTTTTTGAATTTTTTTTACGCAATTGTTAATTTAAGTGTATTTAATATGTGTATTAATTTTTACCACTTTTGAAAATTTTTAGATATTTTTTTTCGAATTTTTAAAAATCAGTGATATTTTAGTAATTTAAATATACTTATATTAACAATTTTATGAAAAAGTTTCAAAAAAATATAAAAAAGGGTAAAGTATACCCAAATGTATTGAGCCCAATGTACCTAGGTGCATAAGAATACAGTCGTATTAAGTTTGGGCTTAATCCCAAATTTACCTATAATGTATTCAAAATTTCAAATATACTTACTATGTTTGCTTCAATTCTAAAAATTTTCATTCCATAAAATTGTTTGTTAAATTTTTATAACTACCCAAAATATCCTTTTTATAAAATACTAAATGAAGAAATAAAATAGAAGAAAATAAAACTACGGAGCTCCAAATCTAGAACTCATATACAATTAGGACATTAGTGAATTATGACATTTGTTTTTTAATTTCTTAGTAATTTTGAAGAGCATGTTGATAATTTTATATATTAATTAATGATATTAACTTACAGATTGAGCGTTTTTAATTTTTAAGATAAAGTGTAAATGTAGTAGATATATTTGATATTTTTGAAATGTTATAGATATATTTGTAATTAGAAAACACCAGAATCCACGGGGAGGGTAGATGCAGAGAGAGAAGGAGAAGCAAACCGCACCGACAGTCTGATCATGAAGAGCTGCGGGGGAGACTGCTGGTGAAATCTGGGCCGTTGGTTGATGTGAGTTGGCCCTTCGCTTTCTGGGCTCTTCTTCGTTCCTCAACACTTGTATTTTGCTGGTATAAGAGAGCAGCGCAGACGAAAAAAAGAAAATGCAGAAAGAGAAATTGTAAAAATATTTATAGCGGGCCAAAGGCAGGCATTGCAGAGAAGAGGAGAAGAGAAGAGGAGAAGAGGGGAGATCTGAGGAAGAAAGAAAGAAGAGAGAGATGAAGAGGTGGGGTTTTGGAATTTTGGTTTTGGTGATTTTGGTGGTGGGTGTAGTGGAATCGAAGGAAAAAGCGAAGAAATGCAGCAAAGGATGGGAATGTAAGGACAGCATCTACTGCTGCAACCAGACCATCTCAGATCTCTTCCAGGTCTACAATTTTGAGGAGCTCTTTGCCAAGCGCAATACCCCCGTCGCACACGCCGTCGGCTTCTGGGATTACCACTCCTTCATCACTGCCGCCGCCGCTTACCAGCCCCTCGGCTTTGGCACCACCGGCGGAAAGGTCACCCAGATGAAGGAGATTGCGGCTTTCCTTGGACATGTCGGCAGCAAGACCTCATGTATCTCTCTCTCTCCCTCTCTCTCTCTTTCGCTTTAATATTCATCTTATTCACACGCTTGCCCACCCACCAAAGAAGGTAAACAGAAGGGGGGATGATTCTCGATTCAGTTCGACATCTTTAACAATGGCATTTCTTATTTGTAGATTAAATGTTGAAATTGTTCCTGAAACCTTTGTCTTTGATTTGGGTTATACAATTTAGTGGCCTTCTGTTCATATCCATTTCCCCCCACCCAAATCAATGTCTCCCAATTAGCTTTGAAATTCGTGGACACGAAGGTATATCCTTTATCGTTATTTGTGCATGCATGTTGTTAGTAGTCTTCCTATGTATGGTCTGTTTGCATGTTTTTCAGACCACAGATCTAAAGCCTCATGCGTTGATTTTAGTTGTGAAGCTGATGTGGATCTGATCATCAGTCATCAATTCATTAGCCTCGCTGACATATTTGGCTTCAAGCCTTCAACTAAATTGTCTGATGTGGATTTTGAAACTCCAAATTACAATAGTTCTTGTGTATTTTTTCCTAGATTGGTGGCTTACTGTCAGTTGTTCAATTAATATAGACTCGTATAGCCCACGGATGCTAGGATTCTTTTAGCTGAATCGTGAGTTTGCTACTCAGATAAATGACTGACATTTAGCCCCGTTCTTTCATGCTGTTTTGATCCAGTGATCCTTCAGTAACATCTCAGTGCTGCAGATGCTACCTAATGGGAACTTTAGGTTTATTTTAACAATCTGCAGTTCAAATTGATATGTTTGTGTGTTTTGATGGATAATTTTTTCTTGTTTGGTATCTCAGTAATGATGCATGGGCATCCTTTATTTGTCATACAACTATACAAGATCTACTTTGAACAGATCACCTGTCGAAGCCGCCATCCATATCCCATAACCTAGAAACAAATGGCTTTCTAGAAATTTAGTTTCAAATGTATATGTGGTTTTAGAAACTCTGCATCTGGATTTTTGCAGAAGAATTTTGATGACATGCTATGTTTTTCTTTGTCGATAGGGCATGAAAATCTCTAAAAGCACAAACGTACTTTGCTAGGGTCTGCTGTGAGCAATGGATTTTCAACGGTTCCTCCACTATATTGGCAATTTGCTCTCTGTTCTGTGTTTGGTTAAGACACTGGTCATCACTAGAATCTATGTTTTGAAGTCTGGTGCAACCCAGCTAGTGTTTTCTTTTCTTGTTGCTTCTTTCGGGGAGCGGCATGCTATTAACTAACCTGAGCTTAATTTTCTTTAGTTGCAAAAGGGTTGTCCATGCTACTGTGTGAATGAGTTACAATCTCAATGCGGTGCTTCTCTTTTTGTTTTGCTTTGCTATGATTTTTTGTAAAATTTCGTCAGTTACATTCTTGTATCTAGTTCAAATTTTTTTTCTTTCAGATCTGAATGGATTCAACCTCTTTCAGGTGGTTACAATGTCGCCACTGGTGGTCCTTATGCATGGGGTCTGTGCTATAACAAGGAATTGAGTCCAAGCAAGACCTACTGTGAACCAAACTATGTTTACCCTTGCACGCCTGGTGTCGAATACTTTGGCCGTGGTGCCATTCCAGTCTACTGGTATGCTTTCTCCGGATATTCATGACTTTGTCTATGTTTGAAATAGCTCCCGTGAATACCGATGATGGCTCATGTTTACTTGATTGATGTGTGGCTCTAGGAACTACAACTATGGAGTCGTTGGCGAGGGTATCAAGGCTGATTTGCTGAACCACCCAGAATATCTTGAGCAGAATGCTACTCTAGCTTTCCAAGCTGCAATTTGGAGGTGGATGAACCCAATGAAGAAGAAGCAGCCTTCGGCACATGATGTCTTTGTGGGGACCTGGAAGCCTACGAAAAACGATACGTTGGCGAAGAGGGTGCCTGGCTTTGGAACTACCATGAATGTTCTCTATGGTGATCTGGTTTGTGGCCAGGGCGAAATGGATTCCATGAACAACATCGTCTCGCACTATCTCTATTACCTTGATCTGATGGGAATTGGGAGGGAGGAAGCTGGACCTCATGAAGTTGTGTCCTGTGCTGAACAGAAAGCATTCAACCCCTCCTCGACATCCGCCAGTTCATAAGATTGCGGTGTCGCCAAATATCTTGCAATAAAGGTGGTGGTGATGTTGATCATGGATGAATCTTGTTGGTATTAGAAACTTTCAATTTGTGCTGGTATTGAATTTGTGTAGATTGCTTGTTATATAGTGCTTGTCCGCAAGGTATTGAACCAAATTGTATTTGAGACTCAAAAGGTGATGCTTTTGTTGTACTTAAAAATTTCATCACTTGTTAAGTTGATTATGACATTGATAATGTTTTGGTTTTGTTATGACATGGATGATGCTTCTAGTTTACATGAACCAATTACTTTTGGCAACCCAAACACATTGCCATTAAATTATGATTTTGATATTACAAAATTGCATTTGAAATGGTAATGTTATTATTATTATTATTATTTTTTGAGGTTTTTTTTTTTTGAGAGTAATTATTTTTTATGTTCATACCAAGAATCACAGTGCTAAGCGTTGTCCCGTATGCTACTAACATTATTTTCCTTCTATTTTTTTTTTTTTTTTTTAAAAATAATTTAAAAAGCGTTTACTTAAAGTATGACCACAAGTTCTGTTCTTATTTTTGGATATAAACACAAACTCAAAAAACTGACAAATCACAAACGTATTTTTTTTTTTATTGTAAAGGAGGCTAACGTTCCAGAGCTATATTCAAAAAAGAATTTAAACTATACAGATGACAAGTCAAAGCTAGCTAATGCCTCTTCTATCATGAAATAAAACGCCATGAATACTTATATGAGTTTGTAAGAGTTTATAACATACTGATCAATTTGTAGCTCAAATTCAAGATTGTAACCTTATATCTTTGATTTTGAGCCACCAGTTCCAAGTAAGTTTTAATTAGCACTCGTGCAAGAAGTAGTCTATTATGTAAAGTTCATAACTCTGCCTTGAATGCTGAACATACACTAATATCTGACCACCCGGTATATGGAAGAAAAGATTAAATAAATGATTTCCAGAAGGAAGAATTTCTCATACTCTCCTAGCATTTTCTTATAATTCTTATTATACCTACAACGTTTTAAAATTTATTTTATTCGGATAACATTTCAGCATAAATTCCTATCATATCCATAGGTTAAAACGGCTGTTAATTACTCTATTAAAAAAATTATTTTATCATTTCATAATTTCTTAATTAAGATAACTTGACTGTAATATAGCTCTGTTAATATTGGTAAACTATTAATATGTGATATTAAATGATTCAAATATCATATTTGAGTTATATCGTTTCAACTAGAAAAATTTGAAAGGGTAAAATTGTTTTTTCAACTGGGAGTTAAGGGTTATTTTGATTGTATGTGTCCAGTAGAAATTTAGGATGAAATATTATATGTATAAATGAATTTTTTAAAAATATTATGAGTATATTAGGAATTGAAAGCAAATGTTACGACTAACCATTTTTCCTTTTAAAAATTAAAAAGAATGAGTAAGGGGAAAGAAAGGTCACTGGATTTTTAAATTTGGACTGCTTGCTCCAAAACAAGCAGACGGGAAACAGGAAATTAGATTTTTAAAAGAGCACTGAAAAGTAAGCAGAAAGAAAAGGTAAGTAAGGTGGAAAGGGGAAAATTGCGTCATAGACCCTCTAACTATGCGTATTGGCATTTTGGACCCCGATGTTTGCGTATTAGCATTTTAGACCCCCAAAAGTTTCGACGTTTGCATTTTACCCCCCACGCTCTCACGGCGTCAAAAAATCAGCGTCTGATAGTTCGAAATGACGAGAATACCCATTGACTACCGCTTCTTCACTCAGCCATTTCATACCACTATGGGCCACGAAATTTCCCATCACTATGGGCCACCGGATTAGTGAAAGCTTTGCCAGCAATAGCCAAACAATTCACAAGGGAGTTATAAGCCTTCACACTTGGAACAAAATCTTTACTCTTCATCTCACTATAGAACTCCATGGCATTCATTGATCGCCCTTGTGCGCAAAGCCCATGTAGCAGATAGTCATACGAAAATGCATTTAGCAAACACTTGTAAACAACACCCATTTGATGAAATATACGAAGAGCGTCGTTACGAAGAGCGTCGTTTAGGTGAAGCGAGAGAACATACCCCTTTATCATAGAATTCAAGTAGAAGATATCAGGCTCAATGGCATCATCAACCATCTGCCTGAACAGGCATCGAATTGTCTGCATATACATGTGATTTATGTATGAATTGCTGCCGCGACTGAGCATAGCGGAGAAGAGGAGATTGTAGGTCCTCACGGATGGGAGGGAATTGGGGTCCTTGCTCTTCTTCATGTGCTTGAAGATGGTCATTGCCCGCGAGAGCTTTCGGGCCTCTATGTAGAAATAGATGGCAGTGTTGAATAGGGTCTCCAAGGAGGGGATAGGGATAGCAAGGGCTTGATTGACGACGGCATCCATCTGCTCGTAGAGCTTCGAAGCGCCGAGCTTCTTGATGGTGATGAGAAAGGTGGAGACGTCATGCTTGAATCTGGGCTGTTGGGTAGCCCAGTCGAAGAGGCGATGGGAGATGTAGGGGTCTTTTTGGAGGGAGATTGCTTTGGAGAGGTCTTGTGGAGTGAATCCGGCGGCCCATAGTCATGGGAAATTCCGTGCCCATAGTGTATGAAATGGCTAAGTGAAGAAGTGACAGTCAATGGATATTTTCGTCATTTCGAACTGCAGACGCTGATTTTTTGACGCCGTGAGTCTAAAATGCTAATACGCAAATATCGGGATCCAAAATGCCAATACGCATAGTTAGAGAGTCTATGACGCAATTTTTCCGTTAGAAGTTAGATTTCTGAAGCAATGGCAGCTGTGGCGTCGCATCTGTCCTGCGTTTGACCGCATCGATCGAATTAATTATTAAAAACCAAAAGGACGGCAGTTCAATGCCTTGTTTTGCCCGCTTCCCCAAGAAATTAGGAAGAAATGCGCTGCTTTTTCTCCAACACCAGCAACCGACGCAGCAGCAAAACAAGCTTCTCCTCCAACACATCCACTCCTACTCCGCCTACAGCCCCAACAGCAGCAGCAGCAGCAACAGCAACAACAGCAACAGCAACAGCAACAGCAACAGCAGCAGCAACAGCAACAGCAACAGCAACAACAGCAACAGCAACAGCAACAGAAGCTACTCCTCTTCCTCCTCCTACTGCTCCCCCACCAGCAGCAGCAAGGACAGAAACATCATCATCATCATCATCTCCTTCTTCCTCCCAAGATGACGCTCCAACATCAAGATCAAGATCGGGATCGACCCCTCTTTCCCAATCTACTTCCGCTTCTACAGCCACAACCACCATCGACCTCAGCAGAGAATACAACATAGCTGTCCAAACCTCCTCGTACACTGAGATTTGGGACAAGCTCCACCAATTCCCCATCTCTTCTTCTTCTCCTCCTCCCTCCCCATCTTCCTCCCACCTCCTCGATCAAATTCTCCATCCCAATCACAACTCCATCCATCAAGCCCTCCAATCCACCCGCCTCACCAATCTCACCCGCCTCGTCTCCGCCTATTTCGACAGCAGCGAGCATGCCTCCCGTTTCTGCCTCCTTCTTCAGCGTTCCATCGACCGCGCCCGCAGCATCTACGCCCCTCTCCACGACCTCCTCCAGCTCCTTCCCCCGCTCTCCCCCTCCCCCGATTTCTCCTCTCTTTCCCAGCTCGACTTCGCTTTCTCCGCCCTCTCCGATTTCGACCTCCGCGACAACCCCTTCCCCTCCCTCTCCGACTTCCAGGACATGCGCCGCTGCTTCTCCGACCTCAAGCTCCAGCTCGACCGTCGCCTCCGCAAGGCTCGCCGCCGCGCCCGCGCTGCCAGCCGCGCCAATCGCTGCTCGGCCATCTGCCTCATCGGCACCGCTGTCGGGGTCGTTGTATCGGCCGCCGTAGTCGCCACCACCCACGCTCTCGCCGCCGTCTTTGCTGCTCCTCTATTCACATTCCTGCCCACCACCAGATTCGCCAACCAGCAGCTCGAGCACATTGCGCAGCTCGACGCTGCGGCCAGAGGGACGTATGTCCTCAACAACGATCTCGACACCATCGACCGCCTTGTGGCTAGGCTGCATGCGACGGTGGAGGGCGACAAAATCCTCGTCCGCCTGGGCTTGCTGCGAGGCAAGGAAATGTACCCAATTCAGGAGGTGTTGAAGCAGCTCCAGAAGAATCAGTCCAATTTTCTCCACCAGCTCAAGGATCTGGAAGAACATATCTGCCTCTGCTTTGCTGCTGTCAATAGGGCCCGCTCTCTTCTCTTGCAACAGATATTTCTCCACCAATCTCGTACCTCTGATCCTTCACCACCGCATTTTTGCTTTTCTAAGTACTGCTCTTCACCTGATTCCTTATCTTCAGGTTCAGATCATTGAATTGACATCCCTCCTGCTTCTGCCGGAGACGGGGGTTACTTTTTTTACCCCCTTGATTTTATACTGCATTTTCATTTCCTGTGTATCTGCCCTTTATGGGTTCATCAAGGCACTGTTTAAAATTTTAGATAGTACGCGGGAAAGAAACATTGTTGAAGATTTGACTGATGTAAAATTTGAAGTACTAATACAGCTCTTGTATCAGAAAATTTATATTTTCCATTGTTTTCAATCGCTGATTTTCTCACAGTGGATCATACTTGTTCAATTCTCATGTTATTGTTATGTAACATCAGTGTCATGATGGCTTGTTCACTTCTGTAATCATGGAAAGCCTCCAAGACTCTTCTTCTTCTGTTTGTTTGCGTGCATTATTGTGTGAATGAAATTTGAATGCCATATTCAGGAGCTACAATTGCTGACTTTACAAGTTATTATGTCTAATTAATACTGTTTACACCTAAAGCTGTGCATTCCCAAAGGAGATTGTGCCACATCAAGAGTCATTGTTTCTTGATATAGCTCCTTGAGAATGCAAGGTGTTGCACCCTGCATGGTTGATGAATGGCTTTGATACAGAATAATGTGTATCCAATTGGCTACACTAACCATGATATCTACAAAACCTAAAAAGCAAAATTTAGATTTTATATGGATCATGATTTTCTCTGGTTCAATAATATGCTCACTTCCAGATATGTAAATATTTATAGCATGTTCAAGTTAACAAAATTCATATATTCAGTGCACAATTGCGATTAGGAACTAGAGAGGACTAACAAGATTGTCTAATGATTCAACAACTTTGTAGAACCAAAGAGTGATCATTTTGTTTTTCTCATATCATTCCTTCCTCATCGTGTTGTACACAGTTTATAACCCATCTTCCAGAGTATCCATCTGAACAGCCTAGAGTATGATTTCTAGGCAGGGGACTCAGCTTTTTCGGCCCCTTGGATCTGCTAAAGATGATCGTCATTATAACTTCTTTTCAACTAAGTGGGTCTGCTGTCTCTCAGGAAAAAAAAAGCACTTTTTGGGTCTGCTATGTTGCTTAAGATAATGATTCGTGTCAAACAATTTACGTTGTTCTTTTCTTCCCACGGAGTCTAACTAATGCTAAAATGAGTAACCTTACAAAAATGTTTTGGCAAGTAATGGTATGCTTCACTAGATAGATGGGAAGAAATTTTGAATTTCATTGATGACAGAGTAGTAATGGTGGAAAATAAACTAATATGTGGCCCCTAATTCATTAAGGCTCGCTAAGGTATGCACCTAGGTTCAAGGCATACTTCTTGCTCCTTGATAAGTGTCTGACAATGCCCTTTTTTGTGTTGCATGCCTAGGGTGTCTTTTTCTTCAGTTTCCAAGTGTGCATTTGGTGCACCCAATTAAACTAACCCAAACACATTAAAATGAAGAAAAAAAAGCTGATGACCCCTTAAATGATGTCAGAAAACATGAGGTCAACAGACGCAAGTCAGATTGATGTGGAAACGGAGCCTTGACTTAATTGACTGAGACCCAGAATCCTGTAGGAAGTAGGTTCTATTAATAGGGTGAAAAGGAGTGTTGAGGGTCAGGAACGGTGAGCACAAGAATACACAAGTCACTGTGAGTAAGAACTCCTGAACGAAAAAAAAGCGGATTTGTGGACACTTGATTATATAGCCTTTCTTTTGCTTTCTTAGGGTGTGTTTGGTTGGAGGTAAAACTTTTGATGAAAAGTTTTTTGAGTAGAAGTTGTCAAATCAATAGAAAATGATGTGATATAATAGGAGTAATGATGAGGAGTAAAGAGAATAAAGTTAAAATAGATAGGTTAGTTGTATGGGTAGATGTGTAGAAATGATTGAAAAGTAAGGTAGTTTGTATAGAAAAATGTGAAAAAATAATTAAAAAATAAAGTAGTTATGGATAGTGAAAAGTTTAGAATGAAAAGTTTTAGTTGACACTTTTTTACCCTAAACAAACACACCCTTAGTGAGGTTTTATAGTTGTAAACTGGGTAGCCATTGCTTTGAATTTGGCCTGGGTTTTGGGTCATACGGATGTTGACTATAATTGCCATCAAGTGTACCTCGTGATCTCCTCATAGTGAAGAGACTTTGTCAGTCTGATGCCTTGATTTTGGAGAAAACTAGAGTGCTTTACACACTTCTTGGAACACCATATGATTGTTGGGTTTTAATTAAATTTAAAAAATTATAAGACAAATTAAATCAGCTATGCTATATGGGTCAAAATGAAAAACAAAATATGCAAAGAATGAGTTTAGCAAACATGTGGATGAGTGGTAAAAAAAAAAAAAAAAAGAAACAAAGTAATTTGAATTATTCTAAAGGTAACTAGGTAATAAAATGAGGGAAAGTAGACTAAGGTGGCTTGGGCTATGTTAAACAGAGGCTTGAAATGACATAAATTAGGAGAGTTGAGTTTATTCAAATATATGGTGGTAAGAAAATGAGAGGAAGATCCAAAAAAATGTGAATAAAGACGTAGTTCATAATTTTCATAATTGTATAGAATGGTTCAACAGGATCCATACAACTGATCACACATGGGTGGAAAATAGCAGAAGCAGCTGCTGCTGATTAAGAACTTTGACAAATGTTTGCTAGAGCTTTCATATGGTATGTTGCATAAAATCAGCTTCTTGTTTCCCTTCTCATTTGGCTTCTTTCTGTTGGCAAAGCTAAATGCCATGAATTTTAGCTCTGTAAGCAAGTTCCTTCATCACTGTAATTGCAGGAGAAAGGAGAAAGGGAGACCACAAACAAACTGCACTTGGAATGGAAGTAGCCTAAAAAAAAAAAAAACCAACATGTGACAATACATGAAAAACATGATTTTTAAAAATGTCTGCACCGATAGAGCGGATATAGTACAACTACTATTGAATTGTTGAATTATACTGAGTTGATTCAGTCTTGTTCGAACCCAAAAAGTGTGAAATATAATTCGCAACTGAAAACAGTATGGTTCAGTTCAAATCACACTGTCAAGTTGCCATAAATGACCAGTCTTAAAACTAAACAGACGACATTACCTTCTAAATATTTTGGAGACTTAACTAAAGAGAAAAAACGAGTCACTGTTCATATCTCAAATGAGACCCTAAATCTTCATTATTATTCATGAAAATTGGAATTTAGAAAGTCTAATATATGTAGATTAAGGGATAACAATTGGTTGGAGGAAAACAAGGGTATAAGTTAATTAAAACAATCTTAAAACAGCACAGGCAGGTATACTATACACAGTTTATCAACATGTATGTATATGTATGATCTCAATGAACCAAGGGATAAGAACTTGTGTAAGATTTAGTATATACAATGCTCACTATTGGTATTTTGAGGAAAAACATTCATTTGGAATGAATTAAACTCCACTCAAGTCCTTTGAATGTTGTGCATAGGAACATTTGGAGTTGGATGCTTGGATCTGCCTTTAGTTGGCCCAACTTTATTGTTATTATTATTATTATTCAAGACTGTAGGGTCTCTGGTTGAGTTTCAACATGAAAATCTCGGAAATCATTCCCTGTGGAAAAGCGTGAGAATTACTGTGCTATTCCTAGCAGCTTGGAAATTAAACTGGATTGTGTTCTCTCCAATTCTAGAGGGGTTTCTTAGAGTGGACAAACTTGTAAATATCTGTGACTTTGTCACCTGAAATGCATGTTTGAAGACAATTGTAAGACTTCCTATAGAAAGGCATCCGCGATGAGCAATTAGTGTTGTATCATTTGTGCAGCAGAATCTGAACTACAGACATTTATTCTTTCTAATGGGAGTTGTATTTACAGAATACCGGTCTGTCTCTCTCAGTGCCTTTTCTGTGTCAGTTTCGACTTGGCAGAGTGGAAACTTTTCGAAAAGAATTTTCTGGTTGACTATTATGGATGTTGCTGTTTGTTGACAGAACTCTTTAAAATCAAAGAAGAGACTGGTTTTCCTGATAGCTAAAAAATTTCTGGTTTCCTGAAGAAAATATTTCAAGGGATTAGACTCTATGCATATAAGGTTTGACCAATGGACACGGATGTTAATTGCTTCTAAATAGGTACCAATACTTTCTCCTCATAGTGCCTTCATACCTGACAAATTTGAAGAAAGATCAATATTGTCTAAAAAACTGAAATCAAGTATTAATTTGATAATTCAGGCAATCATTTTTTGCATGACTACCCTCAATGTTTCCCACAGGGAGGACATTGACAAACCTAGAGGACTAGACTCAATAAGTGCCGCAATGAAAGAGAGGGCACTGCGTAGTGGGACCATTTTTGGTTTTGCTGTTTTTTCTTCTAACTTCAGATTGAAAAAGCATAAATAAAAAACAATAAAATATTGCTTCGGCAGAAGTGCATAAATAATTAATGACAAGTGAAAGCTGCCCATATTAAACAATGCCAAATGAAGCCTTAAGTTATCTTCTTACTTAGACAATTATTTGAGAAGTGCGAAAAGAAGAAAAAGAACCAAGACAGTTTTTATCAATTTCAAAAGAGCAGACGATAGCATCCCAATATATATATATATATATGGGAAATGATCCAGTGCATGCGACTGCACCGTGCAGTCCATGCACTGTGGGCCCCACCTGATCATTTCCCATAAATCTACCTCACCCATTGTATTTAGAATTGTTCACTTTATTACCATACCAATTTTCATCCAAATCCAACATGTGTGTAGTCTTCATCTTAAAATGGTGCAAAATCAACGTAATAAAATAGTTTAATGTAAATATCAAGTTTAAAGTGGTTTTTTCAACATCTAAACCGTCTAAAGTATGATTTATATATGGATAAATGAGTGTATAAAGTTTCATTACAATCTAATATGTGTGGGGTCCATTTTACAGCGGACTGCATAGGATCGGTTCCCTATATATATATATATATATATATAGGTGTTAGAAAAGAAAATAATTATCAAGAGACATGTCGATGTTTTTAGATATAACCTAGCTATAACAAATGCAAGAACCATGAGTGGAGATTCAAGTGATTTTCTAGTTGTAATAGTTTTGCACCAAAGCTCAGCTTTAAGTCGTTATCTTTCACTTTAGTTGTAGTTAAACTCATTGGACATTTACAAGAAGAAGTACTTAGGTGTATATTATTTGTAGATGACAATCCTAATAGATGAAACAAAAGTAGTAGTAAACTTAAAATTAAATAAGTGGAAAATGCTCTAGGATTTAATAGTTTTAGAATTAGTTGAACAAAAACTGAATATATAAAATGTGACTTTAATAATAGCAAGCACCTAGATGAAGAATCAAATAAGATTTTAGACTAAGTAGTACCAAAAATTGATCACTTTTAGTATTTGTGATGACCTTCAAAACTATAGAGGGCGGAGGGTAGAAAGCCTGATTTAGTAGAGAAGCCAGTAGAGAAGTCACTCCTGCATTGAAAAAGGGAGAGAGTTCCTAGATATTTAAAAGTAGATCTCAGGATAAACATAGTGTGACATATTTTAAAATAAAATCGTGCAGTTGAGTCGTTAAGCGAAAGCGAATAATATTGCAGTATGAAACCCACAACTCGCCGGCCAAGGATCACTTTTCTATGTTTGTGTATTCCAAGTGGTATTAGAGCAAGACCACCTCTAATAGATTTGGCTTTGTAGGCAACAAGAAAAATAAGAGAAAAACCTAAACAATATGGATAAAAGTAATTAAACCAAATATGAAAATGTTAAAGAGTACTGAAGACTGTACATATAGAATAATGCAACAGAATCCATGCAACTGAAAGGTTGGAAACAAGTTATGATGATGATGATGATGATGGGATTATCATTTTCTGCATCATAGAAGCTTTGGTTATGATGGTCGACGAGGCTGTGAAATCTGGATGCTTCTAGAAATTCTAAGTATTGCTGAATGCATATCTTTTAAGAAATCTGACAAATGTATGCTAGAGTGTTCGTATGGTATGTTGCATAAAATTGGCTCCTTGTTTCCCTTCTCATTCGACTTTTTCCTGTTGGCAAAGTAGTGGAGAGGGTAAGCAGTAAGCCCAAGTTCTGAAGTTATAGTTGTTAGTTATCCTAAAGTAGTTGTATTATCATCATGATTTTTATTTTAGCTAATTCACCTCTCTGCTTTGTGTCTCTTTTCCATCAACCTATGAGCATTATCTTAAATTGGAGGAGATCGAAAGGATGCTTTAGGGCGACATTATGAGTTGGAATTGTAGTTTCATTTGGTGAATTTGTAAGAGATTTTTATGCTGATGAAATTCAGTTTCACAACTATTTTTATTATGATGGGAACAAAGCTTGATTAGTGAAATGACTGTTGGAGGTTTGTTGAGGAGCTTAATGAGTTATGATGGACTACAGTTATAATCATCCGGGTGAAGCATAAGTTGACAAGGATTTCTATGACTTGAATTGAGAGTGCAAGCTTATCATATCAAATGGGATGAGAGACTATCAGGTCTAGACATGGTATATCCAATGGAGGACATAAACAACTGATGATATTAATTCATTTCATGTTAATATGGTGTTGGTGGTTCCCTTGTTCTACTACTTGTGTCATTTTTGAGGTTGCTATTAAGATGAGCTATTTGTGAGGCCTGTTATAGAATATGATTTGCATGTGGCCGGTGAGGTGCCTTTATATGTAACGTCCTATGGGCTATTTGTATTTATTTCTGTGTTGGAGCTCGTGGATAAATGGGGATTTGTGCTTTATTGAAATGCTGTGGCGCAATTGAAGAATGAAAAATTATATTTTGCATCTTTAAAATCAAATGTGTATAAATTTTGTGAAGAGACGTGCATATGATGGATCAATGGAATTTGGGCTTTAACATGGGGGATGGTATGAAAGCCTTGGCTCCACAGATATCTGAATGTATGTGAGTTGGACTCCTTTCATGCAAGATATATGGTGTGATGCGCTGTTCTGTACTCACAACTTGGGCTGATTTTTGATCTATTTTCATTGTGGCATCTGAGAAGTGCTTTGCTGGACCAAGTTTGTTTAGAATTTTGGCAGCCATTCTAGAGTTGATTCTGTTCGTATGGTTGCAGTAAAGAGTTAGTTTCTCTCCATTTATGTTCTTTGGAATGGAAAAGGAGATGACGAAGGGTTATCACTAACTGCTACCTTGACAAATGCTGAATCAATGGACCTCATACATTTATGCATGGTCATCTTGATTACATTTGAAAGCTACGTTTGTCCTCACTGCAGTTAGATTGGATCATGTCTGGTTCACCTTTATTCTTTAACATTCAGACTTGTTTCCTTGTATTTTATGTATGTTTCCAAATCATTTCATTTGGCTGCATCCTTGGTTTTTCTCCTACTCCTCTGTGAAGGGACAGAGTTCCCTATTGATATGATGATAAACATGCCTGGATAACTGGACTTAATTACCAGGTATTCTGTGGATCAACTGGATTTATCTGCAAGTTAGAGGATGTTCTTGTCAGGCAAGAAGATATTGCAAAATTTGCACTAGTGATCAGATTCTAAATTTACAGATTACGTGTGTCGTCATCTTATTTCATCTTCATTATTAATCCTACTCCTTTTTGTTGATAAGTTCCTAGGAAACATCACTCTGCTAAATCGAAAATTTATTTTCAGGGCTGTAGGCACATGACATGAACAGGTAGACAAAACATGCTCCGTACACTTGATAGATAATCTTCCAAAAGAAAGAAGTAATAGCTATTGTGAGGGTGGGAATGTACGTGTTTATTAGCCATCATTCTTGCTATTTATTTATTTATTTATTTATTTTTTACTTAAACAATACATTGGAGTTGCACTGTGAGGAGATGGATCGTGGGCATATGATACATAATCGAAAAACATTTGGGACAACCAGTATTCAGAGACAGTTCTCTCAGTGGTACATTTGTTTGATAGATTTTGGTGGACTTGACTAACAAGGGGGGACAATTTATTTTTAATATATCGTATCCTGATCCTGGGGTCATCCAAGGTGATTATCTACAGGCCCAGTCCCTGCTTATCAGTTCTTATAGCTAGTGTGATTAATTTACAGACCAAGTCAGTTCTTATCAGTACTTATAGCTAGTGTTATTGATTCAATCCTTAGGGGACGTTTGTTAACATGTGACCATGGGAACCATGGTTTTTCCATGGTATTTGGTTTTCCAATACCAATCATTACTTCATCAATTATACTATTTTTTCCATTTTTACCCCAACATTCTAATCATTTTCCCTACTAACTACATACAACAAACTTATTTATTCCAACTATACATCTATCATTTCCTATCAATCACACATTTCTCAAAATATTCTCTTTTTCATTTCCCATAATTTCCTACAATCCCACCATTTTACCTATTCCCAAACGTCCCCTTAAATTCCCCTTAAATTGAAATATTGAGGGCATTAGGAACTTTTTTTTTTTTTGGAGGATATTTTACATCATATCTCAATTCATATTACATTCAAACCCTGAGACAGTTCTAATAAGCTTACAATGGAAGACGACAACAAGCTTTCATAATCAAGTGGGGAGACCACTAGCTCCCATTCAAGTATAAAGGGGGGGACCACACATGCCCTCACCCCAAATATGATTCAGAATCTCACATGGGATTCGAACTAGCACTGGCTGCGAATGGAAATCTCGTTCTGCAGCCGATGACCAGACGAGCACCGCTTGTCTGGCGCATTAGGAACTTTTAGATGAGTCTATAGTCTATACCACCACGCATGTATACACTCCTTAAATTGGAAAAGCCAAGCCAGGTCTAAAATTTAGGCAGCTATTAGAAAGTAAAATTCCAAATGTTAAAACAAGAGAGAGAGATTCGAGTTCCGATGGCTTTGTATTTATTACTCATCCAAGTTGAAATGGGGAGAGAGGAATGGTCCTTGATTTGAACTTTAATTGATAAAAAGGGTGCAATTGCCAATGCCAAAGCCAAAGCCATGCAAAAAGGCGGAAATGGTGGGGATCTGAGGATGGTTTCATTTATTTACTTTGGCCTTGGCGTTGGAATTGGAGTTGCTGGATCCAATGCAAAAGCGACTCACGCATTTCAATTTTCAACGAGTGTGTGAGAGTCGTATCTATCATATCATTAATCATATGCTGCCGGCTAAAAGAGAATATTTTTAAAACTGTGGATGGCATGATGTGGTAGAGTTAAATTAAAGGCCCTGTTTTGCAAAATAAGCAGAAGATATCAAGTTAAATTTTTCAATTTAAAACTTTTCACTCTCCACACCTACCATATTTTTTAATTACTTTTTTACATTTTAATATACAAGTATCTTACTTTTCAATTATTTTCACACAACTATCCACACAATTAACTTATTTGTTTTAACATTATCTTCTTTACTCCTCATAATTACCCTTATCATATCACATAATTTGATAACTTTTACTCTCTAAAACTATTCATCAAAAATAATATAATAAATTGTTAGATGTTTACAAATTTCATAATTCCAAATATACCCATTATGTTTTCAACATCCCATATATATTCATTATGTTTGCAGTTAATTCGAAAAATACTCAATCTGTGAGTCAATGTCGTTAGTTAATATGTGAAATTACTAATATGTCCATTAAAATTTGGACATAAATGAAAAATTGAATGTTATAATTCATCAATGCCTTAATTTCACATGAGTTCTAAATTTGGACAGCCCTAATTTCATTTTATTTATTTTATTTTATCTTTTATTATTTTATAATAGGGTTATTTTGGGTATTCATAAAAATTTAATTAATGTTTTCTAATGGAATGAACATTTTTTAGATTAATTACAAACATAATAGTATGTTTGGAATTTAAAAAATATAGTGAGTATATTTGAGATTGAGGTAAAATGCAGCGGGTATATGTAATTATTATCATTAATTGATTAGGATTTGGCAGTCACACAGTCATGTGCAGTAGTCAACCGCGGGAGACTCGATCCACTCCATTTTTGAATATCTTATTTTTCAACCATGGAATTATGCAATATATATATATATGTGTGTGTATGTGGGTATATATATGTATGTGGGTATATATTGGACGGCCGAATTGATGTTGGTGAGAACCAGTTAGGATGCATGAATAATTGCATGTGCATGGCAGGTGGAGAAAATTCGGGGAGTATAGAAAACTAATCTTTTTTAATCATCCATTAAATCAGGTAGGTCAGTTATTAATTAGAGGTATAACATTCTTTTCCACTTTTTCTACTAATTACTTACTAGCTCAAAACGAAACGGAATCGTAACGAGATCAGGGCCTTGCGTCACCAGGTGACGTCATCAACGATTGGGGTGGAAATCTCAAATTACTTTTTCTTAATAATAAGAATTATTATTATTATTATTATTATTATTATAGGCTATTTTTTAAAATAGGATTGCATAGCACTTATCTATTCAAATATAGTTTTAAAAAAAATAATTTGCATATACAACCACATAGGGTGTGTTTGGGAATGGATAAAACTTTTGATGAAAAGTTATAGAGATGAAAAGTTGTCAAATGATGTGATATGATAGGGGTGATGATGAAGAATAAATAGGATAAAGTTGAAATAGATAGGTTTGTTGTGTTGGTAGTTGTGTAGAAATGATTAAAAAGTAGGGTAGTTGTATAGAAAAATGTGAAGAAATGATTAAAAAATAGGGTAGTTGTGGAGAGTGAAAAGTTTTAGATTGAAAAATTTTAACTTGACAACTTTTAGTTGTTAACAAACACACCTATAGTTTGACCGAAACTGCATATATACTTACATAGTTTCACGAATTACATATTATCCCTATATAATTTTATTAAAATTGTTTCTAACCCCCATGTGGCCTCTTTTCCGTTAGTAACAGTTAAAATGTGTTAAAAAATTAGATAATGACGAAAATAACTATGTTCAAAGTTATATTAACTCGCTTGTGTTCCTTCTTGGAAAATTCCTCCTTTGAACAAGATTATGTTTGTCTCTATCCAATTTTCTAACACACATTTTAACGGTTGCTAATTACCCTTTAAAAAATAGTTCCAAAATTGTGCTTGACACTATGTATAATAGACAAATTATTGTATATTTTTTTAAATACATTTATGAAATCTACTAAATAATAGACAAATTAAATAAGTTTCTGTATATTTGAAGCATATATTTTTTTCAATATAAAAGATGCTTCATAAAATATATATTGAAACTATATTAGACCTTGGATTTTTTTTTACTTGGAATATACCTACTCTATCGGCATAAAAATAGAAACCTACTATACTCATTTTAGGGCATCTAACGGGTCAACCCCGAGTACTTTACGCAAGCTGTACCCCTAAATTTAGGCAATAAAATCCACTCAAAACTTTGATTGAAACTTTTTTGGCACTATATAAGATAAATAGATAAAATTAAAAGACATGAATCTTTGAATTTGAACTTATCATTATCAAAGTGGACCCCAGATCTCAATTCCTCTAAAGTAGAACTCTAATTTGAAATCTTTTTCAAAATTTCAAAGGAAATAGCTTAGTTTTCAAAATTTTATTTAGGGTGAGTTTGAGAAGTGGTAAAATTTTTATTTGAAAAGTTTTTAAATTGGTAAAAAAATAATATGATATGATAGTAGTAATGATGATGAATAAAGAAAATAAAGTTAAAATAAATAGGTTAGTTATATGGGTAGTAATAAAAATAATTAAAAAATATGGTCGTTATATGGGAAGATGTAAAAAAATTCAAAAATAGAATAGTTATGAATATTCGAAAGTTTTAGATTGAAAAATTTTAGTTGAAAAACTTTTTATATTTGCCAAATATGCTTAGAATAGAAAAAGTAAGCCGAACAAATCTCATCCCATTTGGATGGTTACAAACAAGGCTACCTTTCCAAAGTTGAAAGCATTTTTCCAAAATTTAGGAGGTTTTTGTTTATTATTAAAACTTTTCAATATAAAATATTTTATTCTCCACAATTACCCTATTTTTTATTATTTATTCACTTTTTCCTTTATAATTACTCTACTTTTCAATTATTTCTACACAACTCTTCATGCATATAACATCTATTTTAATTTTACTCTCTCAACTCATCATTATTACCCATATCATACCACATCATTCTTTCTCATTTCGAAATAAAAACTTTTCATTAAAAGTTCTACTACTTCCTCAATACACCCTTAATAAAATACTTCATTTTATGAAAATTGATAATTTGACACGTTTGCCAAACTTCTATAGGTACTTCATGCCAAAGATGGTGGGTCAACAATATGTGGGGATTGGATCCACATCTCAAGTATTATATACGGGATCTCATTTTTCTTTTCAATAGTCCATAGATCTATTTATTTATTATTATTTCTTAAATACTATAAACGGGATCTCATTTTCCTTCTCAATAGTCCATAGATCTATCTATATATATATATATAACTTTATTATTATTATTTATGTCACGTGTGGCGTTTATCCATGCATGACATGACATGTGGTGTGGGCGGCACCGAATTTTGAAAAACCAAGAACATGTACTAGTGAAGGAGCGCCGTTAATTGATTGGTGTTGATGGGCCAGCCCTCTTCAATCTTTCTCGAAAGAACTGAAACATGGATTGGAAAATTAGCACTTATGTATACAACCTTTCTTCCTTTTCAAATTGGTCCACATGCAATTCAACAACCAAAAAAAAAAAAATTTGGTCCACATGAAATCTTAATGAACACATATGGGCATATGGCCAGCTAGGCAGACAAGCACATGGACCACCATCATATATTTCACCTGCACGTGATGGGGATCCAATATGCATATACTTAAAAGAGTCCTAACTCCTTATTGAGAATGGAAAAAGTTGTAATAGAAATTTAATACCTACTTTGGGGATGAGAAATCACATCTCCTTAGCATGCTAGTCAAGCCTCTGAGATCCTTTACAACGCTAGTGATTAACATGAAATGTATTTTATTTATTGTATTTACTATCATTTATAGCAGGGTAATTTGTAAATATACCAATATAGTTTTAAAAATTGTAAATAATTTCCACATAGTTTAATCATAATTGCAAACAACTTCCATAGCACGACGATACGTCATGGGGGTTATTTGCAATTATGGTTAAATACATTGAGGTTATTTGCAAAAATTAAATATACTTCTTAATTTCTGAAATTACAAATACACCCACATATTTCGCATATTTTTTCCAGTATACCCTCGTCGTGATGGTGTTATAATGGCACGAGGATTATTTGCAATAAAAGTTAAACATGTAGGGGTTATTTATAATTTTCGAAACTACATGTGTATATTTACAAATTACCCTTTATAGTATTATAAAATTTTCATCATTTATTTATTTAGTAACACACTAATACTGTGGATGGCTCCATTGTCAAGCGATAGGTATATTAGCTGGAGAAGAAGTGGTGGTAGTGTTTAATTAATTAGCTAGCCTTCAGCATCCACCGCTCCGTTTTAGGCGACGTGCGTTGGTTGGTTGGGGGAGACCGCTTTCGTTTCGTTTCGTTTCGTTTTGTGAAAAAAGACAGGAAGAGAGAGACGGACGACTACGACGACAGACGACGACGACGATATGATACGCACCTCTGGCCAGGCTCGTTTGAACTTTGAAAACGGTTGGAATACAGCAGAGCGAGAGAGAGAATGCTTGTTTCAAATTTCAACTTTGAAATTGGAATGTAGCCAGCACCATCGCAACCAAACCTGCCTCCACATCTCAACAATGCTTCGTTGAGCCATCCTCCCACTATCATATTTTGGTTTTGCTATAGATCTTGCTTATAATGTAATTTAGATTGTCGACAATAAAAATCAAATAAATCACGTATTTGCATGTTACCCAATACTTTTCTCAACACGAAAAAAAAAAACTTTTTAAAACATATCTACATATATAAAATAGACGTATATATAACAAGCGGGTGTTTCGTAAAATATAATATTTTCACTATCTACAACTATTACATTTTTTTAATTATTTTTTCACTTTTTCGATTCAAGTGCCCTACTTTTCAATCATTTCTACTCATCGACCTATATATTTAACTTATCTATTTTTAATTTTATTCTCTTTATTTCTCATTATAACTTCTATCATATCACATCATATAATTTTATTACATTTCGCGAATTTTTACACTAAAAATTTTCATCAAAAGTTTAATGACTTTCTGAACACACTCATAATATAAATTAATTTTATTATCTAATGCAAGAAATACCTGACATTAATTTTGTAAACTTGATCTCAATATATGTTGTGACCAGGATACATATCGACCCAAATGCAAAATATTTTAAAAATCATCGATGTAGATATATCATATATGCCGAATTTACAATTATTTGTGGAAATGCAAAAATTTATCTTTTTAATAGACATGGACATAAATAATCCTGAAAAATAAAAAAAAAGTAAAACTAAATTCTTCGTTGTGTAAGATATCATTTCAATATCAGAAAATGTGTAATTAAAAGGGTGACTGATATATACATCTATATAATATTGCACAGCACCCCTCCTTTTGCAAAAAATCAAGTAAACATCAATTTCCTAAGACAGCCGTAGACATGTACGCTAAATTAATTAGTTTATTACCCCTCTCATTGTTTTATTAATAATTAATTGTGTAAAGAAAATATAGAGTCATTAATCAATATAGTAAGGTGGAGCCGGCTGTAGGACAAAAGGTAATTAACCGAGATTAATTAATCAACAGGAGAATGAATTGTTGTAAGAAACAAGAAAAGAGGCAATGGAGGTATGAATTTGGCAGGAAGTTGTGAAGATGCAAATGCACAGCTGTGGAATCTCCATCTCCATTTGTCAACATTCCAAGAGATGGGACGAACCTTGCCGCTCTTCATCATCACTCTTTCCCTCTTCTTTTCATGGCTAGATTCCTATTATATTATATATACGATACCGGAAAAACTATTACATTATAAGTAAGATTGATTTCAGATAGAACAATAAAAAAAAAAAAATTACTATACGTGCGAGCTTCATGTATATGAAATATGTCAGTTTCAATTTAGTGACCGATTCTCTTAATTTTTTTTTTATTTTAATTCATGTATAATATACTTATCAAACCATCTGATATTACGAATTATAATCAGTACATATATAATTCTTATAATATGGAGCAACCAAATAGCACTCTTAATACCGGGGGGGGGGGGGAATTTAGGGTGTGCTTGGAAATGAATAAAACTTTTGATGAAAAGTTGTAGAGAGTAGAAGTTGTCAAATGATATGATATAATAGGGGTAATGATGAGGAATAAATATGATAAAGTTGAAATAGATAAGGTAGTCGTGTTGGTAGTTGTGTAGAAATAATTGAAAAGTAGAGTAGTTATATAGAAAAATGTAAAAAAATTATTAAAAAATATAATAATTGTGAAGAGTGAAAAGTTTTATATTGAAAAATTTAACTTGACAACTTTTACTTATTAACAAACACATCCTTGTACTCCTACCATGAGGGGGGGGGGGAGGATCTTGAGAATTTGCCCGCGCACTTACCACGGCAGTAACTGCTGTGAATAGCGATTCTCTTACTATTTGAGCATGATGAAAAAATTTTATTTAAATTAACGGAGAGTATGGGTTCTTTTTTTATATAAGTGTACTTTTGTTTTTGACCATCAACAGTTAATATTACGGAGGGAAAATGTTGAAGAAGAAAATTCATTATTCTTATTTTCTGTAATTCGGAAGCCGTTTTTTTTTTTTTGATAAATAAAAAAATAAAATGGTTGAGCTGTGAGAAATGCATGGGAGGCACCAGCAGAGCAAGCGCGGCCGACAAATGAAACTGGAAAAAGCCAAGGAAAGCAGCGGCAAGCATGTGCTGTGATGTGGGCGGCCAGCCACAGCCACCCATGCAACGCAAGCCAATGCAACTCTCTCTCTCTCTCTCTCTCCCCATCTCTTTTCTCATTCCCAGCAATTCGTTACTGGTAAAATTCATTTTTTTTCCCTGTAAAAAATCATTTATTTGGGTGCATTCGATGCGAAATAATATTTGGAATAAATTTGCAGGGAAAAATCTTAAAAAGTAAGAGAGTTACCTGATATGAAAAGTATCATGATTTGAATATATATCAGTTAGAACGAAAAGATATAAAACAATGATTGATATCCCGAGTTATTTATTAAAATATAAGAAAATTAGATCATTAAAAATGTGCAATTATATGAAAAGTAGATAACTTTTTTCTTTATTTTGGTCAAAATTTGTGGCATATGCACCCTTTTATTTAAAAGAGTTACACAAGAATGCTTTTTTAACGAGGCACTTCACTTCACTTCACTGTCAATCATCAAAAAAAATTTATTTGGTTGCAAGAAATTATTACAAGCAAAGAAATTTTTCCATGCTAATGATAGCATCACCATAAGCAGAAAAATTTTCCTTGCATATGTATTGTTGATAAAGGTTGTCAAAATGTATTTTCCTATGGTTATACTTAATAGTAGAACTAGTAATGATAACAACAATAAATCTTCCTATTAATGCATTATTATGTATAAAGATTCAAAAATGGACTAGCTAGACTTTTTATGAAGCATAAGCAACCTTAAAATTGCATGGGTTGATATGGAATTGGTTACATCAAAGCTGGACTTCGCAAAAATTTAAAAATGATAAATTTTGAGGCGTTTAAAGGTTACATGTGGGTTATCATAACAATAAAAATAAATAAAATAAGGGCTAAAATCACATATGTATCCAGTGGTTCTATGCATACATTTATGTATTGAAATTTGAAGCATTAGGCGTGGGATATTGGGGTGACCGGTGAACTATTGCTCAATGCAGATTGGCCTCCTTTCTTCACTTGTTTTATACTTTTATTCCCGATTTAGGCCAACTGCTAATTCCCATGCATCATCCCCCAACTTACTTCTATTACACATCTTTCTCATCGATCACCATCCACTTTGTATTTTTTCGACTTCCATGTTAACCTGAAGATGTGATATGTATGTATAAAAAGGGTTTAATTCCAAATATTCCCGTAAGCTTTACTCTTCTTTAGGGATGGGAACATACATCTATAAAGTGTCAAATACACCCACAACGTTTTCACCTTATTTGGAATTAGTATGACATTAGTCAAATAGATTTTTATTTGGTTAGGTGTAAAACTTTTGATGAAAAGTTTTTAGGGTAGAAGTTGTCGAATCGATACAAAATGATATGATATAATAGGGGTAATGATGAGGAGTAAATAGACTAAAGTTAAAATAATTGAAATAATTGAAAAGTAGAGTAATTTGTATAGAAAAATGTGAAAAAAATTAAAAAATAGAGTAGTTATGGAAAGTGAAAAATAGAGTAATTTTTATTATCTTATTTAGAATTAGGGAGTAGAATTTTATGTTTGTTAATTGGGCCAAAAATACAGTAACCTGATTGTATGCATTGAGGTGTACTTAGCTTCGGTGCATGCATGTGCAAATATCCTTTTTAATTTTTTTTAAAAATTTGTTTACACTACAGTTAATCTAAGTATATTTAATCCATTTTAAAATCTTTTTTGAAACTTTTTTCATAAGAGTGTTAATCTAAGTATATTTAACATATGTATTAATTTATAATTACTAAAAATACCACTAATTTTTAAAAATTCAAAAAAATCATCATTTATTTTAAAATTCCAAAAAATCTAAAAATCCTTAAAGTGCATTTAATTGATATTCGTGTTAAATATACTTAAATTAACACTCTTATGGAAAAATTTTTAAAAAATTTAAAATATATGCGCTGACGTGTTTATTAAGCTTCGGTCTTGTTTATTTAACATATCCCATTTCGGCCAGAAATGTGTGTGGGAGCTAGGGTCTCCCGTCTGGATGGTTGTGGGAGCAGTGGTCTCCCGTTTGGTTGTTGAAAGTTGTGTCTTTCTGATTATTTGGTGGAGTAATGTCTCCAGATTTGTAAGAATATCTTAAAAAAGCCTTCAATGTAATATGTGTTGAGATGTATGTAAATATATTTCAATAAAAAAAAAAAAAGTTGAAAAAGTGAAAGGAAATCGAAAAGATGCACTGCACGCGCTTCCGTAGTCACATGCGCCGCGTGATCTGTTGCTTGTTAGTACTCGCTCCCCTCATCTCTTTTCAAACTCGATCGTTGCCTATTAACTCACCTCCCTCACCGATCAACATCCACTTGTCCTTTTTCCACTTCAATGTTAACATGAGCATGTGAAATATCCCATAGAAGTGGTTTTAATTCCAAATGTCCCACTAGTTCTACTCCTATTTACGATTTACCATAATTACAAAAATGGCAAATATAGCTGCACATTTTCACCATATTTTCAAGTATGAAACTGCTGCCATGGATTTTTACCAAAAAACACAATAGAATATTGTCATATTTGAAAACGTAGTAAAAATATGTAATCATATTTTGATATTTTCATTAGTGTATAGTGATGTATGAAACACTTGTAAAATTTGTGGTTAATGTTAGGAATCAATTTTAAGAAAAAATTCTTTTGTGTTTATAACATTTGTCCTTATTTTTATTATATTCACAACATTTCAAAAATTTCTCTCATCCATACAGTAATCTCCCATAGTCAAAATAACTATTAACTACTTTATTGAAAAGACGATTATACATTTTTAAATTTTTTCTAATTTGAAATTGTTTAGCCCAAGGATGATATTTAAACCACTTGACGTCATAAATTATTGATTTATTAACCTAATTGAGTCATATTAAGATTAAATAATTTCAATTAAGAAATTATAGAAGAGTAAGCTCTTTTTTTTTTTTACGGATATTCATATGTTATATTATTTCAACTTGGTATTATAAACAGACCCTGAGACATGCTTATAGTGTCCAACCACAATTCTACGAACATCCTACCAATATTTCTAAAATCCTAACTACAAATATTTTCATAGAAATTTTGGAGAGAGACATGCCACTATCAAGTACTACTAAAAATTGCACCCGTGAAGAATCAACACGGCTCACCAACGCAATGGACGAAAGTAGTAATAGCAAAATTGTCTTTTTAATGAACGGCTAGAGGTTGTTTTCACTGTATGAATATAATAAAAATTTAAGGTAAAATATTATACTTTTAAAAAGAATTTTAAAATATTATAAGTATAATAAAAATGATAAAAATATTGTAAGTGCAAGATGAATTTTCCCTCAATCCTCTATTAAAATCATAGCCCAGCGCAGCCTAGCAAATATTTCTTTTTTTTTTTTTTTTTCGAACCCAGCAAAATTTTATTTTATTATTATTTTTTGGATCAATGAACCCAGCAAATATTAAAAACGCAACGTTTGCTACAAATTCAGTCCTCTTTTCTCACTCTCACGCAGAGAGACGCATGCACACTCTCTCTCTCTCTGGTTTATCGGAAGAGATTACTCCAATCTGGAAGAAGAAGGAGGACGACGACGACGAAGAAAGAAAGCGAGCCCAGCATTTATAGATACATAGCAAAAGCCAGAAAGCAAAGCGAAGCCAATCCAAGAAGAGAGAGAGAGGGAGGGAGGGAGAGGGAATTTTTTTGGGTTGCTTTTTGCTTTTATCTTTGCTTTGGAATGCTGCAGCAGCATGTGATGCGGCAACGAAGGAGAGAATGAATGTAGATGATGATAGATATGCTGATTGACTGCTGAGAGAGCAAGAAAAGTGTCCTTCCGCCCTCAATCCAAGCAAGCTGCCAAGCAAGCAAGCGGAGGAACGGAACGGAACCCAGAAGAAGACAACCGAGCTCTCGCATTTTCCTCTTTCACTTCTCTCTCTCTCATATCATATATATACATACATATACGCAGAAGGAGAGCGAGAGTAGAAGAGAGATTTCAAATCTGTGTAACTGAAATTCGGAAGAGGAAGAAGAAAAAGAGGCGAGATTGAAATTTATCATGGAACCGGAGAAGAAGCCGCCGCCGCCGCCGCCGACGTCCGCCGTCTCCGACGTCGGAGCTTGGGCCATGAATGTCATCAGCTCCGTCGGCATTATCATGGCTAACAAGCAGCTTATGTCTCCATCTGGCTATGCCTTT
Organism: Annona cherimola; assembly: GCA_030490835.1. Lineage (NCBI taxonomy): Eukaryota > Viridiplantae > Streptophyta > Magnoliopsida > Magnoliales > Annonaceae > Annona > Annona cherimola. Next base: position 1,350,951 of record CM059971.1, on the reverse strand, counting down.
TACTTCGGTCTATACTCTTTATCTCTTTCTCTCTCACACGCATTCATGCTTTCAGATCTAGATCTATCTGCATCAGATCTGACACTCCTCCCTTCCCCAAACGTTCCCACAGTTTCTCCCCTTTTATCCTTTCCTTTGTCCCTCTCAACAAAAATAACGGAAGATTATATCCCCACCTCTTTATTCTTCTCCTTGTTTTTAAGAAAAAAAATATATAATAGCTTTTTTTTTTCCCCATTTGTATCTCTACACAATGTAGCTGCACTCTACATACCCAAATTTGTGAGGTTTTTCATCTTCTCCAGCTTGCCATGGTAATTGCTTTGTCATGTCTAAATTAAGTTCTTAAAATAAAATTTCTTTGATTTGCACTTAAATTGCTTTATCATGTCTCAGTTGTGGGGGCGTTATGCACTTTTTTCTCTGTAAATTTCTTCCCGACGTGCAAAATTGCTCCATACTGCTGTTTACATTTTGCTATTTCCACCACCAAATCATCTTCAGTAATATTGAAACAGAGAAGCAGGGTTACAGTCCCCACCATCTGCCTACGAAGCTTTTTTTTTTTTTTAATTATCATTGCCTGCTCCACTTGGGACTTTCCGTCAAAACTTACCCCAGTTTCCGTCAAAGCTTCACTATCCTTTTCCTTCTATTCCAAGAGGGAATTCGAGTCTAACACACTAACTAATCGATGCGTTTTCATGAACATCATTTCCTGGCTTGATTATTATTTTTTCTTAACACTTCTATTATGCGATGCACGAGCATCTTAGTCGAATTTTTCAGCCCAGGGATTCTCTACACAAGCAACAATGATGATGATGATGATGATGATGATAAATAAATAAAATTCTGGCAATATCATATTTATTCAACTGAGAGTTACTCTAGATTTGCCTTCTTGTACCTTTTTCCAAACATGCTATGTTCATTTCAAAAAAATTTCTTTTCCAAAAGCATTTGCCTTGATCGATCAATTCTTTTTCAAATTTAATTTTTCTAATTGGACGTTTTGCTGCCAGCGATTTTACCTAGTTCACCTGTCCGTGCTTATATGGGTGTTGCACCTTGCACTAAAAGTTTACAAATCATGCTGTTATGTATTGGCCCTTAAGCTGAGGCTCATTCAATTCTTTTTTCAGCCACCACCTTAACCGGGTTCCACTTTGCGGTGACTGCTTTGGTTGGTTTAGTTTCAAACGCTACTGGCTATTCTGCATCAAAGCATGTGCCTTTCTGGGAGCTTCTTTGGTTCTCAATTGTGGCTAATGTGTCCATAACGGGGATGAACCTTAGCCTTATGCTTAACTCTGTTGGATTCTATCAGGTACGGGTTCCTCAGCATGAAGCCCTCCTATCAATTTTCATGTTTTCTGGCTCTATATATATGTGATGGTTATTGCTGCATTTATGATGTAGATTTCAAAACTCAGCATGATTCCAGTGGTTTGTGTCATGGAATGGATCCTACACGGCAAGAATTACTCTAGAGAAGTGAAGATGGCCGTATTAGTAGTTGTTGTTGGGGTTGGTGTCTGTACCGTTACAGATGTTAAAGTGAATGCCAAGGGATTTCTTTGTGCATGTGTAGCTGTCCTTTCTACATCTTTGCAGCAAATTGTGAGTACATGAACATTTTCATCCTTCATATTCATAGAAATCCTTCCTTTCCCTTTTCTTGGCTATATCGGTTTCTTGTTTCAGATATTTGAAAAAGGTGTATGGTTTTACTAATTATTACACTTTTACTTCAGTAATGCATTATCTTCAAATAACTAATATTCTATTTTCCTTTCCCTCTCCATTTGTGTGTAACTTCTGTGATAAACACTGTTAGACTGCCTATTATTTGGTCCATGGAATATGCAATAGTGTGATTTCTGTATTCCTTATTACTATGGTAAATTCCTGCTGCATTTGTTAAATAATTTAATTTAATATGTATATTTTCATTGTTTCTATGCTCTTTGCTTAATATGGTGTGTTTGTAACCATGTATGCCATTTCGCAGGTATAGGAACCTTTGGATTCTGCACTGTTTTAATTAATTAATTATTTATTTTAATTTATGATTATTATTTTTTGTATGTGGTCTCCTGAGAAGTTCTTGCTTCTATAGTGAATGCTTTTAGAAGTCTTTATTGGGAACTACACCCCAAAATCAGATTCTCAAACTACCAAAATTTACATTTCTTTTATGTTATTGTCCTCTATATCATTTTTTTAATTGATATTTCCTTCCCTATTAACTTGGTTAAAAATGAGAATGTATCTCATGTATTGCAATGCTTTATGTCATATTCCAAAGAAAGCTATACTTGGAACATGGAATAAACTCTGATCCTAGAACTGCTGCGAGAAGATTGAGATTGTGTTTTTTATTACAAATTATGAAGTGGTAAGGTTCGTGATCTTGAGTTTTTTCCAATTTTTGCTGAAAATGCAGTAGGAAAACTGTATGAATTCCAAGAAATCTAAAGAATAGAAGGTGATCAAAATATTCATTCTCACGATTATATTTGGATAATTCCCCCATATTTGAATGGTGCTTCAATAATGATTGTGGTTGTTCTTGGTAATGGTTTATGGCTGTGATTATCTTTCCAAGCTCTAATGAAGATCTAGTAAGAAATGTTTTCTTTACTACTAAACTTGTTTTTGGTTGAGGGTAGAAGCCTAGAATTGTAGTGCCCTTCATTTTGTGCTAAACTTGTTCATGGAAATCTAAGTCCCTCTCCCTGACATAGTCTGAACAGTGCTGCAATAAAAATGATTATCATTCTGGGTGATGGTTTAGGACTGTAATTCATCATCATCATCATCATGAACTGTTTCCCACCTATATGGGGTCAGCTGCATGGATCCTATTGTGTCATTCTTTATGATCATGCACTACGTTCTCAGTACGCTCTAAAGTTCTCATATTTATGGTTTAGGACTGTAATTATACTTTCCAAATTCTCAAGAAGATTCAAACTTCTGAATTACTAAAACTGTTTTCTGGTTGGCACCAGAAGCCTGGAAATGTAATGCCTTTCAGTTTGTCCTTGTTCAGCAGGCTAATCATCGAAAATATTTTTTTTATTAATTAATTCCAAAAGATCTCAAAGAAGGTTGTTTTTTTTTAAAAAAAAAAAAAAAAAACCGCTCATATAATTCTTTTGTTTTGCTCCTTATGAATGATTTCTGTGTGCATACGTTCATTCCTCGTGGTTTAGATTTTACTACTATGAAGGTCTAGTGATCTATATCTTTCTTCTTTTCCTTCCAACTATGCTTTCTATCAATACTTTGCCGTTTTGTTGAAATCAGTTAAACTTTGTTGAATGGATGCTATTTGTTTTATTTGCATGACATAATTTAGTTAACTTATCTCAACTAGCAAGAATGCTAGAGAAGTGTAGTGGTAATGGTCAAGTGCTTCACTTTTCGTCCTATTGTGTGAGCTTTGAATTGCCTATGCTGCAATTGAAGGTATTATTATTTTGTTTTGCAAGGTCTTTGAGATTGTAATAGTCTTGGCTGCAGTTGCCAATCCAATAAATCTGGATGATTGCATGTTTTGATAGGTAAGAGAGCAGCTTTTGCCACACTGGTGAGAGTTGCTACCTTCGACTGGAGGTCGCAGGTCTGGGTCATGGGGAATTATAAAACAAAGTTAAGGCCTAGGAGCTCTATGCACCGGGTCTTTCCTTTACATGTTTTGATAGGTCTTTCTGTTTGACTAGTCATTATCAATGACAACACAATGGTTCGGTTGTATATATGGATAACCCCTCAGATCCCTGCCATATGCGGGTGCACTGGCGTCATTGATGATTTTGACCTAATTGTCTGAATGTTACTTATATCATCTCAACTATTAACTTTGTGCTGATCCATAGAAGTTGTCCTAAGACATAGGAGTTGTATTGGATTTGTATATGATTTGACAAGTTGCCATCAGTCATAGGAGTCACAGAATTATCATGTGGCTAATTTGGATTGTTTGGTGATGTTCATTTATTGTCAAACCAGTCCTATTTGACTGCTAATTAGGCTAGCTTTTAGAAAAGCTTGAGTTGCTTGAGTTGGATTTTTAAGGAAGTTTTGACACCAGTAGGCTTCCTACAAGCTATAGAGGATATTTTAATAACTTTATGTCATCAACGAGTTGAAAGATAATGTGATATGCTTTAGCCAGGACCTCAAATACATTTGACGTCTTCGTGCTGATTTATCTTTTTAGTTTAAAAGTCTCTCCTGATAAAGATTCCTTGGCATTGCTTTGGAAAGACCGAAAGAGCGATGATAAGATGATCGTTTTATGATTCTGTGAACTTCTGTAAAAAGCTATTAGTTTCTATAGCAATATGATAAAAGATCTCACCTATTTCCCTAAACTTTATTGTCCATAATGTTGTACATCACTTTCCTTAGCTTTTGGTCATGAGTATCTCAATCCCCACTCATTCAGATAATTGGAGTGCAATCTTCATCCCATGGATTCAGTTTTGATAAAAAATTGACTGAAATTCAAGTGTTCAATGTGCCTAGGTTGTGCAGGCTGAATTGCATTCTCAAAAGTTGGGTCTCTTTGCATTCCCCAAATCGTGAAGCTCAGTCTTTGGATAGTTCACCAAATGGGAATGCTTTGTGCTAATTGTTTTTCCATAAAAAAAAAAAATATACGTTCACAGAAGATTCTGGTGCATCAGATATAAGAATGAACAACATGTCTGTTCATGCTCCACAAAATTTCTTTTTTTATTGTTGTTTTTCTAAATTATTTATTGAACAACAATTCTGTTCTTGGTTTGTGCATTGGGTTTGTGCCTTTTTAAACAATGACAGCTTTAATGCATCGGATTTCTGCTAGTCATGAGTTTTTGAGTTCGGCAGTCATCCTGATCATTTGTTGGTGCAGTCGTGCAAGTAGCAGTCACCAAATGGAATCTTTCGTGGTTGGAATGTTCTTGACATTGGCTTGCTTGATGTTAGTGGATCTTTTAAGCTCCCGTATCATTTATTTTCTATTTATGTAATTTACTTGTGGGATACTCTCTTGTTGTACAGTCAATTGGATCTTTACAGAAAAAGTACTCAATTGGCTCCTTTGAATTGCTGAGTAAGACAGCTCCAATACAGGCTCTCTCCCTTCTTATCCTTGGCCCTTTTGTTGATTACTTCCTTAATGGTAAATCCATCACAGACTACAAGTTATCTTCTGGAGCAACTGTAAGTTCCTTTTTGGGTGTTTTGTGCCTCTAAATACAGTCTTGATTTCTACTTTTTTTTTTTTTTTTTTTTCTTAACAAAATCATTCTTGCAAATGTTGCAGGTTATGATCTTGCTATCATGTGCCTTGGCAGTATTTTGCAATGTGAGCCAGTACCTGTGCATCGGCAGATTCTCAGCTGTTTCTTTCCAGGTTTTAGGACACATGAAAACAGTGTGTGTGCTTATACTAGGGTGGCTGCTGTTCGACTCGGAGCTGAGATTGAAAAATATACTGGGCATGGCTGTTGCAGTCCTTGGCATGGTTGTTTACAGTTGGGCTGTGGAGGTTGAGAAGCAAGCCAACACCCCGAAGAGCGCTCATAAAGACAGCCTAACAGGGGAAGATATTAGGCTGTTGAAAGAAGGGGTGGAAAATTCTTCTATTAAAGATGTTGAGATGGGTGAAAGCAAAAGCTAGAAGCTAGAAATCTTTGAAGATATTAGGCTTGGCTTATTTAATTGGGGGGATGAGATGTTGGCATGGAATGGCAAAAGCCTTGGCTTATATTCTTAAGTAATTGAATGGGGAGGATATTGACATGGCAAGAGGGATGGGAAGGTGTGGAGAGAAGCTTGCATGGCAGGGCATGCATTTACCTCTTGCAGTTCTCAAATTCTTTTATTGTGCATAGAGATCGGATGCCTTTCGGGGAACATTATTTGTTAGTTTTTCGTGTGTGCGCGTAAAAAAGTCTGCATGGTTTTTTCCACTTATATTTATTTTCCCATCCACGCACGGTTCTACTCATGGAGCAGGGTAAAAACTTGGAATATTTATATATATGTCGAGATAGCGCAAAAAAAGACCTTTTTTTCTTCTTGTCATTTTTGTGATGTTAAGATCTTATTCATGATACAAGAAGCTGATAAAATCTTGGTGTGTTGTTGCTTGGAGATATTAAATATTTAAACATTTACTTAGTTAAAGTCTCATTATATGGTAGTAATTTTTTAAGGGTATATTTAGGAAGTGATAAAACTTATAATGAAAAGTTTTTGGTATAAAAGTTTTTGAAATGAGAGAAAATAATAGGTGTGTTTGGTAATAAGTAAAACTTGTCAAGTTAAAATTTTTCAATCTAAAACTTTTTATTCTCCACGACTATCTTATTTTTTAATTATTTCTGTTTATTTTTCTATACAATTACTCTATTTTTTTCTATCATTTTTACACAACTATTAACATAACTAATCTATCTATTTCAACTTTATCATATCTATTATTCATCATTACTCCTATCAATTATATCATTTGACAGCTTCTATTTTCTAAACTTTTCATTAAAAGTTTTATTCATTTCTAAACACATTTAATTTAATATGATAGGGGTAATAATGAGTAAAGAGAATAAAGTTTAGATAAATAAATTAGATGTATGAGTACTTGAGAAGAAATGATTGAAAGGAAAATAAATTATATAGGAAAAAAGTGAAAAATAATTTAAAAATAGGATTATTATTGAGAGCGAAAAGTTTTAGTTTAAAGTATTTTTAGTGTAAACAAACATTGAGAAAAGAAAAATATTTCTTTTGCTATGCTTGCATAAAATGAGGCAGAATCTATAATATCAAGGGTGCAACTTGGGTTTGGTTGAGCTCGAACTTGGCTTGTCGAACTTAATTTCCAACTATGTTTGAAAGTGTTTTTTTCCAACATGAGCTCGAGTAACTCGATTTGTAAATATAATAAGATTAGAGTTTAAGCGAATTCGAGCCCGATTTCCATTTTGTATTTATTATAAAATGTATTATATACAGAATATTTAAACAATATTTCTTTATATTTTGCATATTTATGTTATTTATATTTATATTTGAATTCATGTTTGATTTGATATATTGTAATTATTATTTCTATCATTTACTTTTACATCTATTAATTTTATTCTTTTATATTATTTTTTGTGTTAAATTTTTCTAAAAATATTCTTTATATTGCTATTTTTAAAAAAAATTGTAATTTTACTATATCTTATTATGTTTACTTACATAATTTATTTTTATTATATATTTATGTAAAAGTTTAAACTCATTACTCTTAAATAAATTGTAAATTCATCAACATAAAATTCAACTTAAAACTCAACTCAAATCCGATTTTAAAAAAATAAGGTTAGAATTTAGGTTTTATAAAAAAGGTTAGGATTAATGTTCTATAAATAAAGTTAAGGTTAGATTTGAGGTAAACTCGAATTATAACCCCAAATAATAACAACTATGACATAAAAAGTGGCTACAAATATTTAATTAAAAGATTTGAGGAGACATCAAGCCCTTGCCTGATCTCAAGCCCCTGCCTAATCTCATAGAAGATTAAGCTTATTCCTTATATGTTTAGGAGAGATGAGACTCCCGCACAGCAGGAACCTCTCCCATAACTTGCCCCCCTGGCGCCGTGTGCGTTACCTGATGCCTGGTTTATAGATTGTATTTATTAAGGGTGTGTTTGTTTGGGGTCAAAACTTTTCACTCTTCATAACTATTCTATTTTTTAATTATTTTTTCACATTTTTCTATACAAACTACCTTATTTTTCAATTATTTCTACACAACTACCCATACAACTAACTTATCTATTTTAACTTTATTCTCTTTACTCATCATCATTACCTCTATTATATCACATCATTTTCTATCAATTTGACAACTTCTACCTCTAAAACTTTTCATCAAAAGTTTTACCTCCAACCAAACACACCCTAAGATATTAAAAATCACTTTGCCTAAATAACTTGGTGGATTATAATTAACTCTAGAACAATCACACGAGTTTATATTTATTAAGGCCTACTAACGTACCTAGTAATGAAGTGCTTTTTGTTATCTTAGCTAATACATAAGTTCTTGCAAATATTTAAAATATTTGAAGTTATGCCTCTATAAGTGTGTAACTTGTTAGTTTTTATGAATTATGATACTTCGAATAAATTCAATCTATCTATTGTGAAGTTACGTCCATGTCGGCATGTAACTGTTAGTTCTTATGAATTATGATATTTAGGATAAATTCTAAGCCACCTGTTATGTTCATTAATATATATTAGTTAACATAACAAAAGAACTTTATTTGGTACTTTTAGTTGGTCTTAATAAATATCAAGAAAATTTTCAAAAAAATACTCACAAATTTGACTATAATTTTTTTACCCTAATACAATTTAGGTTTTGGGCATGTTCATCATTTTACTAAAGGGGTGGATATGAATGGACTTTTAGGCAAAATACACTTTTGGAAGTTAATGAGTATAAGTGAAAATTGTAGGTATAAATGGAATTGGCCCAAATTTTTATAAATTATGATACTTGTAATAAATTCAAAGCTACCTATTATGCTCATTAACATGCATTAGTTAAAATAACAAAAATCATCTTAGGTAGTACCTTAGTGGGTTTTACAATAGTAGAGTAATGACACCATAACGACGTAAGTAAATTTGTAATTATAGTACAACTATGTTAAGGTTATTTGCAATTTTTGAAACTATGAACTTATTTTGTAATTATGGTCAAATTAAGTAAGTGTATTTACAAATCACCTTAATAAATATAAGAAAAATTTCTGCAAATACCTCTGAATTTGACCATAATTCTTTATCATGAATGTATTTTCAATATTTCTCCTATATTCATGATTTTTTCTCAACACTCCTCTCACACCTACGTCTTAGTTCCATTAGCAATTCCATTAACACACATATAAAATGAATAACATACTCCAATTGATTTAGAATTGTGAAATAATTTTTTATAGAAGATCTTTTACTACGTCCACTTTTTAATACGTTGCTACTGATTCTTCAAAAGTTGAGCACCCAGATGCTGTCTACATGATAACTTCTTTTTTCATTTGCAAAATTAAATTAGTCATTTCACATATATTAACTGTAGTTGCACCTTAGCCATATGAGTATGGAAGGACTCTTGATATAAAAAAAAAAAAACTTGTGAGCACAAGAAAAGCGAATGAAAATACGCAAGTATATCGGAAATTCTGATCAAAATTCATAAATATATTTGAAAATTTCTCCAAATATAAACTTGTAAGATTATTCTAAAATTAGATACAACCTATTCTCCAAATATAAACTTATGAGATTATTCTAAAATTAGATACAACCTACTAAGGTGTACAATCAAGGTAATTTTTGGCATCTTTATTATTTATTAATATTTATTGTGAATTTGTATTGAATAAATAAATAATAAATAAAATATTTATTTTTTCATGATATGGGTTGATTTAAATTCTTGTTATTCTAAATGGATAGATTTTAGGCTTAAGGGTGTGTTTGTTTGCGATATAAACATGTCAACCAAAACTTTTCAATCTAAAACTTTTCACTCTCCATAACTACTCTATTTTTTAATTATTTTTTCACATTTTCCTATACAAACTACCCTACTTTTCAATCATTTCTACACAACTATCTATACAACTAACCTATCTATTTTAACTTTATTCTCTTTACTTCTCATTATTACTCCTATTATATCACATTATTTTCTATCAATGTGACAACTTCTATCTCAAAAACTTTTCATCAAAAGTTTTACCTCTAACCAAACACACCCTAAATTTGTACCATATCTAATCAATATTAAAAAAAACATGTTAAATCAGAATTAAATAATTCATAATAAAAATGTTTCCAAATATGTTAATTATTAATTTTACCTTTTATTTACACATTTCAATATTTAATCTTAGAATATATTTATAGAGGAATGATCCTCTTAGTTCGGGCTACACAAATGTCCTGTTTAGTTCACCTAAAAAAATTTATTTACAAGAAATTTTTTATACACTTATTTATCTAAGTATATTTAATATATAAATTAATTTTTACCATTTTTGTATACGTGTATATATTTTTCTAAATTTTTAAAAATAAGATATTTTAAATACATATATATACATAGATTTTAAAAATCTTAAAAATATATAAACATATCTAAAAATGGTAAAACTTAATTTATATATTAAATATACTTAAATAAATAAATATGAGAAGAAATTTTTTTAAAAAAGTTGTTATAATTGCATTTTCTGAGGCGCACTGAGCCGACCATTTGCTTAGCCCCGGAATCTTAATCAGCTTGACAAGTCACCCGTTGTCGAAGTGGAGATTCTGCCGCTTGTAGCCTGTCGAGAGTGACGACGAGATCCGACGACCTGAGATGCTGCCACCTCCGTCTTCCTCCTCCCGTCGTCGTTGAAGTTGCAGGCAGGGACGAGTGCAAGCAGAGCAGAGACAGCAGTAATGGAATCCTCCTCCGAAGATTTGGATTCCTTGTTCGAGGGCATGGTCCTTATCGATCATTCCTTTCCCTCCTCTCCTCCGCCTCCGCCGCCGACCACTCCCGCCGTCGCCGCCGCCGCTGCTACGGACGAGGAGCGACCATCAACAGTCTCTCCCTTGGATGAGAATCTCTTCTCCGACCTCACCTTCTTCAATCCTTCAACAATTCCGGAAGATCATAACCACCAACCTCAACATGATGATGCCATGATCCCTTCTACTCCCGCTCCCGCCACGGCTCCCCACCTGCCTGCCCGCCAACTGTCTTCTAGAAAGAAGAAGAGGGCAGCAATTAGGATTGGGTACGGCAGAGCTGTAGCGGATCCCGAACCACCACCCTCAATTTCTCCTTCTTCCCCGCAACCTGCTCTTCCTGTGCTGTCCTCCATTGACGTTGCTCCGTACTCTCCTTCTGTGGAAGAAGAGGTCGTAACCCATCCCTCCATTGAGTCCGATGTTGCCGCTGACTCGCATCCGTCTCCAGCTGCTGTGGACTCTACTCCAGCCTCACAATTGCAATCCATGACTGACGATCCTGCAGACCCTTTGATTGGAAAAAATTCTGTTGTTGAGTCTGAAGATGAAAAGTATGTTCGCCGATCTACTCCGGCTGTTGCCCATTTGGATGATGGAGCCGAAAAATCGACGCAAATCGGACAGGAAGAAAAAGAAAAAGAAATAGAGAAAGAAGTAGAAGCAACAGCACCAGCAGAGGCTGATGACAGTTCAGTTGACGAGTCAAAATTGGATTCCATCAGGGCTCTGATTGCCAAGAAGCTTGAGCACGTTCAGGAAATGGCTGCTAATGGTTCGACCATGAGGAAAGAAGCAGCAAGGCGGAGGAGGAAGGAAGTGGAGAATTTGAATTCAGTATCCGCCAAGTACAAGGGTCTGGAGAGGCAGCTTGAAGAAGCATGTGAGGCGGAAGATTTTGAACAGGCAGAGAGTCTGAGCGAGAGCCTTGCTGCTGCAGAGAGGGAGAAGGAAGGATTTCTCAACGCCCTGAGAGTGGCAGAAGCAGACTGTGATTCCATGGATACCAAGATGGAGGAGGTTCTTGCATTGCAGATTGCAGCTGAGGAAGAAGGAGTGATGATGCTCAACCGGTTTGCTCAGGTGAGTACGTCATCATGGCATATCTTGTTAGAGTTGATCCAGTTCAATCTCATTGATCACTAGAGTAGATAGGATCATTTAGACTTAATTTAGCCCAGTGAGAAGTTTCAGCCAAAATCCTGTTTGGTTGGAAGAAAGGCTTTTAGACTTTTAGCCAAAAACTGTTAAATTAGGCTTCCAATAAATCTCTCCTTCAAAAAACTAATGCTCAATGTCCAGCCTAACCAAATGAAGCCTAACTCAGTTGCACTTACATTATTGCATCTCGATTTTTCATTTTCAGTTCACTGTCAGATTTTCTATGTTGCTAAGAAAACAGCCTAGTCTGGTCATGTGATGGATGAATAGAAGCTAGAGATATGAGATTAATTTCAAGATTCCACCTTTAGGGACGTATTGCCACAAGTTAACTAGCTAGACTATATATAGTTATGAGTGTATCAAACAACCAATCAGAACATTTAGAATGAGGAAGTTGTTCAAACAAATGCATGTACATTAGACGGTGAATAACTTTAAAACGTATGGCATTGAATAAATCATAGAAATTAGAAGGTTCAAGTCATAATTCGTATTGGTGTGTTGTTTTGATTTTCTAGGTTTTTGAATGCATTATGTGTTGAGGAAGAGGAGAATGAGAACAACTAAACCTCTACTGTTTGAAAATACTTTGGAATTAAGTCTCGATCCTGTCTCATAAGATGAGGTACAATCCTTTGGAAGCATTTGGCGTTGATGAAGAGCCCTGCCTCATGAGATGACATACGAGCATCAGATGATAAAATATATATATATATAACATGATGAAGATGGTAAAACAACATAATTTTTCAAAACAACTTCCATTGCTTGAAAGTAGATTGTAATTCAGATAACATAGCTTGGTATGAGTTGTGTTAATATACTTCCGTGAAGCAAAAAGGTTAATTATTATGTTATTAGAATTTTTTTTTTTACATTTATACCCCTTTATATTTGCAATATCTGGGTAAAGTTTTTCTCCAGCCAAAATATTTCTATTCAAAATATCAAGAAAAATGAATTTCCATCGACCATTTTGCTGGCAAAATGATGATCTCCATTCACACCAAATTGCTTGACTTCCTTTATTTCCTCCAATTCAGCAAGTAAACAAACAGGAAAAAAAATGTCTCATCTTGGAAACCTATACATTTCATGTTTACCCAAATTCTAACAAACAAGGCCAAGTAGAACATATTACAATCTCATCCTCACTCCTTACTCCTTCGAAGTCTTCACAGCTGAGATTAGCTATGCGTAAAGTCTTTCATATATTTTGGTGAGTTGCTCAACATTTTTAGTGACACCAAAGATTTTCGCAATCTGCTTTTGAGTTTTTTCATGTAATATGTGAAAATTTATGATCACTCTGATCCCAGCTACTAAGGTTGGTAATGGAATTTATTTTGCATGAAGTGCACTAGTCCAATGAGATTGGAGATTGTTTTTAGAGAATAAGCAATGAGGATAAAATTTTTGACAAATGACACATATAGGCAAAATCAGAATGAATAAATCAAGCTTTGTTGCAGCATCACTCTGTAACTGTAGTACTGCTGTGCTGGGCTTCCAGCAAGGTACCCAATCAAGGTGAATTTTGGTGTCTTAACCAGATGTGTTATGATTATATAAAGCTGGATCCATGGGAGCAACCATTCACCAGGCCCAAAAAAATATTTCTACTTTTTTTTTTATATTACAAAACTGTCATTCTACATATATTTAATCCATATAACAAGCTTTACCATTTTTGAAGACGTGTATTTTTTTTTAATGTTTGAAATTAAAAATATGTAGGTGGAGATTTAAATTGACATGTAGGAAAAGAGAAGGTAGGATATGAGAGAAGTCATGGGGGCTTCGGTTTTGGAATAAGGAACAAAATGGGGAATGCCATTTTAGACTTTGCTATAGCATATGATTTGGTTATAGCAAATACCTTATTTCAAAAACGAGATGAACACTTAATAACTTTTAAGAGTGGGACCAATTCTAGCCAAATAGATTTCTTCCTTATAAGAAAATTGGATAGATCCCTTTGTATAAATTGTAAAGTTATCCCAGGTGAGAGTTTAGCTATGCAGCATAGATTATTAGTGATAGATATATATACACAAAAAGAGTCAACAAAAACTAAAGGCAATGTAATTCCAAAAATTAAATGGTGGAATTTAAAAGGAAACAACATAGAACTTTTTAGAAAAAGAATGATAGAAGAAGTAAAATGGGACACACAAGAAGATGGAGTAGAATCGATGTGGGATAAAATGGCAATTAACATAAAAGAAGTAGGACAAAGTATTGTAGGTGTATATAAAAATCGTAGATCCCCACATAGAGAAACTTGGTGGTGGAATGAAGATGTCCAAAAAGCTATAAATGATAAACAAGAAAAGTTTAAGACATGGCAGGAAAATAAAAATGATGCCAACTTACAACAATACAAACTATAAAAAAAAGCTACTAAAAAGATTATTAGTGATGCTAAACACAAAGCTTATGAGAGCCTATATGACAGATTAGGAACTAGACAAGGTGAAAAAGATATTTTTAAGTTGACTAAATTAAGAGAAAATAAGGGCAAAGATTTAACACATGTTAGATGTATTAAAAGTGAGGACCAAAGAGTTCTAGTCAAAGATGATAATATTAAGGAAAGATGGAAAACTTATTTTTATAGTTTACTAAATGATACCCCACACGAACAATTAACATTAGATGTTAGTCTAAATAGGAATATCAGTTATTTCACAAAAATTCGAATATCTGAAGTAAAGGAAGCTCTAAGGAAAATGAAAACAGGAAAAGCTTTAGACCCAGATAATATACCAATTGAGACATGGAAGTGCATGGGAGATGTAGGTGCAACATGGTTAACAAATCTTTTTAACAAGATTATAAAAACGAAGTTAATGCCAAGTGAATGGAGGAAAAGCATTATAGTTCCAATTTATAAAAATAAGGGAGATATTCAAAATTGTGCAAATTATCGTGGAATAAAATTAATGAGTCATACTATGAAATTATGGGAAAGAGTAATTGAACAGACTAAGACGGGAAACTAATATATCTGAAAATCAATTTGGTTTTATGCCAGGAAGATCAACTATTGAAGCTATTTTCTTACTTAGACAACTATTTGAAAAGTATAGGGAGAAGAAAAAGAACTTATATATGATTTTTATTGATTTAGAAAAAGCTTATGATCGAGTACCAAGAAAGTTAATATGGCAAGTGATGAGGAAAAAAGGAATTAATGACAGATACATTGATATTATTAAAGATATGTATGAGGGGGCTGTTACAAATGTGAGAACCATTAGTGGAGATACTAATGTCTTCCCAGTTAAAATAGGTTTACATCAAGGCTCAGCCTTGAGTCCTTACCTTTTTACCTTAGTAATAGATGAAATTACTAGACATCTCCAAGAAGAAGTACCTTGGTGTATGTTATTTGCAGATGACATTGTTCTAATAGATGAAAGTAAAGAAGGACTAAATTTAAAATTGAATAGGTGGGTAGATGCTCTCGAATCTAATGGTTTTAGAATTAGTCGCACAAAAACTGAATATATGAAATGCAATTTTAATAATAGTGAGAACCCGGATGAGGAACCAATTAAGATTTTAGATCAAACAGTAACAAAAACAAATCACTTTCGGTACTTAGGATCAATAGTTCAAGAGAACGGGGAAATCGAGAAAGATATAATACATAGAATTCAAGCAGGATGGAAGAAATGGAGAAGTGCGTCAGGAATTTTATGTGACCGTCGAGTTCCAGTCAAATTAAAAGGAAAATTTTATAAGACTGCGATTAGACCTGCTATGCTTTATGGGGCAGAATGTTGGGCAGTTAAAGAGCAACATATACAAAAAATGAGCGTAGCGGAAATGAAAATGTTAAGGTGGATGAGTGGTAAAACAAGAAAAGATAAAATTAGGAATGAAATAATTCGAGAAAACTTAAAAGTGAGACCAATTTATGATAAAATGAGAGAAAATAGATTAAGATGGTTTGGTCATGTTAAAAGGAGGCCTGAAGTAGTACCGGTTAGGAAAACAGAGTTTATCCAAGTAGAAGGTGATAGAAGAATGAGAGGAAGACCCAAAAAAACATGGATGGAAGTAATTAAACAAGATTTAAAAATATTACATATTACTGAAAATTTAGTCTTAAATCGCCAAGAATGGCGTAACAGAATCCATGCAGCCGACCCCACATAGGTGGGAAATGGCTTATGATGATGTTTGAAATTAAAAATATGTGCAGATACGCATCTCCAAAAATGGTGAAACTTATTATATAGATTAAATACACCTAGAATGACAGTTTTATCCTAACAAATCAATTTTTTTAAATATGTTTCTGGGCCGGATGCATGGCTGGTCCATTGTATCCAGATGTATAGAATTATCTCTGTAACTAAATTCATGTCCATAAATGTAATGAGTGAGATATATCGAAACTATCATAGTTACCAAAACTAAGAGGTTTGACACTTGCATAGGCATAAATGCAAATATTTTTAAATATCTGTGGGCACATTTGCAATAAGTTTCACATCATAGGCATAACTACAATTTCCATAGGCATGGGTGCAAATAACTCAATATTTTAACATTACTTTAGACCACTAAAGGAACAGAAACAGGTATTTTATGCATTAAAAAATGAATTAGTTGAGAATTTACTTTCTTCTGCAACTTTTTTCGAGAAACATGGTTATACATCTTTGCTGGATTTTACTCGCTTTCTTTGAATAGCTCAACAACTTTGTGCATGGGAGTAGTGCCTATCCCTTCTTGCGAAATAACCATTGAAAGATGTAGCAGTGATGTCGATGTAGGATGGGTAGAGAAGAAAGAGAAAGGAACCTCTAAAGCGATGAGAAGAGAAGAAAGAAGGTAGAAAGAGTAGAAGAATAAGGGGAAAGATAAGGAAAAGAGAAGTAGAAGAGAAAAACAAAGAAATATTTTTTTATAATTTTCAAAATTGATGCTCCTTAGAGCTTACAGGGATTGTATTTATTAGTGAACAGACTACCTAATCTTAGCAAAATTATTAAAGATGAAATCTTTTTAAAAAAGGAAATTGTATATTTTAAGTAAACTTCTTAAGGAAGTAAACCTAAAATAGATACATGCTTATTTTAAACAGATTCTAAAATATCCTAGGAATCTTCTAATATCTTTCAAAAATAGAACAAAATATTGCAATAAAATCTTTCTAAAATATCCTAGGATTATTTGCGTTTCACAAGATTCTTGCGCTTAGAATAGACATATTTGAAATATTGCTTTCTATTTTCATCAGATGCTCCTTTTGAGAGTATCGAAATTATTTCTTTGCATACAGTTGTTCATTCAGATAATTTGCATAGGATTGTTACTGTGCCATAGTTCATGTAAAGATCTTGAAATATGCTACCTGTGCCTCCTTTTCCATGTTTTGTTTCATGGCAGTACCTGTTTCCTTAATTACGTGTTCTGCATGCATAATGTTTACAGTGCTTCATATATTGACATGGCCTTAGGATTCTCTCTCTTGTAAGAGTTGGTTAGAATTCAAATTTCTTGGTGTATATCCTTTTTGCGCAGGACGCTGTTGATAATGCAGATTTAATTTTAAGTAATGCAAAAGAGTTTTCTTCAAAACAAATGGAAGAATGGCTATCATCTATTGAAGCCTTGGAGATTAAAAGAGTGGAATTGGATATTGAAACACATTTGATAAGCGATGCTCGTTCAGGTTTGAAAGATTCCATTGATCATTCCGTTGGAAGTGACATGAAAGAAAAAGAGCTTTTGTATAAGAAAGGAGAGATACTTAAAAATGAGTTGGATGAGTTGCTTGCGTTGGTGCGGCTGAAGGAAGCTGAGATAGCTGAAAACACAAGAAACATCCAAGAAATTGAGACGAGAATTATTGATGTGGTGTCAGGGTTTCACGATGCTCAGTCAAATATTGATGCTAAATATGCTAAGTTGCAGTCATCCATTTCACAAATAGAGTTGGAGAAGGAAGCTTTATCTGTGAAAAAGAAAGAAATTGATGAATTCTTGTCCCGGACAGAAGATAAGGGTTCAAAACTCCAGGATGTCGCAACTGTTTCTTCAGATGAAGCTAAAACACGCCAAGAATTTGTTGAGTTGCGAAAGAATTTGGCAGCAACCTTCCTGAAATCTAGGCAGAACAAGGTGAGGCTTGCAAAGATTGAAGAAGAAATTTTAGATGATGTTCGGAATCTCAGACAACAGATTTCTGCAGCAAGAGCTTCTTTACAGGTCAGTTGAATTTGTTAACCATTTCATAAATTCCTTTTATTTTCATGGAATCTGGAAATGTACAGAGAGTTACAGTCCATTCAAAGATACATATTTTATAGCTCTCTCCTTTGTTCTGAAAGCTGACTGTGTCAGCAGAGGACAATCTGCCTGCATCTCTATAGAAATGAGGAAAATACGTGACTTCCTAAGGAGCTCTGATTCATTAATGACTGCAATAATTTGGAAGCAATATGTGCTCCAGTTTGTTGCGATATAGCAAAGCTCAGAGTAGTTTAAAGACTACCCCATAGGCTGTTGAAATTTAACCTATGGTATTGTCACACCCCCTACTAGAGTTGGGCCTCAGGGCATTACGATGACTACCCATAGGCCCTTGAAACTTAATCCATTCGTGATCTGTAGTATCCGCATCTACTAGCCACCGCCCAACCCACCATAGGTATCACCCACACCATTGCATGTTTTGATGGGTCTTTGACCAAACCTTCTACCAAATCACCAGTGTTACGTAGAGAAGATTTCGCATGAGGTTACTCATCCCAATACTGCCCTAGATCACCCTCATACTATTCTCATAGTCTTGACTGAATTATGCTTAATGTAGTTTTTTGCATTTCTTGCAACACTTCGAAGGTCAATCCAAGTGACGCTAGAAGTTGTAGACCTTTGTAGTGATGCTAGAAATGTCAGAATAACTGGCCCCCTCATCTTATTCAGTATTTTATAACTATTTTCACAGGTTTCCAAAATGAATATACCAATTAGTTTCAAAAAATGAATAAATGACCCTAGAGTTCAATCAAATACCACTGCAAGGTTGGGCATTCGTCTAGTCCCACCTTGAGCTTCAATCCCCTGTTGGGCTGCTTTTCCCAACTTGTCATCTAAAACAAAGCGGAAAATAACAAGAGTAAGAGCAAACTTAGTAAATAGGTAACAGTCAGTGGAACTCAAAGAAACATGTCAAATCATATATTTGTCATGCAAATGACAAACTCAGGCTATCCAATAGCTTAATGACCATGTCACACATGCAAGCACCCAAATCTGCCCCGAGAGATCTCAGTTGCTACATTTAGTCTAGCGTTGATCCCCCTTGTAAGAATTACATCTATATGTCAAACTTGTCCACCAAGTGTAGGCCACCACCTCAAACCAGTGCCCAACGTCCAATGGAGGTTGCTTACTCTCAAATGGCCGATGCACCCAACCCAAAGGGTCTCCCTACCTCACTGGGATCGGGGCTCAACTTTCACTACCATTACATCATCATCCATACTATCATCCATGCAAACAATGCAAAGAATATGCTCCCAAAACATGCCATATTTTCATGTCATGCCAAATAAAATGCTTCATGTCATTTTCCATTGAAATAAGCCATAGAAATCCATAAATCATGTGATGACAAGAGGGCCAACATCCCAATGTATATGCATGCTAATTCATGCCAAATAAATATAAAAACACCATTTGAACCCAAAGCTCAACCATGAAACCCCTAAAAAATCGATCAACACCTTAATCAATTTCTAGGTTTTCCAAAGTCCTAATCCAATACCCAAAATAAGATCATGGCATCTATTCCTAAAGGCTTTACAACTTATTTCCACCAAGAATCTATGATTATTTGGAAAAGGAAATCACTTAATTTTGTTGAGAAATCCCTAAGTTTTCTTTAATTCCAAGCTCAAATCCTTAATGCCCTTTAGCTCTTCATGTCAAGTGATGGGTTTGGAGGTGTTTTCAGGTGCTGAATTGATGAGTTTAGAGATGGGTTGAAATGGGGAAGAGTGGAAGAAAGGGATAAATGAAATGGAAGTTGTTGAGGGTTGGATACCCTTTTTGTGCCCCACCAAAAAACACATGGCCTAGTCATGTGTTCTGCTGAAGGGTGCCAATCTTGCTTATTTTTCATAATTTTTGAAATTTGGTTTATTTCTACAAAGTGCACATATACACTAATCCCATTACTTATAACCAACTTAATAACTTAGTAAATCATTCTAAATGGCTTCCCTGTACTTCCCACAAATGCATTACTTTCCAAACATGTCAATTCACCCATTACTGAGGTAGGACACACGTACATGGTTATTTTTGCACTTTTCTTCTGAAATAGATAAAAAAATCTTAACAGGGTCACGGACCCCTTAACCCTTGACTACTCTACAAGGTCCCTAATATATCATCCATAATGCACCTCTTCATGCCTTTTATAAACCACAAACATATCAATATCCATCATTGTCCATTAAGATCATTTGCAAAAATAACCTTATAAGTTTGCCTATTATGAGATTTTTGACATACATGAAAGATGTATTTGACATGGAGAATGCATTTGATATGGAGAGCGTCGTCAGCTCATAGGATCATTTTTGCCAATGTCGAAAGTGAAAGAGGGTTATATTTGCAGATATTGAAACTATGAGATTAAAATCATAAATAAGCAAATAACGCTTGCCCATTATATACAACCGAATACACAGTTCACAATATCACATATATAAAAAATGTTAGTTCAAACCTTGGGATCTCACACTCACAGACGCAATCAGAGTCACGTAAATTGTAATGGTAGCCTAGAATTGTTTCATACTTAATTTTGATGGTCAATAACTTAGATAAGAGATATAGAACTCAAAAATTAAGGGTGTATTTAGGAAGTGATCCAACTTTTGGTTAAAATTTTTTGATGTGAAAGTTTCTAAAATAAAAGAATATTATGTAATATATAGGGATAATAATGAAGAGTAAAAAGAATAAAGTTAAAATATATAGATTGATTGTATAAGTATTTATGTAAAAATGGTTGAAAAGTAGGGTGGTTGTATATAATGATGTGAAGAAATAATTAAAAATAGGATAGTTGTTAAGAGTAAAAAGTTTTAGATTGAAAATTTTTTATTTTAAAAGTTTTGATTGTAGCCAAATGTGCCTTAAAGGCATAAAAGGATTATGACTTTTCTAATAATTTAATAAATCTTAAAGTTTTTAGGATCTATATCCATCACTTAATTCATTGTTCATTAAGATCTTTTTGTGACTTTGATTATGTCTATGGAGCACAAAATTTGGTCAAAATGGATTTGTCAATTGTTCAAATTTTGACTTATGTAAAAAAAAAAAAAAAAAAAAAAAAAAAAAAAAAAAAAAACTAACCACTTGTAGCAGTAGGGAGTTATTTACAAAAATCAATAGTTGTTTTGCAAGTGGATAATGATTTTGTTAGCCCAGGCTAACAAATTCATACATTAGGTTGAGCATATATGTGTATTTTTTCATAAAAATGTCGGCCCAAATGTATTTTGGGAATGTTTAGGAACATGTGAAGGTTTTTTTAAAAAAAATCCTCGCTTCTTCTCACACACTTTTAATACGATTTGACATTTTAAGTACCTACCCTACTTTCATTTTATATTATTACCTCTATATTTCTTTCTTTTTTTTTTGCATATTTCTATATAACTATCCTATCTATTTTAATTTCACTCTTAATTAGTACTCATATCATTTCACATTAGTCTCATTTTTTTCCACTTTTTTTCCCTTTCCCACTTTTACATCTCCTCAAATAGACTCTTAATTCACATACCAAATTTTACAATTTTTGCATGTGTATATTATTTTTTATGAATTTCAAAAATAAACAATTTTGGAAGGTGAAAATGACTTGAGTACCCCCAAAACTTGTTGATTTTTTTAACTTCATAAAAAAATATATATAAACACATCCAAAATTGCAAAAATTGATTTGTAAATTAAATACACATAGGCCAACATTTTCATAGAAAAAACAAAAACAAAAACAAAAAATCTATATAAATTAGCCTTGTCAAACAGACGAATTTGTTTACTCAGGCTAATAGAATCATTATCTTTTGCAACCATAAAATAAAGACGTCAATTTTTTTTCACCATATTTGGAAATCATGTCAATAAGATTTATAGCGCTTTTGTTTGTTGCATTCCCGGGATGCAACCGTGAGAGATGAGGTTGCTGGAAACGTTTGTTAGAATCTTCAGTCTCATGCTGATGAAAATGCCTATACTTAGAATCCACTCAATGCATTCACATGCAGAGTATATCTAACAAGTAATTTCTTCTGTTAATCTTCCCTTGGTAAGTATGATCTTCTGTCATGACATAACCACATTAAATTATTCTTGTCCTCTTTCTTGAAGGAGCTATCTTCAACTCGGGCAAGCATCCATCAAGGAATTGATTCTTCCAAACAGAGGATACTTTTCATAGAAAAAAGAGGGCCTGAGCTTGAGGCTGAGAAGAAAGTTTCTGCTGCTGCAAGAAATTTCAAAGAAGCAGGGAGAATAGCTGCAGAAGCGAAGGCTCTGAGCACCGAAAAAGAAGATTTACAGAACAAAGTGGAGCAAGACATTTTCAGGCTCAATGAACTGGAGGAACAGATGAAAGAGACTGTCAAAAGACTGCAGGACAATGAGGCTTTAATATCATCTAGGGAAAAAGAGGCAGCAATAGCCAGGTATGAGAGGCTACAACTAGTTTCCGCTGCTGCCATGGCTGAGAGATCAGCAGCTCTTAAATTGGGGGATCTTGAAGAAGCCAATATCTTGCTTACAGAGGCTGAATCTGCAAAAACAGAAGCAAGTAGACTTCAGCAAGCCTATAAATTTGAAACAGTTGAGATTGAGGAGGGAGACTTTATTTCCATGGAACTCATTGTCAATCTTTCAGGGAAAGATTTGGCTGAAATGGCTGCTTCCGTTCAACCAACTGCAGTGTGAGGATTTGTATAATTCACATCCTGGAAATGTTTACCAAATCAACTGTGAATCGCAATGTCTATCTTAAGGGTCCAGAAACCATGTGCATTTAGTGGAGCGTTGTGTATGCATGACATAAAGAGTTTGCAGAGGGAACAGAAAAGGTTTGCGCTTCTGGATAATCAAAAGATGTTTGAAGGGGATCCTTGAATTGCATGACCCTGGAAGGTTATTGTTGTCAAGGACATCTGAGATCAATGATCAGAAATGTCATCTTGTGGAGACATTCTTCTTCAGTTTCCTGGATCCTTTTTGCTCAAAAAGATCCATAATTTAAGCATTATTTCATCAATCATTCATGTCCCATTTTGATATGGTTGACATGGAACGAGCATAAAGTTCTTTGCAGTTTTGTAATTTTGTCATAGAGTGGGCCACTTGACCCAAAATTTTACAGTTGAGTTATTTTTGTACATTCAGGCATTGTTGAGTTGTGGGTTATTTCGCTTGAAATTGAGTGGTTTTGAGAATAAGACAATTATCTTTGAGTTACTCTTACTATGAAATCCACTTTGGTGAAATCCCATCCATTTTGGCACATCTTGATGATTGATGGGAAATTTACTCCATCCATTTTGTATTTAGGGTCATTTAGTTATGGAAACTGTCATCGTTTGTTTAGCTTCATTGTACATGAGTTTCATCTGTAAATTTTGTAAAATTAGCTTAATAAAATGTTTTGATATTAAATATCAATTTTAAAGTTATATGTTCAACCTCCAACTGTCTAAAATATCATCATTATAGATAAATTGTTTGATGAAGTATTCTTACATTATACTGTATTTGTGAATGGATCTAAACATTTTTTATATTTTTTAAGCAAATGTGGCTCATTTTACATCTTTGATTTGGATGTTTCTTAGCTAAACAAATGATACTGAATACAATGGATGAAGGGGATCTATTATCAATTCAGGTGTGAAAAATAGATTGGATTACATTAATGTAACCTTACATAAAAGTAGGAGTAGGACTCATTTATCTTCAGCCATATGCTCCATACACTGCTACAGATTTGTACAATCTTTCTGAATCAGAGCCTCGCAGCTTTTAGGTGGTATGCCACATGCAGTTTTGGATAAAACATGACGAGGCCGTTGCAACTTTCTTTGTTGCCTGTGTTAACTTTGATGCCAGATAGCTTATCTGTTTTTGGCACTAGTGTTATTTTTGGTCTGTGTTTCATTCAATTAACTTCTTAACAAGATGGAATTATTCTCTGTTTCTCTTGTTGAGCTTAGATGGAATCCTCCTCCATTTTTTCCTGGTTGTAAGATGCTGTTAAGATGGAATAATACAATTACAAGGTGTTGGATAGATTATGCACATTGATTCTTCCATGTATTCAGATAACATAGGGAGCTTTTCCACTTGACAAGTAATAAAATATTCATGACACTCGTACATCCTACTCCTCTCGTTGTTGGTCAATACAAACTACACAGACCAGATTCAAGAGTGGGATCAAAGTATTAGCATCCAATTGCAAACCACCTGGGGCGAATCCACCTATTATTCTTATGGCAGCACCTACTTTTCTTTTCTCCAGCATGAATGCTTTCTTTTGGTTCCTTCAGCTTCACAAAGAAACCATAATAAAAGAAGGCAAAAGGAATGTTAGTTAATTCGGATGAGTATCATGAAGAGAGAAATTGTGAAATCTCAAATGCTCAAATTTCACACAGAGCATTACCTGTAACTTTTTGTAGCACTTTTGCCCTGATGATTGATGGAGGCCCCTTTGCAATCTCACCTCTCCTTGCTCATCAGCTGCTCTAGGTGACTGCTGGGATGGAAATGCAGCATCATCCAGCTGCTTCCTGCTTTGCCCAGGTTGAACCCATTGAAGCACTTGCAAATCCTTTGATGTTGAACAACCTGTGCTTCCTCTACTCAGTTCATTATTCAGCTGCTTCAAACAATGGAAAAGAGGCAACTGATGTAGCCATTGATGAACATATATATATACAAGTTCTCTGTCAAGGAAATTCTTAAAACATTTCTTAAAACATAATGATATATGTCCACTTTCTAATCTACCTTTACAATCCGGGTCTCAAGAATAACCAAACGATCCATAAGGCTGCCCTTTTCTTTGGCACTAACATCTTTGTCATTCGGGAATTGATGTTGGAAGCTCGACTGTGGAACTGCAGAGAAGTAGCAGTCTTGGAAAACCTGTTGTTTCTCTTCAATCTCCTTCAGCTGATGAGAGTGAAAAAAGAAATAAGAATTCGAGTGAGACATTGCTTAGCCATGTGATTATTACATGAGCTTGGAACAGTTTTTTTTTTTTTTTTTTTTTTTAGAAAAAAATCTTTTAGAGAAACGCCCCCATACTCGTTTATCTAGCTGATCCAGTCTCTGCAGTAGTGTGTGAGGGGAAGATGGCAAAGACATTTGGAGTGGAATATAATTGGGCAGGACAGGCAGAAACAGTGATTTCAAGTGCTTGCTTGCTTGCTTTTTATGCATAGAAAGAAGAGAATAATTAGTAGAGTTGTGTCAGTTTTGAGGAATAGTCGAATGAGATCCTGTTAATATGCCCTTTTTCTTCTCATCTCATGTAGAATTAGAAAGAAACTAATATGGGTGGGTGGTTATTGACTAGGTAACTAACTGGACCGTATCTATTGCCTTTGCCTGCCTACTTGCCCATGCAATCCTGACCATCCAGCTGCTCCAGTACATTTGGTCAGGGTGCAAATTTTCTCTAAAATGCTTGAATATAATTTCTATTAACACTATTGTTTCGATAATTTGCAAAAAGAAAACATTTATATTATAGGGAATTACTTCAGTTTTGCTGATACCACTAGAGTTCTGAGTGTTGTTTACCCTTGTGGCTTACTCTGATAAATAATAAAAATTCAATTCGCTCATTCTTTTTAAAGTAGAATGTTAAAGCACACTTCATCAAAATATATATGTATATATTGTTCTGAGATATTTGAGAATCACCGTCAATACCTTGGTGTAAGTTTGAGATAATTCTTTGTTCCACAGTCCTGGGTGGGGCTATTTACAACTAGCCAATTAAGAATTTTCAGATGATGTACTAGCAGCGCATCAAAAATGCAGTGTATTCATCGATTCTCCCGAGGGGCCACAATTACCGCGAGCAAACATATTAATGGCGATGAACGCATTTTTGCTTTGCTTTGCTACCAATACTTGTATTTGCTTTGCTATTTTGCCCATGCCTGGCTGAGGAAGAGTTACAGAGAGTAAAACACAAATATGCTGATTTGGGTGGGGCATACTTTATGTAATTATATGCTCCTTTGCAATAAATAAAAAGAAAAAGTAAGGTCATTCTATCTTGACAAAAGACCCACCCCCAAGTTCCGTAGCTCGGCGTCCGCTATTCCGATCGTGATTTTCCTACCCCAGAGGGAATGGGAAGGAGTTAAAGTGCACAACAAAATTTTATTTGAATGAATATTGATAGATTTGTTTATTCGATATCTGATTTAGATATTATGTATATTATAATATATTAGATAAAATGTATTCTGGCTTGTGACCCATCAAATATGTATATATACACACACATATATATAAAATGAATGGGCCTTATATATATATCAGACATATATAAAATGAATATGGCTTATATATATGTAGCACCTGCCGCGAGCGCTACGGTGGGCTCGGAATGGTTTCCCGGGCCTTGAAAATGTGGATCATGTTGGACAACAACGTGGGTTTAGTTTTCCTGCATTCACATGGGGTAAAACGCGTTAGGATTCATGATTTGAAGGTAAATCTGGCATATGGGCGTTGTCTCGTGATTTTGGCAGCGTAACGGCTAAGACGGGGTTTTCCGTACACGGGTCAAGTCACAAATTCGGCAGCATAACAACAGCGTATTATGCTGGGATCTGTGGACCCGCGTGCACCCGCCTTGCCGGGGCGTTAGCTTAAACACGCACGCAAAAATAAAGAAAAAACGGAGTCACCACTGATCTTTAAAGGGAGATCAGCCCCTATTTAAAGAAATAAGGCACTAGTTGTACAGAGTTCGGGTTCCGGCCTTCGGATTGAAGCAAATATGGAGAAATTTACCAACCCGAGGCGGTTTACACGGCGTGAAAGGGGGGTAAAATGAAAGATTTGAGAGAATGAGAGAGATGGAAAGGGGGGCGTGGGAGAGGGAGCGTGGAGCTCGTAGAGCGGAAAAAACTGGGACGCCGAGGATATGCTGCAGACTCCTGTCCTCCTCTCTGGAATGTCTCTCCTCAAGTGTCTTGAATGAGGGGGGGGCTCCTCCTTTTATAGATGTAGGAGTGGGCTTTGGGCTCTCTTAAGGTCATGGACTTGGTCCATGGGCTTGAGCTTGAGGTGAGAGCATGGGCTTTGAGCTTGAGGTGAGAGCATGGACTTGAGCTTGAGTTGAGAGCATGGGCCTTGGGCTTGAGTTGAAAGCATGGGTCTTGGGCCACTTAAAGTGTTGGAGTTGGTCCATAGGCTTGAGCTTGGTGTAAGAGTATGGGCCTTGGGCCTCTTGAGGTAGTTGGACTTGGTCCATGAGCTTGAGCTAGGTGGGCTCCTTCCATAGTGGGCTGGAACTTGGTGGGCTAGAGCTTGGCTAAGCCCTTTGTTTTGGGTGGGCCGTTGTAGAGGCCCAAAGTTGTGGAGAAGCCTGCTCTGAGGCTTGATGAGCTGCTTTGTGGCACCCGTTGAGGTGGCCTGTAGGAGCTTCGCTCTCGTGGGCCGGATCTGGTTTGTTGAAAAGCCTGCTTCGATGCTTGGTGGAGCTTCGCTCCCGTGGGTTGAGTGCGGAAGGGCCTACTTAGCTTGTTTGAACCTCCTTTTGCCTTGAATTTGTTTGGACTTGGAACCTTTTCCATTTTATCCATTTTTGGGCCCCAAAGGTGGGGTGTCAACAATATATCAGAAATATATATATAAATAATAATACGAAACTCGGCATTCCATTGCATCAAGAAATCCAATTGCACCCAGGCCTTGAACTAGCCTTGTAACAGCTTAATAATTGGTTAATATAATTCAAATTAGACAAAGGATTGAATATGAACCATTAATCGAAAGACATGAGTTAGGAGTAGTTGTACAAAATCATGATTAGATATGGTGTTACCTGATCAAATACTTTAAGTAAGAATAAAAAATGCTGCAAGGGTTGAGCCATAAGATCCGTTTATTGACGGTTCAGATCAGTCAAAATCGGATGGCATTCTCTGGACCACGAGTTGAAACTAGGGATGGGAATTGTTGTGGGTCGACCCGTGACCCGGCTCTGACCCGACCCGTTTTTGGTCGGGTCAAATCAACATATTTTTGACCCAGTATAGGGATGAGTTAGAAATTTTGACCCGAATTCAAAAATAAGGTCGATGTGGGTCGACCACGTACCGACCCGAAGAGTCTGACCCGCCCTGCATATACTAATTTATTAAAAATTATAAGCCTATATTTAAATATTATTATTATTTTCTTTCAAATTTCTCACTTTTTTGTAATCAACTCTATCAACAATAGAAAAATTAATTAATTCAAAAAGCAATATAAGAATCAATAAATTTTTTATATATATATAACCCTTATGTGTAATTGTATATTAACCTATTTTAATAAATGTATACTATATTTTCAAATATTTTGTTTTCTTAATTATGTGTTTTTTAATAATTAGTGAAATATTGAAACATATAATATTTAAATTTAGTATAGATGTATACTTATATTTAATAGGTATATAAATTCTGAAAATTATCTTTTTTTACTCGTATTTTTTTACCCGACCCGCTATCCCGAAACCAGTCCGATATCGACCAGAATTTTGTCCTGAGACCTAGTAGAAAAAAGTAAGGGTCAAACTGACCTTGTCTCTACCTGGTATAAAAATAAGGATCAAACAAAATTTTTGAAACGTAGAGTCGAGGTTGGGCAAACCCTGACCCGTCCCGACCCGCCCCGATTCCCACCCCTAGTTGAAACTAGCAGTCGCCAGTCGCGCGAAGAAGGTTATATTGGCCATATGGCGTAACAAATACCCTCCAAATTCAACCAAATTACAGAAAATGCCACCCGTCCACCATTGCCTAGAAGTTCGCATCGCCGGCTGTTTCAGCCCGCTTAAACGCCTCGCGCGAATCGTCTCCACGTCATTGTCAAATCGCCGGAACGATGAATGGCATTTCCGTAGTTTTCGTGAAAACCATGTGCTATCGACCTACAGCCCCGCGCTTCCGGCGTGCAGGATTGTAGACGCCCGTTGCATATATGAACAATGATCCAGACCGTTGAACGAGCTTTGGATTTCATTTCGTATCATATGCCAGTTTAATAATAAATAGATAATTTTAACGCTAAATCGGAATTATCTTGAATTAATTCAACGAAATAAGGATTAAGTAGAAAGAACTTGGTTGGAACACTGCTGAACTGGTTATTGTCTTGAATTTACCAAAGCTTTTCGTGAATTAATCAGGGTTTTGCTTGAAATAATTAGAATTAACCCTACTAGGCATAAAATAACTGATCATTTTAATTAAATTCAACCAAAACTAGCTCTGTTGAGCTGGTTCTTTTTTATATTTTAATGCTCAAATTAGCTGGAATTGAAAGTATTGATAGAATTCAATATTGAATAAGCAACCTAAATATATCTCAAGGGAAAGTGTAATAATAAGTTAAATTGATTATATTAAAGATTTTATTAAATTGCAAAAAGGTAATAATAAGTTACAAAAGTACGGATTGATTCTCAAAGTAATATACGATAATTATAGTATATGATTTAGATACATGTACTACAATATGATAATACAAAACTCGGCATTCCATTGCACCAAGAAATCCAATTGCACCCAGGCCTAGAACTAGCCTTGTAACAGCTCCGTAATTAGTTAATATAATTCAAATTAGACCAAGGTCTGAATCTGAACCATTAATCGAAAGACATGAGATAGGATTAGTCGTACAAAATCAGGATTAGATATAGTGTTACCTGATAGAAGACTTTTAGGTAAGAAGCGAAAATGCTGCAAGGGTCGAGCCATAAGATCTTATTGACGGTTCAGATCAGTCAAAAATCGGATGACGTGTTCCAGACCGCGAGTTGAAACTAGCAGTCACCAGTCGCGCGAAGAAGATTACTTTGCTCTCCTTGCGTAACAACTACCCTCCAACTTCAAACAAATTACAGACGATGCCATCGCGTGGACAATTGCCTAGAAATTCGCATCGCCGTCCCTTTCAGCCTACTTAAACGGGTCGCCGGAATGCTCGCCACGTTGTTTTTGCACTGCCGAAACGGCGGATGGCATTTTTGTAGTTTTCATCAAAACCATGTGCTAATGATGGACTGGACCGCGCGCTCTCGAAAGCGGTCGAGCTGTCGCTCCAGGAATTGTTGTTTAGCCGGAGGTTTTGATATTTGCAAAACTCTCCAAGTCCGAGAGCTTTGCTAATCTAACCCCCCACAACAAGACAACCGTTGTAACTTTCCCTTTTGGCCAAATTGACCCAGTCACATTTTTATAAATATTTGTTATATTAATAAAGAAAGGGTAGAGAAACTTATAGGAAATTTTTTTTTTAATGTAGTAACATCGATGAAACTTATTTATGAATGAGCTTGTTTGCATTTCCATATCTATGTTATTGTTGCAATGTTGTTACTCTCTATAGATTAATCTATTATGATATTGTACCTATGATTTTCATGTTAAATAATATATAAATTCCTACTAAGTTCTTAGGAACTCACCACAAGTTAATTATATTCTTTTTCAAGTAACATTGAATCATCCAACCCTTAGATGCATGGCAAGAAAGGTTAAGCATAGACTTTAGGAGCAGGATAAAATAGTTTTATTTTCTTTATTTTGAGTTGTTGGACTCAAGTGTCGAACAACAATTTGTAACAATTATTATTTGGATCCAGTAGATTAACTTTATTTTATATTATTTATGCATGAATCGTGAGTTACTCATTAAATATTATCCAGGTATATATGATTAAAAGGTCTTGTTGTGGGCCAGCTCAGGGTGCTGCCTTAGGTTGGGGTTGTGGCAATTATGTTGACTATACACATTTATAAATGGGACCATAAATAGTGATATTAGATAAATAAAATTTTTTCAAATAAAAAATGAGTTTGATAGAAGCTAACACTTCAAAATTACGTATGTGACTCCCTACGACGCATGATTTACTGTGGTGCCCAATGTTAAAATGCATAGCAAAATTTTATCTTGAGCAAATATTCATGTATTTGTTTTATTTGATAAATAATTTAGATATATACTACAATATAATAATAATACAAAACTCGGCATTCCATTGCACCAAGAAATCTAATTAGTTGATAACAAGAGAGAGTTTCATGTGTGCAACCCAACCCATGATGAATGAATCTCATTTAATGTTTTTATTTTAAGGGTGTGTTTGGTTAGGAGTAAAACTTTTGATGAAAATTTTTTGAAGTAGAAGTTGTCAAATTGATAGAAAATGATGTGATATAATAGGAGTAATGATGAGGAGTAAAGAGAATAAAGTTAAAATAGATAGGTTAGTTGTATAGGTAGTTGTGTAGAAATGATTGAAAAGTAGAGTAGTTTGTATAAGAAAATGTGAAAAAATAATTAAAAAATAGAGTAGTTATGGATAGTGAAAAGTTTTGGATTGAAAAGTTTTGGTTGACATTTTTTTACCCCAAAACAAACGCACCCTAAATGTGTGCAAAATCCATGCCTGACTTTTTGGAGTTTCATTTAGCCCTCAGGTATCTGTTTGTTTTGATCCTGCTCCTCTAGGAGGGATCTGTGTGGCCGTAAACCCTACCAATTTTCAATGCAATTTTTCATTTTTTCAATACATAACAATAATACACCGTCAATAGCACATGGTTTTAACTTATTTTATTTATATAAAAATATATTACTATAAAATTTCGTTTTCCAATAAAAAATCATCTTAAACATAATATATAAATATGATTAGAAAATAAAAGGATTTTTAAGGTACGGTGATGCTTCTATGAAACTCTCTTTCTATGTAACCTTTCCATTTTCAACATTTAGATGATGAAGAATCTACTATTGTGTTTAACATCACTTATTTTATTATAAAAACTCTTTCATTTGTCTAATACCACTGTATATGGACTCCATCTACAAACGTATAAAATCAAACGTAATAAAATGATTTAATGCTAAATATCAATTTTTAAGTAGTATTTTCAATATTTAAATTATCTAAAATATTATTACTATATGGATTAATAATTCTATAAAATATTACTACATTCCGATATATATATATATATATATGAATGGATATAAGTATTTTCTCTAATTTGCTCATGAATATATTTATTTTTGACCAAATGTGGCCTATATACATATTAGATTCAGATGAAAGTTGGTATCATAAATAAATAAATGATGTAAAATATAATGAATGAATTGGATTTTTCATCAAGCATCAAAATCTTAAAATTTGACGGAGTTATATGGAACCACTTCTATGTAACCCAGTTACATAGAAGCGAGTCGGTTTAAGGTGATACCAATATAGATTGATGGGTTAGTTGTCGATAGTTTGTAAATATTTTGAAATTGTTCATATAGGTACAATATCTAGGAAAATTTGAAATTAAAATTTTAAAATAAATCTTATGTTTTTCTAATTATTTTATAGCCTTTAAAACATATGTTATAGGGTTTGACTTTGCTACAAGCATTTTTTTAACAAAATAATGTATGAGTTTGAGCTTTACTTCTATATAACTAGACTACATGCAGTGATTTCATGTAAATCCTTATATTTTTTTAATATTTTCATACTTGGGGCATGTTTGATTCTTTTTACAAAATTTTACTCTTCATGGCTACATCAATTTTAATCATTTTTTCATATCTTCATATATAACTATCCCATTTTTCAATCATTTCTATGTAACTACTCATTCAATTAACTTATTGATTTTATCTTATTTCAAAAATTTTATCACTTTCTCAATGTGCGCTAAATAAAAGATTCACTTCGTTAATTACATTTAACATCATTTGTTTATTTTGGAGACCAAATTTCATCTAAATCAATTATGTTCATTGGTCATATTTTCCGTAATATATATTCACACATAAATTATAAAAAAAATGTTTAGATGTATTTATATATATATTAGACTATAATAATACTTTAATACTTTATATAATCATTTATCCACATAATAACGACATATTAGATGGTTTAGATGTTGAAAAAATAACTTTAAAATTAATGTCGAACATTATGTTATTTTGTTATGTTGATTTTACACCTTTATAAATGGGGTCATTGAATTGTAATACTATATACATGAAAGAATTTTCTTAATAACGCAAATGATATTAAATATAATAGGCAGATTCTTCATAAAGCATCAAGATATTGAAAATAATAAGAGTTATATAGAAAAGAGATTTCAATGGAAGTATAGCCGTTCAAATTTAGGCACATCACATCCCAACAACTCATGATCTACTGTCGGTGCAAAATGTTAAAGCGCACAATAAAATGTTATTTCAATGAATATTTAAAGATTTGTTTATTTGATATACCAGAATGCTTCCATGAAACTCGAAATTTAAAGTAATGTACGATAATTATAGTATATGATTTAGATACATGTACTACAATATGATAATACAAAACTCGGCATTCCATTGCACCCAGGCCTAGAACTAGCCTTGTAACAGCTC
Organism: Annona cherimola; assembly: GCA_030490835.1. Classification (NCBI taxonomy): domain Eukaryota; kingdom Viridiplantae; phylum Streptophyta; class Magnoliopsida; order Magnoliales; family Annonaceae; genus Annona; species Annona cherimola. The sequence continues at coordinate 1,317,433 of CM059971.1, read as the reverse complement.
AGTAATTAGTTAATATACTTCAAATTAGACCAAGGTCTGAATCTGAACCATTAATCGAAAGATATGAGGTAGGATTAGTCGTACAAAATCAGGATTAGATATAGTGTTACCTGATAGAAGACTTTTAGGTAAGAAGCGAAAATGCTGCAAGGGTCGAGCCATAAGATCTTATTGACGGTTCAGATCAGTCAAAAATCGGATGACATGTTCCAGACCGCGACTTGAAACTAGCAGTCACCAGTCGCGCGAAGAAGATTACTTTGCTCTTCTGGCGTAACAACTACCCTCCAACTTCACAAAAATTACAGACGATGCCATCACGTGGACAATTGCCTAGAAATTCGCATCGCCGTGCCTTTCAGCCCACTTAAACGGGTCGCCGGAACGCTCGCCACGTTGTTTTTACATTGCCGAAACGGCGGATGGCATTTTTGTAGTTTTCGTCGAAACCATGTGTACTAATGGACAGGACCGCGCGCTCCCGAAAGCGGTCGACCTGTCGCTCCAGGAATTGTTATTTAGCCGGAGGTTTTGATATTTGCAAAACTCTCCAAGTCCGAGAGCTTTGCTAATCTAACCCCCCACAACAAGACAAACGTTGTAACTTTCCCTTTTGGCCAAATTGCCCCCGTCACATTTTTATAACTATTTGTTATATTAATAAAGAAAAAGTAGAGAAACTTATAGGAAATTTTTTTTTTAATGTAGTAACATCGATCAAACTTATTTATGAATGAGAATTTACAAAATCTAAATAATTTTATGTTTTCATCTATTTTCTATTATAATGTAATAACATAAATTGTGAAAATTGTTTATGAATGAGAACTCACAAAATCTAAAAAGCGGAAAACTAAATGATCTAATATGAGGAATTAAGAAATATTTTTCAGATTTGAAGTATTTTGTTATATTTTTCTTTTGTAAAAAATTAAAATTTTGATTTAAATACTTATAAATTAGCGTCCTTGCTTTGAACTTTTTTTTTAGAAAGTGGGGTAATTTTTTCAAACAAAAATTATGAACACTAATCTTTTAAATAAAGTATCGGATTTGCGAAATTTTTAAATTTGAAAGGGTTAGTTTGGCAGATTTGATAGTTCAAAAGATCAATTTCAGCAAAAATCAAATAAAAATTAGGCAGGGGCAATTTCGACAAAATAGAAATGTATAATGGTTGTTTTTTCTAAGGTTAGAATTTCAAAACTCTCAAACTCGAAGGGTTAATTTTGCAAATATTCAAAGATGGGTGGCAAATGTGCAAAATTTCAAACTTAGAGGGTTAGATTTGCAGAACTCCCTGCATTGAATTAAAAATATATATCTAAGAAATGTTTAGATTCATTTAGAAGCATAATAACGTAATAATATTTTATAGATTCGTTTATCACATGTAATAATGATTTCTCAGATGATTTAGATTATAAAAAACAACTTTAAAATTGGCACTTAACATCAAATCATTTTATTACATTGACTTTACACATTCATGAATTGTGAGTTATACGCAATGATGCTAAAGCAACGATAAGGTTTTCGTAATAATATAAATGATGCTAAATATAATAAATAAAATGAAATGCATCGTCAAGGTGAGGAAAATAAATAAAATTATACGGAGGTAAGGTTTCATGGAAGCAAAACTCTTGCAAAAAAATGAGGCGCCTCTTATGGTTTTACAAAAGCTTGGTGAATCTCATACGAGAGAGTTACAATGGACTTGAGTGAATGGGATGAAAATTTTCATTTCTAAAAAAGTTTTCTTCAAAATAAAATTTTAAAAAAAAAGAAACTTTTTATTTCGAATACTATATCTTATTTTTCAATACATGACAAATCTTATTTTTCACATTTTCAATATTAACTTTCCTGATCCTAGCACTCATGCAATCTCACTTGATGCTTCAAAAGGACAATCTCTGAACACGTGTGGATGCCATCTCTCATGTGGAGCAAGGATGGGCCATGCATGCATCAGCCATCATAAATGTCCCTTCCATTCTAGGGTGGGTCATGCATGCATCATGTGTATTCCTTCCAATCCCACTATTATTATTGTTGGTGGTGGTGGTTGTTTGTTGGGTGTCTTGGGAGCTGAGAAAGGCTGTCTGCCTACTTCTTTCCCAGCCCTCTTTCCAGTGATCCAGCAGAGGCAGCAATGAGCAAATGACTTCATCACAACTCCGATTATCACTGCACTGCTCTTTGTTTTTATCATTGATAATGCTTTGGGCTAGCTAGCCTAGGATACACACACCCCAACATCTTGTTTTCATTTACTGTACTGTACTGTAGTGCATTATATTAATAATGATGGCAACAATGTAAATAAATAAAATTAAAAACAATGGTGGGTGGGGAGGGGGGATTGCCCAAATGCATGGATTCATGCAAAGAGAGGCACCGTATATATAAATAAATGCCTGACAGCAGAGAATGAGCTATCTATGTACTACAAGGGCTTTTCTAGCCAGCTGTTCTGTGCTGCTGTCCTTGCAAGTTGCAATGCAATGAATTTTTTTTTTTTTTTTTTTTTTAGCTGCAAATTAATTAAGCTACCCCACCCTGACCCGGCCCATCAATTACAAATGTACATAGAAAGATGCAAAGCTAGCTGTTCCTCATTAACCATTTTATTTCTTTTCATGGTAAAAGAAGCTACCCCACCATCCTTGCAAGTTCCCTTTTCTAACATGCAGCCCCATAAGTACCCATTATATATCACAAGAGCTTATTCTCCGAGCCATAGGTATACCATCACTAGCTGCCGTGGTCTGGTACCCACCACCCATAATTCCCATCCGACCAAAATTCAACCACACCCAGCCACAACCCCTTTGAGCTTTTACAGTCCATGGTGTTATGATACTGGTGCATGCATGTTCATTTCTAACTTAATGAAGATGCTTAATGAATCGATGGCGATATAGATGAGGATAGAAGACACTAGTGACACTAATTTTCTATCTGGAAATAAAACATTTAATAATACTGATTACCGAAATCAAGAGATTAGTGAACACAAATGAACAAAGATGTTGTTATTGAACAAACCCCAAAGAGTCTTCCAGCTCCTGCACTTCAAATGGAACACATGCACATATCACCACCAACCACCAGCACCCCCTTACATAGTTTTTTGTTTCCTCCAAGTACGAAAAAAGAGTACTATTATCTTATTACATACAAAAACATAACAGCATTTCTAAGAGGGAGGGATCTCAGCTGTTTTCTCCAGATTTTGACTATAAATCCATTCACCCAAAAACACAAGCATTCTCCTCCGTCCCCACAAAAAATAAACAATCCAAGTGCAAGAGCATGCTTCTGAATTGTATTCCAACCTTTCTCAGCAGAAGCAGCACTGTGCATTGCTGCTCTATTTACCAAGCAGGAATAAATACATGCTGGAGACGGGTGACAGCCCCAGCCAACAATCAAACACTTGTTTTTCTAAGTTTCCATGTGTTCACTCTGTAGCAGGGAAAGCCTGCTTTATTGTGAAGAAATCAATAAAAGAGATCAACTGCAGTAATACATGAACAACATTGGTTGACCCTCTCCCGTTTCACCAACTAATAAAGAATTACGGAGCACTGCTGCAACTGCCTATCTTCCCATGTAAACTACACAAGGTGGTCTCTGCCTCCCTACCCAATTACTGAAAGCTGCGAGGCAAAACCGCCCAACAAAAAATATGCAACAAACCTGCGTATCTATCTACAGTTTCTTTTTCTTTTTTTTCCCAGAATCCCTTGAAGCCTTCTCAAAATCCTTTGCCTGACCCACCTCCAACTCATGGTGATCAAGAAACATGTTGGACAAGCTCTAGGGCAATACAATCAAATCCCCACCTGAACTGGAATCAGCTAATTACAATCTAATCCACATTCTTCCAATACCGGGCCATCAGATCTGGCTAAGAATGGATCAATTCGAACCCACAGTAAGGAGAAAATAGAAGCAAGGAGAATTGACCAGACGATAATGATGGTTGGTGTCCTGTTCTGCCGGCCTAGAAGACCTTTGAGGAAGGGATAGAGGTGGACGATCACCCAGAAGGCAAAGAAGAGCTTGCCAAACAAAGGTCCCCATGACTCATAGCCATTATTAATCGCATTTGAAACACCAGCAACTACACCAATCAGGTTGATTATCAGCAGTGTCGTTGGAGGGATGAGAAGTGTCGTCCATTTAAAGGCATACAGTTCTGCAAATTCTTCATCCTCAGCTCCAGCCTTTGATGTAACAGTGAAATTGGTGTCAATACCAGCAAGAACCTTCAACAGCCCTTGGAAGAGAGCAAAGAGATGGGCAGAAACGCCTCCGATAACCCAAAACTGTTCATTTCTCCACCAATCATCAAGGCCAACACCACTCCATCTCATTTCCAGGATACTGGTGGCAAAAATACAGATAAAGAGAGATATAAACCACAAGCTAGCAACATTGCTAAGCTGCAGAAACAAGGAAAAAAAAAATGTTAACCATCAGCCAGATCCTAAATTAAAGTCAATCTAGCATATAGTGGCCAACAAATTATTCATAACCGCATACCTCTGGAGTGATAAACTTCCCAGTGAGCAGGCAGACTGCAGGCAAGGTACAGTATGCCAGCAAAGGTAATGATGTCAGTGGATATACAGTGGCATTAATATACGATAACCGCTCTAACCATTTCAATCCACCTCCATATCCATACCAGAGCGGGCAATGCCTACTCAAGAAAATTTCCACAGACCCAAGAGCCCAACGCAAGACCTGGTTGAGCCGATCAGAAAGATTGATTGGTGCAGATCCTTTGAATGCTGGCCTTGATGGGATACAATAAATTGATCGCCAGCCATGACAGTGCATTTTAAATCCTGTCAAGATATCTTCCGTAACAGAACCATAGATCCATCCAACCTGGAAGCATGAAAAACCAGTCAAAAAAAAAAGTACCAAAACATGACATGGGAAGCAACGGAAAGAACCAGACAGAAATTACCTCTTTTCCCCAGTCTGTCTTATCTTCATAGCCACAGCTAATGACATGGATTGCTTCTTTCAGCAGAGAAGCAGGACTAGCACTTTTTAGAGCTCCACCATCCTCAAGCAGTGTAGATGCAACAAACACTGGAGACTGACCATATTTCTTTTCCAATTTGTGCTCAGAGGTCAATGCCATTTTTTTCTCATTTTCAATCCCTGCAAACAAAAAATAATACCGTAAGGGTATGATAGAATAACTCAGGTGTTGAGCTTAGTTATCAAAGACGTGTCAACACAAATAAATATCCTGCAATCAAGTTCCAGTCTAACAATCTATTCCAACTTTGCCAATGTCTTGATACTGAAAAAGCTACACATTGATGTTATATTCCCATCAACCAGTGGCCTTCAGGATAAAACCCGTGAGAATACTCATCCAAAAGACATGTCGAGAGAAAATGATAATTAGGGCCCTGGGAGCAGGTGCTTTGCATGTATTTCAGAACACTAATGATTAATGAAGCACTATTTTCTAAATCATATTTTAGTACATTTAAGAATCGATTAGTTAAAAAATGCCACATTAAGTGGAGCTAATGAAAAGAACTAGAATGTAATGCACACAATAAAATTTAGGAATAAAAGTAATGCCAGCATAAAATGAATGGCAATAAAATTTCACCTTCTATACCCTCTTCAATACCCTCCAATGCAAACACAGGCGCTCCGCCGTCCCCTCTCCTAAAACTTTTCTTCTTCTTTTCTTGTTTAGCCTTTGTTACCTTCTTCTTCTTCCTCCCAGTACAAAAGCATCCACAGCAGCACCACTTTGGCCAACAGTTGCAAGTCCTCGTGGGTGGCTTCTTTGTCTTGGGAGCATCAATTCCATACAGTGCCTGTCTTCTAAATACACATCCAGTTCCAACATAAATAGGCCCTTGAATTCCATCCAAACCTTTCATGTTGATCTGTAGAGAGGGTATCAATAAAACTTTTAGAGAATGAATAAATATAATCAGGAAGCACAATAAGAAGAGCAAGAATTGGGAAATATTCATGCTCACATCAAAGAACACGATGTTGCGGTTGGCATAACGATCATGCCGGTCAATACCATCAAACCTCTGTGGAAACTGCACGTAGCAAACCTTCTTCCCCAATAATGGGTCCATCATAAAACACATTGCCTCTCTCAGAGCCTTGCTGTTATTGATGTAGTGATCACAATCCAAGTTCAACAGATATGGTGCATTTGTCAGGACAGCAGAGACTCTAACCTGCAGTAAGTAAGCCGAACAAATAAGATAACTACAATCCATTCTGCCAATCTAATTTAGGCATATAGCATGCAACGTGACTTTACCAATGGTGATATTGGAAATGTTGACATCATCAGTGCTAGGTAAAAATATGACATGGAAGGGAAATTTTAGAGATCCTGAGTGTATCTTGGGAGATCTATCATCCGTATGTTTAACAAAACGGTGATCTTTATGTTTCAGGCATGGTGTTTCACTATAAGCAGGTCACTCCTGCTAGAGAAGGAATGAAAGGATACGTCACTTACTAGAGCATTCATAGCACCAGCCTTCTTGTGGTGATTGAATCCTGGTCTCTTCTCCCTAGAAACATATACAAGTCGCGGCAACTCATTCCCATCTGTATCATGTCCTCCACTTTGGCCTAAAAACACCTGAGTTTGACAAAGAAAGAAATAGCGTTAAAGGCACTATCAGAAAAGTAAATGGCACGGAAAAAGCTTTTCAAGTTGAGACTAGCAAAGCCATACCTGAATCATGCCAGGATGATCACGCACATTATTCCCGGGCCACAGTGTCCCATCCTGCATCGTCCATCCTTCTTCTGGGACCTTCTGGGCTTTTGCAACCAAAGCATTGATTCGTACCTTGAACTCCTCATACTCTCTCTGCACAAGTAATCACATTAAATGATACATTTTAAACAATAAGCTGTAGTTAACAATAAGCAATAAAGAAATTAAATATACATAGACAGACCTTCATTGCTCTCCGCTCCTTGACAAATGAAGGTAAGACCTTGTCCATCAGATAATCTATCTTTTGAGCAAAATAAAACTCTGGTGCTCTTGGCTCAATTTTGAATTTCTTACAGAAAGGGACCCACTTCCTTGCAAACTCTGATGTTTCTGATAACGCTTCGAATGTCAACATTGCAGCACCATCATCAGAAACATAGCAAGATACTTTGTCGACAGGGTAGTCCACCGCAAGAATTGAAAGAACTGTGTTGGCAGTGACAAGTGGCGGTTCCTTCAAAGGATCAACAGTACTCACAAATATATCAACTGCAGACAGTTGTGAAAGCTGTCCTTCCTTATCATACCTGTAAAGACCAGATGGTTAGAGCAGTGGTTCAACCCCACCAAGCACAGAAAGCACAAACTATAAATGAAAACTGACCTTAAAGAAAGCCTGTCAAGATAGGTTTCCCTGTCAACTGGCAGCCACTTTGGGAACTGATCAAGAATCCATGATACCGCAAACCACACCTCACATATCACAGAAACAAGCCACAAACCAAAGGCATCTTTCACGGGATGCATGAGTCGGTAATGAAAGAAGAACCCGAGAACCACAAGCCGAATTATAATTATCATTCTATATGGATTGATTTGGCTAGAAGGAATGGGCAGCTTTCTCGATAAGGGTTGTCGAGCCTCATCCATTCTGATCAAGAAAATTGCATGTTAAAAATGGATTTCAGAGATTGGTAAGAAGCAGAAGAGCAGAAAATTTTGCTCCCTTCGAAATCTACAACGTTGTCATAAACATACACGTGTTCTTTAAAACTGAACTGTACAGAACAATATCAAGAGCAACAGATAGCAAGAACAAATAACAAGTTCTCCATCTGATTTCCTAGATTCTAGAAAAGATTCAGCTTAATGACTTAAAAACAGCCTACTCCAGATAAAACCAATTTGCTGAATTATCAGAGAATGATGTACTCGAATAATATAATCATATAATTCACCACATTATACATCCCAACAAAACTCTTGAGTTACTAAGGGCATGGGTTGTTCACACTTCACAAGATCTCCAAGATTGTCAAAATTATCAGCAGTGAGCAACTGAATTAATCGTATATAATATTTTAACTTAGCTAAATAGTAATCACTGTATTAAAAGAATTAGAAAACATAGCAGGAATTGTTATCAGTAAGCATTCTTCATTGGTTGTGACAGTGGGAAAAAAAAAAACTCTAGTTTTTTTTTAATTTCAGTTGCCAAATGAAAAGGACCAAGAACCTCATTCACATTAGCCACAACACAACACAGAATAGCATTCATATCTGTAAATATTTCCAGCCTCGCATGAGCATCAAAGACGATGATAAATCCTAGTCAACCAATCAATTGTGCAATCAGGCCAGAATTGAAAACTTTAGAGAGGTTTCAGGATATTACATTGGCAGATCTGGCCCATCTCCATCACCATCCCAGTCCTTGCCGCCATTTTCACTCCTTACGACTTGAAGTTTCTCTTGCTTTTGCTTCCAAAGTTCCATCCTCTCCTTCCAAGCAACACTTCCATAGCCATAAGCAGCCAGATCTTTGGAAGGATCCATGGATCTGGGTTGCACTGCAAAAGTGGAGAAGCTTTTTTAGACATTTTGCATGCGAACTGAATGCATATAATCAAAGAAAAATGCCACGAGCGCATGGAGAAAAAAAAAATAAAAAAAATCTTGCTACTGACACAAAATCCAACAAGTACCTGGGAGAGTAGGATCTGCAAAAGGAAGTGGATGAATCCTTTTTCCTCCACCTCCCATGAAGGAAGGGACCAGAGCATGCTGTTCTGGAGGAATGTCGTCAACCTGTAACCAGATTTTTCAAAAATTTGAAAAAAAAAGACAAAAATCAACAAAATACAACGTTTGAACTAATATGATGATTAAAAAAACAAAAACAAAACAAAAGGATAGGAAAAAAGAGAATCGCAAAAATTTCCAAGGCAAAGTACAATCAAAACATACCATCTGGCCATTTGTGAGCAGGGGAACTTGCGGGACTGTGTGAACAACGTGGGGCATGTCTGCGTCGCCAGCTCGGCCATAGCTCATGTGACCCTGAAGCATAGCCTCAGCAGAATACTGCATGTCCTGCCTATCCCTCCCCACAAAATTGAACTCGTTCTCAAGATCGTCAATGTCATCTTCTTCTTCGTCGCCAGCAACTCTAGCACACCCTGCAACCGCCAGCCGAAAGACCTCAGAAAAGAAGGTGAAGGAGAAGATAGAAAAGCAAAAAGCTGTTGACTTTGCAATCTCACAATGGAGATTGACAGAGATGATGATCTTTTTCAGATGTTTGAAAAAAAAAATTCTCAAAACTAAATGGAGGCCGAACCCAAGAGAGACTGAAAGTTTTCAGTAATTCCCACTTGTCTAAAATGAGGGGGAAGGGAAAAGAAGAAGGAAGGGAAACCCACCTTCACAGTTTGGCCAAAGGGGAAAGTACAAAAGAGAGGAGATGAAAAAGGGAAATGAAGGTGTGTGGGGGAGAGAGAGAGAGAGAGACCTTTGAGACGTTTGAACCTGGTTTTGCATTGTGGACAGACCTGACTTCCTTCCCTGCGCTCGTACACATAGCAAGTCCTGCAAACCGGGAATGCACATTCGTTGCAAGCAACGAACAGCTCACCGTCGACCGTAAGACCCACATCGTCTCCACAAATCTGGCAGATTTGCCCCTTCAACGGCTGCAAAGGCTTGGGCTGCAGCAACAACAACAAATTCCACGTTCACGACACGGCCTAAAAGCAAGCTCAAATCTTTTACCGAGAACAGAACCAACCCAACACAAGCCACTGGAACGGAATGCAGCCACGGAGAAAGAGAGATGACTCACCCCAGATTCACCATCGCGGCGGATGACGACGAGCTCATTCCTGTTGTGCGAGCCGGCAACCAATCCGGCACTAGCCTCCATTTCAAGGGTAGGAGGTGGCAGAGGAGGAGCAGCAGAGAATCAGCGGAGATGATCTGTCTCCAGATCTGGAATCACAGGCGGCAGAAAGAAAAAAGATCCAATCTTTGCAGGCAAGGCGTCACAGCAGGCTCTCTGTCGGCGTCTTCTTCTTGGGTTATTCGTGGATGGCTTTTTTTCCCCCTTTGGTTTACCTCCTCAATTCAAGTGAATGAGAATGCAGAGAGAGAGAGAGAGAGAGAGAGAGAGAGGACGGGGAAGGAAGGAGGGAGGGAGGGAGGGAGGACGAGAGAGGGAGAAAGCATGTGCTTGTGTGGCTGTCTCCAAATATCAAATGCCACTCGTTTCCTGCTTTATCAACATCTCCGCCGACACTCTTTCACTCCCTCGCAATTGCAAATTTGCAATGCGTGCGAGAGTCGAAAAACAAAACACACAAGAGCTTTCTCTCTCTCGCTCTATGTCCGAAAAAGGCAAAGGCAAGGACAAGGGCTTTATGAGAAATAGATGGAGCTAATGAGGGCAAGTAAAAAAGAAGAGAGAGAGAGGGAGCAGGGGGGAGAGAATTTTAACAGTAGGCGGATGGATGGATACCTCGTTTTTTGTTGATGGGTTACGAAATCAGCATCATCTTTTATTTGGGTCAATGCCCATCCATCATCCCTTTTACAAATTGTTCAATTATCAGAAATTACCACAGACAAACGCCCCAACTCTCTCCTCTGAGTAAAAACAAAGAAAGAAACAGACAAGAGAGAGCAGAAGGGGATGTGGGATGGGGAGTGGGTGGGTTCTCTTTCCTTCTTTATCTTTTTTTTTTTTAAAAGATATTATTTTTTTCCTTTCTCTCTCACTCACGGCAACAATAACATGGAAATAACCAAAGATACGTATTTTTTAAGAGCGAAAGAAAAACGCGGATGGAAGAAATGAATCACAGCCAGAACCAGCTCATCAGCAGGGAAAAAAAATACAAGCGACCGAGAAAAAAGGGAGAAATTTACAGCGGGCGAGAAAGAGAGAGAGCTGGCCTGGCCAGCTGATGCTCTGCTGTGACTTGGAGTGGGGTCTCAGCCGTCACATCACATCGCTGCCTCCCTCTCTCTTGAGTCTTGTCTCTCTCCCAGTCCCAGCTGCATATCTATTCCCCAACTTCCTGTTCCCACGCGCATTTCTTCATCCTCCCAATTCCCATCCATCCATACCATTTTCACAGAGCCGGCAACCATGAATAATTCGACAAACAACATCGACTCTCACCCACTCATCACAATCCGATCATGGCCAACCTCCCTTCTCTTTGCTTGGGGTGGGTGTGGAGCGTTCACAACCTGTCTTTACTCTTTACCCCTACTAACTATTACCACCAGTTTGCATTCTTGAATCCTCCAAGCACATTTGTAAATTACAGATGTTTACCAACAAACTAATCCCGTGGTTGATTTTGGGCTTTTTTTTTTTAATCAGCACAATGCGTATTGTTTAGTTTTTGAATTTTAATCACATGACTATTGATCCAATGCATACACATATATCTAGCCTTAATACATGTAGTTTTTTAGCTTTTTGAAATTTTAAAATTTTTCATTTTTTTATAGACATATATAAAATCTTTTTTATACTAATCTTTACCATTTATATTTTTTTTATCGTTTGGTATGAATGACCAAGCAGCCGATGGATGTATGCTTTAGAGAAAAGATGATGAAATCACTATATCTACTTAATATTTGAAGAGGCCTCCTCATTTCATATGGATCATTTTAGACTAGTCTAAAATAAATTTTTTATTTTTTTGAATATTTTAAAAAATTATTACTTTAGTTATGTTTAATCTATAAACCAATTTTTACCAATTTCGAATATGCGTATATATATTATTTTGAATTTTTAAACACATGGATATTTTAGTTATTTTAAATTGTCGAAACATGACTAAAATATCTCAATGTATAAGAATCTAAATAAATATATGTATTTCTAAAATTAGCAAAATTTGATTTATAGATTAAGCATAACTAGATTAATCGTTTTGCAAAAAAATAAAAAAATATTTTTGGGCAGACTTGTGTAAAATGATCATTTTGAATTCTAATTATCTCACTCATTTTAAAAAATCATCCTCGCTTAAGGTGAAGCAGGGGTAAAAATTGTTGATGTTTGAAATTATAAGAAATATATACAAAATTTAGAAAAGTAAATTTTAATATATGAACTAAATACACGTGAAAGAAAGTTGAAATTTTCTTTTAAAAAAAAAAAAAAAAAAACTCAAGACCAGTATATTTGTGGAGGTTATGCATGGATTGAATTATCATCCTGTGTTATATATACCTGGAAAAAGAATACACCCGCAAAGGAAATACGTTGTTGTCATAAATATGGAAGCAATGCTCTTCTGTTTAAATGGAGCCCAATCCAGTGCACCCGGGTGCGCCTCAATGCACCCGGGTGCACTGCACCTATTTTTTTAATTTTTTTTAAAAATTTTTTTATACAATGGTTAATCTAGGTTTATTTAACATATGTATCAATTTTTATTATTTTTGGAGATTTTTAGATATTTTTTTTAGATTTTTTAAAATCAGTGGCATTTTCGGTAATTTAAAATTACGAAAAATGCCACTGATTTTAAAAAATCTAAAAAAAATATCTAAAAATCTCCAAAAATAGTAAAAATTGATACATATGTTAAATAAACCTAGATTAACCATTGTATAAAAAAAATTTTAAAAAAAATTAAAAAAATAGGTGCAGTGCACCCGGGTGCATTGAGGCTGAGTGCACCCGGGTGCACTGGATTGGGCTCCCTGTTTAAATAGCCGAGCTGCTGCTGGGTCCCACCCATATTTTTAAATTTTAATTATTTATTAATATCATTTTAGTATTTTACCAGCTGCCAAATATCTCATTATCTCCGCCCATTCGGTCATTTTCGTTTGGGAGCACATGCAGCTGCTGTTCATCTCATCTGAGCCGTTCAACTGTGGAGGTGCTAAAAAAACATTTAATTTCGCTTTTATTGCTTTTTAGATAGATGGCATAATTCTACCAAATTGATTAATTACAAGCAATAGACTTACATATGCGTGCCTCGTTCTTTCCTATATGTAGTATTGCTACTGCCATTAGGGGTGTAATCCGGTCAAGTTATTGAGGTTTGAGTCTAATTTTAGCTCTAACCCATTTAAATACTTCGACCTTAATCTGTTTATAATTTATTTGGGACAATACAAGCAAACCCCAGTTGGTAAAATCCTGATTATGTATCTAAGTAGTTAGAGTTTGATCCCCGGCTAAGAGAGCTTTTGTGTTTCACATTTAACGAGCGTAGATCTCCTCTATTGATGATAGAATAGTTGGAGTTTGATCCCCCATTAAGGGAGTTTTTGTGTCTCAGCCTACATCTCCTCTATTGATGATACAGGATGCATGTAAGATTAACAAATAATAAAATAATAAAATAAAATTGTAAGGTAAATTCGGGATGAATTGTAAAAAAACTAATAAATGAATACTATAAAAAGAAGTTATTTACATATAGAGTGTGTCTGGTAATAAGTGAAAGTTGTCAAGTTAAAACTTTTCACTCTCCACAACTACCATTTTTTTTAATAATTTTTTCATATTTTTCTATACAACTACTTTACTTTTCAATCATTTCTGCACAACTACCAACACAACTAACCTATCTATTTCAACTTTATCTTATTTATTCATGATCATTACCCCTATCATATTACATCATCTAACAACTTATACTCTTTGCAACTTTTTATCAAAAGTTTTATTCATTACTAAACACACCCATAGATACCGATAGATCGGGTTATGAATCAAAGAATAGTTTTAATACTGATCATCTAATTGAATTTAAAAATAGTAATTTCATAAAAATATTCCATTATTAGTAACTATATATAACTGATAAAATAAACTGTCATGCTTTTATAAGACTTTTTTCTATGTACCCTTTTCATTTTTAATATTTTAATATTTGATAAAAAATTCACTTTATACCATCTTAGGAGTGGAATACTTCTATGAAACCAGGTTTCATAGAAGTGATTTCGAGAAAACTCTTTTCGTTTTTAAAATGTTGATTCTTGTTGGAAAATCTAATTCATTCATTATATTTAACACTATTTGTTTAGTTAAGAAACAAAGTTTCATTCTAATCTAATACATGAATAGACCACATTTGCTAAAAAATAAGTGTATTTATGTGTAAATTATGAAAAATGCTTAGATTCATTCGCACATGTATTAAAATGTAATAATATTTTGTAGAATCATTTATCTACATATTAATGATATTTTAGATGGTTTAGATTTTTGAAAAAACTATTTTAAAGTTGATATTTTAATATTGAACCATTTTATTATGTTAATTTTACACATTTATAAATAAGACCCGTATATAGTGAAATAAAAAAAATAAAGGGGTTTCCGGTATACTATAAATGATGTTGAATACAATTGATAGAGTAGATTTTCAATCAACCATGAAGATTTAAAACATTGATGAGGTTTCATATAATAGGAGTTTTCATATACGTGTCTGTTTTTAAAACTCTTTTGTTTGTTTCATTGGGAAAAAAAAAAAACTTTTGTTTGTCAAATATCACTATGCATGGCCTCCATTTGGAAATGAATGTAATAAAATAGTTAATATTAAATATCAATTTCAAAATTGTATTTTTAAAGTCTAAACCATCCAAAAAATATCATTCATATATAAGTTTATAAGGTATTATTATATATTTCAACAAACGTGACCCTGCATATACTTTATTTAGACAAAAGTCACGAAACTTAGTCTTTTAATTAAATAAATAATATTAAATACAATAAATGAGCTAGATTGTCCATCAACCATCAAAAACATAAAAATTAAAGGAGTTCCATAATTCTCCTTTTATGAAACCATCGTAAAAGCGAAGCCCTCAAATGAATAAACATTAAAAAGTATTAAATCTTGAGAGATTACAAAGGGGTTATGCATGTTGACAAGTTAAATAAGTCATACGTGTCATTTTTCTTGTTCTGATGGCAGTTATACGGACAAGTTGAAAATTAGGAGTACTAATCCATTGAAAAACCGGATCAGAGAAAACCTAATCGGGTTATACCGCTGGTAAGTAAACGCGGAATTAATGCGTTGTTCTGATCAGCGTACGGCCGTTCAGGACAAGACATGTGTGGCCCACTGCCACCTCATTTTCAACAAACACCATCCCTTCGGCATTTCCAGGATCATCCCCACTGGACGATTGAGAATTAAGGATCGTAATTTTGCATCTTTTTGCATTTTAGTTCCTCCAACTTTGAACTTATCTTTTCAGTCCCTGAAATTTTTTTAATTTTTTAATTTTTTTTTACTTTTTGTTCCCTCCTAGTTCGATACTGTTGCTTTTTGGCTCGTGTTGAGGCTGTCCCAATATTTTGATGTCACACTGAATTACTTTGATTCATAACACATTTAAAAGTTCCGACTTTTTTCCACTTTGATTCATATGGATATATTTGGAAAGAGGGAAAAAATTTTGAACGAAATTTTTTGAAATAGAGGAGATAAATGTGATATCACAAATGACTATAAAATAGATAAATCATTAATATGAAAAGTGTAAAAAATGACTATAAAATAAAATAAGCAACGTGACATGGAAGTATATGTTGCAAAATTTATATTATTTTGCAACTAATATTTTGCTACATTTAAGAAAATTTATCGCAATGAGTAAAATGCTAAAATAATTGAATATTAAAGAGTGCCTATCATTACAAGTCTTCGATTTAACATGTATATAGAGGTATACAAGTAAATTTCCTAGTTCATTAAAATAAAAATATTTCAATGATAAATAAGCATATATTACAAAAAAATTGACCTTAAGGCAACCAAAATTATGTAGCAAAGGATTATTTTGTTTATTAAAACGAAATTTGGTTTCCATTAGTTTGCCTCATATGCAGTAAAGCTGTTACCCAAGAAGAAAATTTTGTTGTCAACAATTCATATATAGTTTTTGTTGTTAAAGCATCATCATATATATATGATTTTTTTTTTGGCCTCAGGTGTTTAGTAGTAAAGGCTACATTTTCTAGCTTAAATTAAATAAATATAATTTAGTTAATTACTATCTTCTCTAGCTTTAGGGGTTTTTAGTAGTTAAGGCTACACTTTCTAGCTTAAATTAAATAAATATCATTTAGCTAATTAGTATCTTCTCTAGCTTTAGGGTGTGTCTGACAATAACAAAAAAATATATATAAGTTAAAGGTTTTTAATTTAAAATTTTCTCTCCCTAACTATCATATTTTTAGCCATTTTTTTAAATCTTTCTATACAACTAATTCTAGTTTTCAATTATTGCTACTTGATTATCCAACCAACTAGCTTATCTATTTTAAAATTTAACTTTATTTTCTCTGTTCCTCATCATTACCTCGATCCCATTACATTATTTTTTTTACCATTCGAATACTCTCGTATCAAAAAAAATTTCATATAAAAGTTTATCATTTCACAAACATATCCTTAAATTATTAATCTACATCAGAGGAACAAGAACAGAAGTTAGCAATATTGGGAACGGAGGGATGTACTTTTTCTAAGAGCCCAGCTTCGGATCCCTTCCAGCTTTGACAAGCACGACAAAGCATGATGGCTTCATGCATCTTGGAAAGGTTGGCCTCTAAATCTCATCGGCCATACGTTTGTCTTTGATGGGTCCCATCCATTTACTCATTGTCCATGGCTCAATAATGCACCCAGCCGACAAAGTCACCAAGTTCGCCACACATGCATATTGCCACTGATATATGTATATCACACCTGGATTTCAAGTACAACATTTCTTCACCCCAAGAACTTTTTTTAAAAAATCCATTTACATTTTTAAATATTTTTCAAAAATTTTAAGAGGATTTTTCAAAGACTTTTATGGTTTTCAATAAATAGCAAATAGCTCAAGAGGTGGGATGAATTTCGCTTTCAAATTTATTTTAGCAAGACCAAAGCTAAGTGCGTGATAGTGATATATATGATGTTGATAAAAAAAAGTGACCGCAAACACGATGGAGATAGAAAACAAAAATGGTTCAACCCAAAGTTTATAATTACTTCACTCTTAGAAATCTCAATTTCAGGTCCCACTACCATGATTTCCTTTATTAAACATTCTTTCAACTAACCAATAAACTTTGCAACATGCAACTTTTCCTGTTAGCAAGATAAAGTTCATTTTAGAAATAGAGTACCATTATGATGCATGCATGTTGAGTGTTAATCTTCTTTAACCTAATCTAATTGTATTTAATCTATAATTAAATTTTATCATTTTTTGTTATGTATATATATTTATTTTGAATTTTTAAATATAGAAGTATTTAAAATCTAAAATAAATATATACATATATCTAAAAATGGTAAAACTTGGTTTATAGATTAAATATAACAATTTTAACATATTTATAAAAAAATTTAAAAATATATTGTTGGATCGGTCTGAAATAATGATCTAGCATTTTAATCTAAAATATATCATTATTTCATTTCATTTTATTTTATTTTTAATTTTTCTTCATAAACATGTTTCTCTAATTACATACTATTTAATCGTTACAATATTTTTATAATTATAATTATAAATTTTTAAAAATATCATTGTAGGAGCATTTAAGTCATTTTTCACCTTTTAAAAATAAAAAATAAAATACTGTAAAATGACAAATTTTGATATATGGATTGAAAATACTGTGGAAAACATGTCTGACGATTCTAGACTTTAATGCTTCTATGGATTGTGAAATAGAAGAATAAGAAAAAAATATTCTATTGGTTAAGAACTTGAATTTCTTATAAATGCTCTAAGGATCAAAAAGGTTCTTCTTTCGGTTTAATTTGTGGTATTTAAGCTTGACATGACTGCTTGTAAACAGTTTAAGGCTCTATTTATAATTTCATATAGGTTTAATAAATTCAACAGTTATACTTTTTTCTAATATCATCTCTTGGCAATATTAAATAAGGGGAGTGATTAAGTGGAAAACGTTTCCCACTCCCCTCAAATGTGTAAGTGCTTGGTTTGGACCCCACCAAATTGATTTTTTAAAATCTAAACCACCCAACATGTTTAATGTACCATATTTGATTAGAAAATCAAAAATTCTTACCACAAGATAATCATAATATACCGTAAAATTGAAATCATTATAAAATATATCTAAACTCGTTAAAAAATTTGTATTGATTTTGATGCATGTATACCTATAAACATCATTTCAATCAAAATGAACGGTCTGGATTTCACAAAATCAGCTTGATGCATTTGGGACAAACCAACTGCTTTCACATTTTTCCAATGAATCATTCCCCTTACTTTATCATAACTTTTTTTTTTATGGAAATCATAGCCCCTACTTAATTATAAGCAGTCGGTATGAAATATATACAATTCTACATTGGTAGTGGGTAATGTGGACCATCCAACTTCCCTTTAACTATTTAGAATTTATAGGTGGGGAGTGGTTAATTTGTATCATTCTATAGTTAAAGAAAAGAGGAAATTAATGTGGAGGAATCAAAATGGATCATTCATTTAGGAATGCGTTCCAGCTTAGTATTATCATATATGTGCATCCCTGAGACGTGAGTAAATAGGGTAGAGCATGAAAGAAGAAAAGAAAAGGGAGGGTTGGTAGCAAGGACAAGCAAACAAGATTTGATTTTTCCATGTACAAAAATTGGAGGTATTCATGCATGGTTGGAGTAGGACCACCTTCCATATGACCTGCCTCCCGCCGCTTAGGTTGTCATGTGCCTACCTCTTGCAAGCCAGCTGCATGCTTTCTCATGTCTTAACAATAACAACAATAATCAGTTATAGTGAACAACATTAATATTCGGTTAATTTATAGATATACCTACTTAATTTGATCATAATTGTAAATACATTCGCATAACTTAAGAAAATCACAAATAACTCCTACATAGTTTGTCCAGAATTATATATATACTTACGCCATTATAGTGTCATTACTGTACCATTACAGTGTGAGTATAATTGCAAATATATGCAAATTAGTTAGGTATATTTGCATTTTTAAAAATTAATTCATATAGTTTACATATATTTACAAATATACTCACACGTAACAGCACAGTAACGACGCTATAATGGTGTGAGTATATTTACAATTATGAACGAATTATGTAGAAATTATTTATAATTATGATTAAACTAAGTAGATATATTTGCAAATTACACTTCTACCCACTTATTTCTTCCAAGGATGTATGGAACACTTGATATGCCTGAAGAGTAAGAATCCAAGGTTTTTACTTGTAATTTTTCTCAAATCCCAAAAAAAAGTAATGCACGTGCTTTATAATTTTAGAAAATTTTTAAAGCTTGGTCAGCGGTGGTTTGTAATTAATTAGGCACCTACGCCTCCCACTCCGGATCGAGATGCGCGGTTGACTATGAATGGCTCATGCACGCGACATGGCATATATAACTTGGGAGGCATGATCCGGACTCTAGTAATGGGCTTAATTAGTCCAGCACGTGCCAATAAATTTATTTTTTAATTTTTAATTTTTCTATAAATTTGTATTTTTACATATTACTTAAATTTTTTCCATTTTAAAGATATGAATACATATTTTATTTCTAAACATAGAAGTATTTTATCTATTTTAAATAGTTGAAGACTACTAACATATCTCATGCTTAAAATGTAAAAAAATATATAAATATATTAATTTATATATTAAATACACATAGCTTAATAAGTTTATAAAAACGTAAAAAATTTAAACAAGTTTTTTGGCCGGCTAAGTAATAGGATCATCATTTATAATTTGTCCACAACTTTGATCGTACGAGGATCCGATATCATCTTTCATTTTCTAAAAATACTTTTTTATTCCTAAAAAATAACAACATAATTTTCTTGTTTTCTATATAATTTTTCAATTTTCATTCAACTTTTTATTCCAAATACACAACAATAATTTTTTATTCCACATCGTCAACCCATCCAAGTTCTTAACTACTCTTATATTTGATATTTTTAATTTTTTCATAAACCCATATGTATTTAATTTATATAATAAATTTTTTTTTATCAAATTTAGATACTTATATATATTTTTACAAAATTTTAAAAATTGAAAAATTTTATTCCTCTCACACTCTCAAACATGAAAAATGGTAAAATAAGAATTTTATTGAAAAAGATTTACAATATTCTTTTTTATGGTAAAAGGTCGACAATATTCAAGTGCTTCTTATCTTGCAAATACTTAGAGCAACTAATGCCAACCTTTGGTTGCCAAAAACCATTACATGCAATTCATTACATAATTACATGTATTTTACGTATGTTAAATTTTTCATCGGGCGACTCATCTTAGGTGACTATCTGTACACATCTTTGAACCGTAGCATCCTATGCACACTTATATTGATGGCTTAGTCATCTAAGTGGTGACTCATGTATATTAATTTTGGTTGCTAAAAAGAGTTGCCAAAGCTGAATTTTTCTGGTAATGAGCTTCATAACTAAGACCTAAAATTTCATCCATCGAAATTTATACAATGCCATTGAAATTTAAACAACCTTTACTGGATTATTTTAATTTTTTTTCCCCAAGTTTTCACAGAACAAGAGAAGCATGTCTTACCAAATTTTCCCAGAACCGGAGAAGCATGTTTGGGTCATAAGTTCACCCCATGAAGCAAGGTAGTGTGAGAGAGAGATAGAGTGGAGGAAGTAGAAGAATCATGATTCATGTGGGGTGGTCCATCCCATGTCCAAGTCCACTCAAACGTGCCATTCATAAATGTGCATTGAGAAACTCAAAGTAGGAATCTCTCTTTACCTCTAACCTCTCACGGTAGTACTTAGTAAGCAAGCTGTTTGGCTTTTTATAATGGGCGGGAATGGTATGAACTTAAACGGGTAAAAAAGGAAAAAAAAAAAAAAAAAAAGTTGGAAAGCACGAGGGTATGTTTGAAAAGTGATAAAAAAAATTTATTATAAAAGTTTTTTGAAATGAAAGAAAATAATGAGATACGATAGAGTTAATGATGAAGAGTAAAGAAAATAAAGTTAAAATAAATAAATTAGATATATAAACAGTAGTATAAAAATAATTGAAAAATATGATAGTTATATATAAGAAATTAAAAAATAAGATAAATGTGGAAAGTGAAAAATTTTAAATTGAAAAGTATTTGGAGGAAAACAAAACACCTCCTAAATATATTAACTTTCGTATTATCTTATTTTATAATTTTTATCCCTGCATTTTAAAACGTTTCATACCATCCAATCTAACTAATTGTCTTATCTATTTTCACTCTATTCCTAATAAAATTAAATCATTATTTCACTTTTCAAAATTTATTATATTTTATTCCCATCAATCACCAATTTCCAAATGCTTTCTAAATGTGAGATGAAGAAAAACACTGACGTCCACTTGGTATATAAGATGTAAAAACTGTTTAAAACAATTACATTCTTTTCCATAATTATATTGATATAATTTGATATATTAACTATTTTATTATTTTATTTTTCTATTGTTATATTTATATTTCAATCATTTTTAATATTTTTATACTATACTATCTATTTTTACTTATAATTATTACCCTTACAATATTACATCATTCTTTTTAACTTTTTAAATTCTTTGTTTTCATGCTCATACTTTCATATCTTTCCCAAATAGACCTAAAATAAAATAAAAATGGTCTTCCATCATTTTATGATCCAACATGATCAGGAGCCTAGTTATTTCATATTTGACTTTTGTGGAAGCTATTCTAAAACTTATGATGAATTAAGATGTGTTTACTTAAATGAGAATGAGAATGTAGAAGTTAACATCTAACCACCCAATTTTTTTCTATTTACTGTTGCATTCCAACCATTTCTTACTTTTTCAATTATTTTCTCATATAATTACTACTTTACCTCTGTCATATCCATTCTATTTCCATTTTTTATTTTACATTTTTCTCTAAATAAATAACACCCTTAGTGCTTTTATGTGCAATATTTACAACAAAATGGCATGAATAATTAATCATGGACAAGTATAAGCTCAACAATTAATGTAGTTTATGCTTTGAAAAATTAAGTACTCGACTAATTGTTGATGTTCAGACACACCTCTGCACCTCTGGATGTTAGGACAAGTAACTGAAGGTGGAGCTTAATAATTTAATTTCTTGATTAATATTTAATTTCAAGGGATCACTATCAAGTATTCAAGTGCTCTAACCGATTGATGCTTTTTAATAAATTAAGAAGAACAAATTCATTGTCTTAAAATATCAATAGATGGAGGGAAGATTTAGTACACGCTATTCCATTCATCCACATACTGACAGCCCATCTCTAGAAGTAGAAGATTAATTAATAATTTGTGTGCTCTGAAGAATAATAAATAGTGGAAAAGAAAGAAATCTCTCTTTCTTATCTGATGACACCTCGGGGTAAAGAATGGACATCTAAACAACCACAGCTCTGGAAGTTGGGATTGCATCAAGAAATGCAATAATTTCAGACATTGGGGAAAGGGAGGCAATTGAATTATTATTAAAATTGATAATTCTTCATAATTCTCCAATTTCGTAAAGCTTCTTCTTTGTCAATTTTTCATGCAGGATTGCCCAGATTTAAAGACAATTAATTAAAAAGGGAAACAGAGAAGGGTGGCAATATGACAACACATGCATAATAACTAGTGGTAAATGGAATCCTCTTCAGTTGTTGACTTGGTCCCCGATTGGTTTGCATATAAAATCATAGCTAGTCGAGGAACATAAAAAAAAAAAACAATAAAGAAGAAATCTATTCTATTAAACCAAGTTTCATAGAATTAATATCATAAAATTCTCTTTATTATTTGAGATATTAATGATTAATGCAAAAGTCAATTCATTATATTAACTTTTTATATTACTTAGTTAGGAGATCAAGTTTCATCCAAACCGAATATGTATATAAGCCATATTTAATAAAAAAAAGTGAAATCCATGTGTAAATAAGAAAAATTGCTTAAATCTATTTATTTATATTAGAATAGATAAATATAAATATTTTATATAATCATTTATCTAAATGTTATTAACATTTTTAGATGGTTTAAAATTTACAACTTAAAAATCTAAATAAATCGATAAATTAATTTATACAACAATTAATATTATTACATAAAATTACTTATTTGTAAATAAAAGCACGTCTGGTTAAATGAATGCATCGGGAGTATTGATATTTAATTTTTTTTGAAATTTTTTTTACACGAATGTTAATCTAATTGTATTTACTAAACAATGCCACTAATTTTAAAAATCTAAAAAAATTATCTAAAAAACTCCAAAAATGGTGTAAAAAATTTATACACATGTTAAATACACTTAGTTAACATATTTCATAAAAAATTTCAAAAAAATTAAAAAATAAGTTCAGTACACCCTGGCTGCAATTAAACAAGCGTCCATAGATAAAACCCATATACAGTAATACTAGGTAAATAAAAAAGATTTTCATGATAATATAAATAATGCTAAATATAACAGATAGCTTAGATTTTTTCATAACTATCCATATGTTAAAAATAAACATAGTTATCACAGAACACGGTCCCCGCAAAATAAATGAGTCGCAACCACATCAACAGGAGATGACTAAGGTTTAACTCATCATAACCTTCTTTTTACCAAAATTCAGCCGCCCATGGTATGACCCACATTTAGTTGTAAAAATTGTAAATATGCCCAAAGTTAAAATTCATCAAAAAAAATTTCTGGTATACTCAAGCAAGGGTAACTAATTAATGTCTTTAAACATTAAGAACACTAAAAATAAAAGAAATTAAAGAAAAAAAGTTAAGTAAATATCAATAATAGAAAAACATATGAATTTGATATAACTGCAATTCAGAAACTATTGCTAACATGCAACCACAAAGCTAAACAAAGATCATGAATATCTTAAGATACAATGCCTACCCAATATATCAAATAAAATATCTCTAACAAAATATGATTTCAAAATAGTCAATTCAAAATAGATCTAAGATATACTTTATGATGGCGAAAATCTCTATGAATTTAATTTAAAAAATAACGACGTACTTTCAACATTTTTCCTCATGGTCAATCCTTGTTTACGTCAATCATCTGAAGAGATTTTTTAAAAGCTTCAAAGTTTTGAATACTGAAGGCTTTGACAAACTTATATGCAACTTGATCATATAGGTACATAAATAAGATAAATCTCCTTACTTAATACTTTTCATGAACAAAATGATACAGAAACTTCACATAATTTTTATGGGCATGAAAAATTGAATTTATGCTAATATGATAGAATTGATGTTATCATAAAATCCATTTTTTAAATTTGTATGAAACTTTTAATCTAAGTACATGTAATCTATAATTTACTATTTTTTTCAGACATGTGTGTATATATATATATATTGAATTTTAAAAGTAGAGTATTGCGGTCATTTTTTGTTTAAAATTCAAAAATATATATATACGTATCCTCAAAAATGACAAAACTTAGTTTGCGAATTATATGTAATTAGATTAACAGATTCAAAAAAATAAAAAAATTTAAAAATAATGCGTTTTCAGAATAGTTGAAAATGTCCCATTTCCAACAAGTGGGACGGGATCACAACTGCAAATTTTGAAAATAAATAAATGATATCTAGGCTTATGTGGTAGCATAACTTACTTTCCTAAATCCTAATCTCCTCTAGCTAGTTATAAGCTTAGTACTATTTAGACTTTAGCAAGGGTGTTATGGTCACGGTCAGCTCGTTAACCTACTCGTCTAACACATTTATAATGAGTTTGGGTTAGAGTTTTTGAATAAATTGTTTATGATCTACCAACTTATTTCACCATTTAAATAAATAAATGGCTTAGGGGTTGATTTTACAACTCATCAATCTCTTTAGTAATCCATTTAAACCATTTAACCTATTTAATTTATTAATCAATTTACAACTCATTAACAAGGGTATATATATATTTCCTAAATCATAAATATATTTTTCCATTTATGGCATTGCCATTGCCATCCTTATCTCGCCTGCTAGTGCCGCCAGTAAAATTCTTCTTCTGTCTTTGCCTCTTTATCTTCGATCATCTCCCCCTCTATCTCTCTTCCTATTTCCACGTATCTCTATCTCTTTCTCTCCTTTTTATCCTTTCATCCATTTCTCACTTTCTGTCTCTAATTGTTTCCTTATCTATTTCTATTACTATTTTCCTCTCTCTTATTTATTTCTATTACTATTTTCCTCTATATTTTTGTCTTGCCAAGTCGATGTCATTCAAATATACACTTCTCTACTGAGGAATATCTAACCATGGCATTATTCTATGGGTATAGGTTAATTTGTTACAACAATTATAAAAATATACAGTCAATTTTAAATTAACTTGATCTTAACTTGTTTGTAATATATAAACACAACATGTTGATAACCTGTCAATCTATTTATTAAATAGGTTGTAGATGGTTATAATTAAAATTATTTAAATGAATTGATAAATAGGTTGGGATTGAAAAAAAGTTTGATAGGTATTTCTAAATTTTATCTATACGGTGGACACTCCCACATACACCCAGGGGGGGACAAATGCCACAAACTATACTCTTTTGGATGATTTGCATCTGTGGGGATCCAACTTGGCACCCAACTCATTTGGGACTAGCCAAGTTACCACGATGGCACTTTCATCATGGTAGATTGAAATTTTTTAAATATATTAGAATCAGAATCAAGCTCTAACCCTTTCAATCCCATTCATTAACACCCCTAGGCTTTAGACTTCTAACTACGGTGAATGTACACATGACTGGAATTATATATTGACTACAAAACTTTGATTATCTCATAATTCCTCGAAACTTGGACACTTGGATCTGTCCCTCACTTTTCTTTTTGCCTTTAATCAGTGCGCTCATTACTTAACTTGCTTTAAATTTAAGCACCTACCTATACCTAGCTAGCTAGCTTTATCTAAGATATTATTTGTTTCATAGCCAATAATTAAGTGAAAAAATTGACATTGATTACTCGTAATTATAATTTTGAGCAATGAAAGTATAAGAATATGGCCATAATTTTTCTATGAATCACTTGATGTTCGTTAGGTTGAACTTGATATTTACTTAATACATACTCTACTTCTTGATCATTTTTCACATCTTTGCATACAATGACATGATTATTGAAAAGCCAGCTATCAATTTTACGCTGGTAGGCCGGCCCAAAAATGTACTTACTTTTTATATTTTAAAGTTTTTATAAAACTGTTAATTTGGGTGTGTTTGATCCATAAATCAAGTTTTATTATTGTTGGAAATATATAGATAGATATTTTAAATTTTGCAGTAAGGGTTATTTTAGTCCTTTTAAGAGTGAAAAATAACTAAAATACTCTTGTATTTAAAATAAAAAATTACATGTACATGTCCAAGAATGATAAAACTTTATTTATGGATTAAATATTTAGATTAACAGTTTTATAAAAAAAATTCTGCAATTTTTAAAAAACAATAAAATTTGATTTATAAATTAAATATGTTTAGATTAACAATTCTATTAAAAAATTTCTACTATTGATCACCTGACTTACCTACAGTTATCCAATCTATCACCGGCAAACTACAAAGTAATAAAGTGTGTTAGCATTGTGTTTGAGGGCATATGAGCCAAATTCATATCTTATGCAATGCAGCACAAATAATGACTGGATTTGAGAGATTTATGAAGAATCCTTTTTTTTATTTAATAGGTGTTTAGCTATTTCGGTAAATATATTTTGCACTTTATCAAACATTTTTATAAAGTTATTTATTCATCATCATCAATTTTACTTTTCTTTTAAATAGGGACTTGCAAATAAGCGACGTGGTTTGACCAATATATTGCAATTATATCTATTAATTAATGTAATTAACAATATATTGGCATAATTTGCACAAATAGTATAAGTTTTTATATTTTTCTAATTTGACTTTTATTATATGCGAATATATATCAAATTGAATTTTTACGTTTTGCTATTAAATTATTTTTTACGTATTTTGTTATTTCATAATTTGTTTCCTTTCTGCTACCTTTTTGCAATATTTGCAACGAAAATAATGGTTGTAAATAATAAATCTAATTTCACTCCCATTCATAAATGCACTTCCATCGTTGCATTAAACTTTTAACAAGATGAAATCCCACATAAATGATATGCATGCAACTTTATGTTGCAAATGTTGCAAAGGGATTTACAATTTTGTAAATCTAAGGTGTATTCATAAATGATATGCGTGCAACTTTATGTTGCAAATGTTGCAAAGGGATTTACAATTTTGTAAATCTAAAGTGTATTTTGGAAGTGATAAAATTTTTGATGAAATATCTTTAGTATAAAAGTTTTTGAAATATAAGAAAATGATGTGACATGATATAAATAATAATAAGGAGTAAAAAGTATAAAGTTGAAATAGATATATTAGATGCATGAATAGTTGTGCAAAAATGATTGGAAGGTAAGGTAATTATATAAAAAAAGTGAAGAAATATTTTAAAAATAAAATAATTATGAAGATAAAAAGTCTCAGTACAGAAAATTTTGTGTTTTAACAAAAAGCACCCCAATAAATACCTGAGCCCGGACCGACACGGGAATAAAATCAGAGCACGTGCCAACAAAGCAGAATGGCTAGAGAGAGATTAAGTAATTATCCAAGAGATAAACATCAAGTGAATGGTGGAAGAGCAGATAAAAGGCAAAATATAATGATTACAAGTTAATTAATTGCCCTCCTAGCTTAGCTGGTGTCCTCTACACTTGAATGGGGCGCAAATGAAGGGAATGCTGGCGTATATATGCCTCGGAAATTGTAATCAACTAAGAAGGGATTTAATTAATTAATGCCAAAAAAGGAAAAAATAAAGTAGAAGAAAATGTGGGGCAAAAAAAAGCTTACTGATGGTTATTAAAAATATAGCACAATGATTGATTCAAATAAGGAAATGGGTATTAAGGAAAGACAATAATATCAATAGTAACAGTGGAAAGAAATTAGAGAGTAGCTAGGTTGGGTACGTGGGTCAGCTAGACATTAGAATTTTAATAGTGTGGTTAGAGGCTAACAAATGAGAAGATGGCGACGGGTCTTTAATAATCTTAATTGGCTCATTATCTTTGTTTAATTTTTAATATGTTACAGCTCATCACCCAAAACGCACAGAAAAGATGAATGATGAGACGGTGATAGAGAGAAAGAGAAGCTGACAAATCTCCCATAATAATCAATCCCTTCGATGACTATCATTGTAAGCACCGCTACAACAGATGTTCAAGGATAAATTAATGATTGGCTCAAGCGTTTGTTGCAAGTGGTGACATAAGCTTAAATTTTAAAAAAAAATTCAACCCATTGTGGAAAATCTCTCTCAAACGAGTGCATATAAAAGAAGATGCGACAAATATTTACCAATTATAACATTATACGTAGCAATTTTTCTTGCATAAAGGTTTTTTTGTCCGCAGGTATTTTCACTAATTTATTCTAGAAAGGGGTTCTACCCTAGTGGTAACACTCTTGTCGGATGCGTGGGAGGATGGGTGTTCAACTCTTAGTGAATTCGTCAAAGTATTCATTTCTCGGCAGTGTATATAAGTTTAATATAGGTGGAGCTTAGTTCCTGTATAAATAGGTGAGAGTTTGTTCTCATTAGTACTAGCATAAAAGGAATATCAAAGGTAAATTTTGATAATACCAAACAATCAAAAAAAATTATTGCAATAAACGAATCCAGTGCACCTAGTGTCTACTATACAATTTATTCTTTTTTTTAAAAGTTTTTATATATTTATGTGAGTTTAAACATGAATGCCCTATATATATATAGAGTTTTTTTTATTTTTTAAGGATTTTAAATATTTTATTTTAAAATTTAAAAATTAAACATAGGTAATTTCTCATTTGCCAGCACATGAGAAATGACTTATTTTTATTTTTAAAATTCGAATTAAATATTAAAACTAATAAAAATATAAAGATAGGTATAGGACATTCAAGGGCCTATATATATATATTTCAAAAAAATGAAAAAGGGTTATATAATTGGGTGCACCGCTCTTTATTTTATTGTGCTCCATTGCTCAATTTAATCCTATTTTTCCACACTATGCCACATCATTTGTATAGACCTTGAGGATTATTGTCAAGGAAATGGGAAAGAAATATCAAAATGGACGGTTTAGATCACCAGAAGAAACGAGTTAATTACACATGGCATGCGTAGGAAGCTTTACACGTGTGTCCGGATGATTCAAATCTTCCGCGCGATTTTGATACATTGGGTGATGATTTTGTTTTCACTTTTATTCTCACTCAGCCTCACTCAGTCTCACTCACTCTGTATGTAGAACTTAGAAGTGGGTCAGGTGCACGTTTTAATAATATGCATTTTTTATTTATATTTAATCATTCGATAGGATTATAATATATCCTAATTATATCCATTTGTATAAGAGTAGTGCACTAGTACAATACATGACACAGATTAGAATAATATTAATATTGTTTGTATACGATAGTCATATTTACTCGGTAACACTAATAAGTGTAATTTTTTATCCAAATTTTTTCATATAGTCACACACGAATAGTGTCAACACTATTGAAATATGCATTATTTCAGGTACATATGGTAGTTGCAATTCTTTTTTTATTGGTATTATACAAACTTGTGACATCTGATATTACAAATCAGGCTCTTTGACAACTCTCACACTTGAAGAGACATATTGTAAATATCACCACAATTAGAAAAAAACAATTCTAAAACACTCCGATTACCAAGAAGATATATGATTTATACAACACACTCTTAAGAAAATGCAGCAGAAACGCATCGAACCCACGTCCACATGTTGGAGGAAAAGTGAGTTACCAACGAAGCTAAGCCTCGTTTGCGGTAGCTGCAATTCTTGGTGATAGAGAAATAACGACCGGATTAATTTAATTAATTAATCTCTCAATCTTGTCAAGCAAGAGCAAGCCAATTAATGTCCTTCCCAACCTTAGTGATTCATGTCATGTTACTAAAAAGGCACTTGTCAAGGTAATTGGTTCATATGTAGTTCCATTTCAAAGGAATCCCTTCATAGTTTAATCATTAATTCCTTCTAATGGCCTCTTTTATAATCAATTAGTTCATTTTACTCAAAAGAATTATTATTTCAGAATGTGATTATCATATCCAAGGCTTCATAATTAAATCACTTAAAACAGACCTTTTCAATTAAAATGTTTACTTTTTCTTTTTTGATTGGTTAAAATGTTTACTTTTAAATGATCAATATATGCACATAAATGGACAATTAACAGAAATGAATGGAACTTCGACAAAAGAATTTTGTTTCAAGGATGCATTTATATTATGAATCTCTTTAATTAACCACCTGCAGCTTTGATAACATGTAAAAGTAAAAAAAGGAAAACACTTTGATTTCTCTTCACCTTTTGATATTATTGGACGTCTTAGTACCTACCCAATTCTTTTTTATTATGACTTTTACATTCTAATAATTTTTTTATATTTTATACAATTATTTTATTTATTTTAAAGGTCTTTTTGGTAATGAGGCGGGAAGGGAAGCTAGAAATAATAAAGGAAATATTTTAGAAAAATGTAAAAGTGATGTAATACGATATGGATAAATTAGAGATAGATAAAGTAATTATATAAGAAAATAATTAAAATATAAGGATAAAAAAATAATTGACAACTTATTTTTTAGAAAATGCACATAGTAGAAGTGGTAAAGTAATTTCCCACCTATTTAGCTTACTAATTAAGATAAAATAATTATATAAGAAAATAATTCAAATATAAAGATAAAAAATAATTGATAACTTATTTTTTAGAAAGGTAAAGTAATTTCTCACCTATTTAGCTTACCAATTACGTGATAACTTTGTACTCTTTACTCAATAGAAAAAAAAAATAATTAAGTAATTAACATTGACAAATATTTTTTTAGAAAATGCACGTAGTAGAAATAGTAAAGTAAATGACTAAATTCCCACCAATCTTGCTTACCCTTAAGTGATAATATTATTCTCTTTACTCATTATAGTCATTGCCTTCATAGTATCGCCACCTATCTAACTTTATTTAACGCCATTCATTTTGTTTTGGTGCGAAAATCATTTCAATCGAATCTTGATTGAGTTGTACTTAATGTTAAAAAATTTTAAATAGCCATAAACTATGGAAACACGAAAATTTATTCATATCTGTATTAGAATATCATAAAAATTTTGGTAAGCCATCATTTGTACGGAAAGAACGGTTTAGATGATTTAAATATTGAATAAACAATATTAAGATTAATATGTGAATTTAACAGTTTTATTATGTTGATTTTATACTTTAATTAGATATGACCTATGCAATAATTTTATTTATATGAAATTTATTTAGTTTTTAAAATAAATAATTCTGAATCTAATAAGCAGAGAGAATTTCATATAGTCACTAACACAGGCTCTAAATGGAGAGATTCCGATAATTCTAATTCACGGAATTAGGCACCCCTATGTTTTTTTACCTGTATTTTAATGAACATAAAAAAATCTCAATTTTTAAATTCAAAAATGACTTGTGCAATGTTAAAAAAAATTCCTCATACCCCTTGCATCCGAAAGGCTTTGATTTGGATTTTTTTGGATAAAATGTTGATAATACATTAGTTGTTCATAGATAAGATTAATGATCTTATAATAAATTCTCATATTTTCCAAAAATATTTTTCTATTTTCAAAAAACAATACTCTGCTTTCTCCATTTCCAATACATTTTTTTCCAATTCTAATATACTTTTCACCATTCCTAATACATAAATATTTTTTCATCTTATCCTAACAGTGAAAAATCTTTATAATTTATTATGGGTATTCATATACTGCACCATCTAAACTGGTATTACAATCAGAACACTTTCACAAACTTTGGAGAGAAATATGCCACCGTTGCTCCGTGTGAATTTTGATGTTATCGTGGGTCAAAGCAACGTGTCTAGTGTAATGGCAACAATCCTTACCTTTTAATGCTTTTTTGATTTTTGATTTTTGATTTTCGATTTTTGATTTTTGATTTGCTTTTCTTTAATGTTATTTTATGCATTATAACAATTAACAGTTAATATTACAAATTAGGCACATTCAAAACTCCCACATTCGGGCCAAACGAGCTCGTTTGGTTGACGGGCGCGGAACGAAAGCTTTCGTTCCGCCCGTCGCGTGTTCGAATCCCGCATGGGATTTCGAACCAACAAATTACGTGGGGGCATGTGTGGTCTCCCTTGTTAGGTTGGAAGCTAGTGGTCTCCTCATTTGATATTTGGGAGCTGGTAGTTTCCCTTTGGAAATATTATTAGAATTGTCTCATAACTTTGAATGTGATATGTGTTGAGATATGTTGTAAATATATTCTAATAAAAAAAAACTCCCACATTTTAGAGAAACATTTATAAATATCAGGAAGATGCTTATAAATACCCCAAACTAGGAAACAAAGGGTAGATATTCACAAAGATTCAAATCTTTTTAAATTATTATTATTATTATTATTATTAATCAATTGAGTTATTGGAGGTGGGCGACGTAGCAGATCAAAAACCTTTTTATCTGTCAACTCGTCTGTCCATGGCTGAGGGAAAAAAAAGAAGAAAAAGTACAGACCACACACTTTCCAAAAGTTAGCACGTGCTCGGCGCATTTGTTTCTGGCATGCTCAAAACGTTCACCTTCGCAACGGCTCTTAATTTTATTATTTTTACAGTTGCAAAGACTTCCAGAGCCCGCCCGTATACCAAGGGCCCCACCCCGCACCAGCCAGAGTAGCAATAGCTTTCAAAGGCGCGGGAAGGAAGGAAGGAAGGAACTGTCGGTCCGGCCCGAGCCCGACGGTGGCCGACTGCTGTCGGTGGGGCAGAATCACGGAATATTCTGTTGTTTCGACGGCAGTGATGCCGTTGCACAGCTGGCAGTAAGAGGAACGTCTCGGGCTCGCCCGGTCACCCGCCGACACATTGCCTGCCCATCAATCCCCGTACTCATGCGTCGTACGTACGTGCCTCTTTTTCTTTTTTCCTTTTTTGTCTCCTGTGAATATTCCCACCTAAACAAAACGGAAGAGATTTGAAAAAATCACTAATCCAAACCCTTAATTGATATTGATTTTTATTGATTGATGCTGTCATCTCAAATAAATATCAAAATTCATAAGAAACAACATTAGACCTTGATTTATTTAATGTAGATGACGAGCCTTCCTAGCTAATGTCACTAAGGGGCCTCTTGGGAATGTGAAATTTTATAGAATTGTACAACGAGGCGGGAAATAGAAAAAAAAATATTTTAAAAAATATGTAATTGATAAGAAATGATAGAAGTAGAGTTAGGATAAATAAGTTTAATGGATTAGTTGATGGGAAAAATGATTAGAATGTTGAGGTAAAAGTGAAAAAATGTGATGATTGGTGGAGTTAATAGCTACCTTAGGAAATATGCTCCCACCATTTTGGGCTTCTGTTGATTTACCAAACATTCCCTTAGACAAGGTTGTAATCATGAATTCTCTTATGAAGTGTTGGCATTACAATAATTTTAGGTTTTTACATCCAAAATTTTCTTGTAACAAATTAAAGGGCTGTTTGATAATAGTAAAAACTTGCACTCAAGGGTAAAACTCATCAACCTTGGAGTCCAAAATTGCAAAGTTGTCATTTCAACCATTTTTAAATCTGAGCTGTCATCCGTACATGGAAATAGTGTTGTTGTTTGCATTGATCTAAATTGAATTGACGGCAATAGAAGCGTGTTGGAATTTTGTGCCATGCTGATGGTTTTGATTTGGACGGCTGAGATGAGAAGATGAGTATATGGCAAATAGTTGCACTCGTACGGGGCACATTAAATGCAAACTTATCGGTAAAAAATTGTATGGCAGTTGCATTATTAGTGGACACCAAAATTTGTCAAAAAAAAAAAAAATCAGCATTTCCAAACAGCTCCTAAATTTTAGTTGCCAATTAGTAGTGGTATATGTCATAATTCATATTTTTCATTGTTTCATGCACATGCAACTATCAATGCCAATAAATCTTTGCTTGCCACTTATTTTTAAAAATCCAAAAAGGTTTTAAACTCTTCAAAATTGGTACAAATTGATACAAATATTAAATATATTTTTGTATGACAAAATATATACTTAGATTAACAGTTATATAAAATAATTTTAAAAAAGAGCATTTGCACCAGGGTGCACTGAATCTAAGTGCACCCAGAAGCATATAATTGGAATCTGCCTGTAATAGCATTATTATAAGCGAAAAATTTTGTTCTCACTTATAAATTTGTTAGCATAGAATTCTTATACAATATTTTTCTTGATAGTAAAGACTTTTTTATTGCTACTAAAAATTGCAAAAAAACTAAATTTCTTATGGTGTAGGAGCTAAGAGTAGTTGGATAGGGTGGATGATGAGAAATGGGTGTGAGCTGATGACGGACGGACGAGATGCGACGACGAAGTCTGGGTTGGCGGATACAGTTGAGAAGTCAACATTCCAGCGTATTACGTCTGCATGCATGCGTTGCGTATCGGACACATATATTTCCCAGTCCACTAAAAGCGATGGCTTAACGGCTCCTCCATCTTTTGTTATTATTTGCTACCCGCGGTACATACACTGGGTGCGAAACTGTTTTCGTAATTTAAAATTTTTTTTTTTATAAAACTATTAACTTAAGTATATTTAATCTGTCAATTTTTTTGACCATTTTTGAAGATATATATATATATTTTAATTTTTAAAATAGGGGATTTTTGTCATTTTTAAATGGTTAAAGTACCTCTGTTTTTAAAAGATTAAAAAATATATATACTTCTTCAAAAATAATAAAACTTAATATATAAATTCAATAAAAGGATTTTTTTAAAATTAAAAAAAGAATTTTGCACTCTGATGTATAGAAATATTCGTTAAAGTTTTTTGTGTAAAATTTTTTAAAATGAGAATGAATAATGTGATATGACTTGAGTAAAAAGAATAAAATTATAACATATATGTTAGTTATATACGAGTAATTATACAAGTAGCTGTATATAAATAGTTAAAAAATATAGTAATTATATAAAAATGTGAATAAATAATTAAAAAATAAAATAATTGTGAATAGTGAAAAGCGTTATATTAAAATATTTAAATTAAAAAAAAATTAAGTGGAAACCAAAAGAAAATTAATAGCCCTTGAATTCCATAAATCCAATCTAACTGCTCCAACGAAAACTACTCTAACTTGACTGATCGATGGCCAACCATTTTCCCACTTGTGAACGGGAGCGTGCATTTGGTAGCTGTGACTTGCGAGGGAGGGGTGTCGGTGGTGGTCGAGTATGAAGATGACCATGGGACGTGTAGCACAAGTTTTCAGCTGTTTCTTTATTATTTAAAAATCGATTTTGATTTCAAAGGTCGAAGTCGTAAATAATGTCTGGTCCTATGAAAATGGCTCCTGCTTTTGTAATGCACGAGGCATGTGTGCAATGCCTTGCAAAGAAATGCTCAAGTCAATACAAGGAATTGAAACACCACCCATCGCCCATTGCACCAGTACATCTGCCACATCACCAACCTAGAGGTTTTTCTTCATTTTTTTTTTTCAAAATTTCATGTATATATATATATATACACAAAGTCATTTAATATTACAAATTAGTACATACCTTCATCACTGGAAAATTAATATCCCATTAGTGAGACAAGGTTAGAACATTCAACAAAAGAGCATTATGCCCACATGCTTTACCATAGGTCAATAACATGGAGCGAGATATCTTTCTTTATTGATAGTAAAAAAAATTATAAAGGTATTTAGGACTGACTTGTAATATGCAATGAGATAAAAAGATATAAGCATTCTTGAACTTGATAAATATATATGTCACATCTAATCAAATTTTTAGGCGATCCAATAGTTAGTTTTTGATAAATCAAACAGAGGTTGGCATCTGTTTATTTTATAGTCGAGCTAGCTATGACAACGGGACACACCAACCACCGATCCAGATATTATTCTACAAACAGGCTTCTGTTGTTTGGACATGTCTCCGGTGGGGCGGATTCGTTGGACGGTCCAAAATCATATCCGGAAAAATAATTACAAGGATGCGAATTTAAAATATTGCTGGATGACCGATCATGCGTCGGCCGTCTCCATCGATTATAGTCTCCCTGCTACCCACGGAATTCGGAGAATGCACGGTTCAGATGAGCTTCACGTGTTTCGGGTGAGCACGTGCGAGAAGCGCGTGGATAGATGGACGCGGGGAGGAGATAAAAACGCCCCGAAAAGTCACGAGCGAGGGAGATAGCGAGTTCGGGCAGTGTCGGTCGCAGCGGGCACCAGTGCCTCCGCTGCCCGCCTTTTTTTGAACTTTTCGTCTCGTGATCCGTGAGCGATGCGATGTGGAATCGGTCGGATCGATGACTTGTCTGATACGTGTATCCAGCTCATTGGTCACGCGTGTGCCACGTGGGATTCCGTGTGGCTGTTTTTGGGTTTTACCACGTGGAGATGCGATGTGAATGGATTCGTTTGCCAAGTAAATTGTGTGTTTTTGGTAACGAATATAACTGTTGATGAAAAATTTTTAAAAATAAAAATTGTTAAATGATGTGATATAATAAGAGTAACTATAAGTAGTAAAAAGAATAAAGTTAAAATAGATAGGATAGTTGTGTAGGTAGTTGTTTAAAAATGATTGAAAAATAACATAGTTGTACAGTAGTATGTAAAAAAATAATTTAAAAGCATGATAGTTGTTGAGTGCAAAAAATTTTAGATTGAAAAATTTAACTTTGACATTTTATGCCCATTGCTAAACACACCTTTAGTGCTGCCTATTTTACCGAACAAGCACGGGTGAGAGAGAACTCCATCGACCCAACTTGGGCGGTCGGTAAGGCTAAAAGCCTTAAAAAGGAGGTACGTGACCATGAAAAGCTTAGTTGTTTAGTAATTAATGAGTGGCTAGGCTCTACGTAATGGATCATGATTAAAAAAGATGACATGTAATGCATTTTTTAAAAAGTTTTTTTTATCAAAATTTCAATTTTCTTTTCATTTTTTTAATGGGTCCATGTACGTTTGTTTATATCCCAAAATTTACGAATTTTAAATTATTATGCATTTTTTTTACAAATTTTCAAAAGTAAAAAATCTTCATTTAGCTCATATTCCTCTCACATAAAAGGGTGAAAATTTTCATTTGTAAAAATTTGTAAAAAATATGCATAAAAATTCAAAAATGTAAATTTTGGAATATGAAACAAATACATTTGAACCAACATATAATTGAAAAGAAAATAAAAAAATATTAAAATTAAAAAGATGTTTCGTATTAAATTGTGATTCACGACTAAGGGCACGTTTGGGAATAAAGAGTGAGAAACGTATGAGGGAAATTGTGGGGGCCTGGATTTCAAGGCACATCATTAATCAACCAATCATCGTATTTTTTCAATTTTATTCATATATTCTAATCATTTTCCCTGTTAACTACCTTCTAATAAACCTATTTATTCTAACTTTACCCCTGTCATTTTATATCAATCACACAATTTTTAAAATATTCTGGTTTCTACTCCCACCAAATACCACATTTCCCACAACTTTTACCTTCCCAATCGTCCCCTAATTTACATGATTTGAAAGACTTTGAAGACATTTGGTAAGGAGCTCTCATAGTTTTTCTCAAAAATATCCTAATTTTACTCTTATATGCAAATTATTTTTTACATAATAATTCTTTCCAACTTACCCCTATAATTTCATATAATTCTTACATTTTTTAAATATTCACTTTCATATTATAAAAGTATAAGTATATTGCCGAAAGTACACTCCACCACTTGTTCCCAAGCATTTCGTTTTATAGAAAGGGAAGAGAATTTGATTAATTTTGGCCTTTCTCAATATTGCGATTTTTATTTTTAAATAAATAATGACTTTACTTTTTCATTGTTAGTATTGTTTTTTATAGTTTAAAATTTAAATACAATCTATAGTGAATGCTTTTGAGAAAGCCTTAATGAGATGAGTTACAAGGGAAATGAAAATTTATATTAAAATTGAGAAAATTAGTATTAGAAAAGGACTATTACGCATTGGAAATTGAAAATCATATTGAGAATAAGAAAATCAATATTAAAAAGGGGTTACTATGCATTGCCAAATAAAAAAATACATCGCAAATAAAAAAAGGATTGTTATATGTGGAAAAATGAAAAAGATAATTGTAGAAATAGGAAATTTTCATTTTAAGATGAAAAATTAAATCTTACTTTTCCCGAGGGAATGACCTAAAATACGCCTTAAGAATCATCTTTTTGAGCTAAATATATATTCGGCTTCATATAATAGTAACAAGGTCCAACTATAAAGGACAATTTTTTAAAAATTCATGCATATACATACAAGACATTTAATTTTACAAATCAGTGCACGCAGAATCTTCACAACAGGGAGAAATCAAATAATACCTTCACCGCTAGAGGAATGAAAAACATCCTCATTATTGAAGGGGGGAGAAAACAAAATAAAAATATTAGCACTGATTGTCTAACTCATGTCTGTGGCAGTCAAAAACAACATTTGCAACCAAAACATAAATTTTAGTACGTTGGGGCGTACAAATAATAAAGTGTGCAGGCATTGTGTTAAAATTGTTGCATGTTGGATCCTACAAGTAAGAAAGTGTACAGGCATTGTGTTTTATGGCACAAGGGCCAAATTGATATCATATGCCGAAGCAGTCCTATTCAATAGATGTTTAGCTATAGACTTCGGTAGATATAGTTTTTACTCTCTCAAATATTTTATAGAAGTTATTTATTCTTCAACATTAATTTTAGTTTTCTTTTGGGTGGTAACTTGCAATAAGCCACATGGTTTGACCAATATTGCGATTATGACTGTTACTTTACAATATTAAAAATATATTGGTATATTTTGCACAAATTGCAGATATATATGTCAACGTTCTAGCCTCTGAGCCTTTTGACAATAAGGTGTATTTTGTTTTTCAATATCCTGCGCGTAATTTAGGGAACCCCTTGTCTTCGTAAAATGTGTTTTGATTTGATCTCAAAAACTACAAAGTTTCAGTGTCGACTCTTTTTTACTAAAAAAAACATGTATATTTCCATCAATCTAGTTTGTTAAACCCCAGTGCATTCTGATGTGATTACTTTAATCCACGATGTGAACATTTAAATTTCAGTTATTTGATGAAGGGCCTTTTTATGAGGGCTTTGTTCCCATGTTCCAAGTTGCAATATACAATCCCCTGGATTATTATATTTTAGATCTAGGCCATGCATCATATTCTTCTCTATCAAGATTTGTAGGATATGAAAAATTATTTTAAATAAACTTGTGTGTAATTCAAGGAAAATGCAATGCATGCAGTTCTGATGATAAATATTTTAGTACGACTGTTTATCATATTAAATACACTTTAAAAAAGATAACTAGAGCCTTGTCTGAAAATAAAGAGATTGCGCAAAGTATGATTTCAAATACAAGAAAGACTGAGGGTCAATCTAAAATCCTAAAACAAAATGGCGAACTCACACATTAATTAAAGTGTAATTTTAGCTTGGTTTAGCTTGAACTTGGTCCATCCAATTTAAGAGAAAAAAAATACTATTTTCACTCAAATTTGGAAAACCCATACATAAGTAACTTATACAGTGTTTGGAAAGTGTCAAAATTTCTAGACGAAAATTTTTTGTATAAAAATTTTAAATCAATATAAAATGATATAATACGATAAGAATAATAATGAAGAGAAAAAATAATAAAATTACAATAAATAACTTAGTCATATATTACAATAAATAACTTAGTCATATAAGAAGTTATATTGAAATGATTGAAAATAGGATAATTATATAAAAAACGTGAAGAAATAATTAAAAGATAGAGTAATTATGAAGAACGAAAAATTTTAAATTGAAAATTTAATTTAATTTTTTTTATAAACAAACATGCCTCTAATTTGTAGATAGTAAGGGTTTATGAAAACCTTAATTGAACAATTTCTTTATGTATATTTAATATAAAATACGTCATATACATAACAAAACATAATATTTATTCAAAATTTTATTTTATGTTATTTATATTTATATTTGAAAAGACATTTTTAATGTTAAGATTACTTCATATTTATGTGGCTTTATGTCTATATTATTTACCTATACGTGTGCTAATTTCTTCTTTTATTCTTTCCGTTCATATTTATATATTTTATGTTATTTATACTTATATTTTGAAAGACATTTTTCATGTTAAAATTATGTCTTTTTCATTTACTCTTATATCTATATTATTTACCTATACATTTGTTAATTTTCTTCTTTTATGCTTTCTAGAAAAAATAAATCTTGGTTTAGAAAAATATTACATTATTATACTTTTTGTTAAATATAGTCAAGCTATATATTATTATTTCGTTTAGATGGATTATTAATTTATATTTATAAGAAACTTTAAACCTATATTTTAATTAACTAAAACAAAAACTTGTTGGTCCAACCCGAATTTCAACCCAAACTTGATTTATGTAAACGTGATTAGAGTTTAAATTTTACAGTTAGAGTTTAGGTTTTATAAATAAAATTAAAATTAGGGTTGGGGCAAAACCCATGTATATATTGGTAAATCATTTGCCTCCCCCAGCAAGCAGTTGCTATTTTAGATGGCAGAACAGCTACTGACACATATAAGCATGGCCATCAGCAGCTACACAAGTATACATATCAAATACCAAATACATGCTTGCTCTCCAACTTCAAAACCTTCACCAAAACCCACATCAGTGCGGCCCATTGTCCTTCAACAGATTTGAATCTATGTATGATTCAACCAAATCTTGCTGCCCATTAACTTGTAACAGTGTTTGATGAATAGCATGTACCACGTATATAATTATGTATGCTGCATTGCTGCTTAAATCAGATATCTTTTTCCATACCAGGGAACATTCAAAACACCATTCTTATTGCAAGTACTACTGTTCATTTCTTCATCTCTGTTCATCCTCAACATGCATCAACTATTCACTCTAAGATCACCCGTCCTTCATCAACTATTCATCAACATGCATCAACCATGTACCCATCATTCTGAAAGTTCAGATCACCCGTCCTTCATCATCTTCCAGCCACCCATTTTAAATCTCAATTTATATGCTTAGACCCATTCATTTGATCATTGGACCTTGCATGAGATTGAGATGATCAGCGCTTCTCAGATAATTTCTATCTCCTGCACTCAATCGTTGTATGACTGTTTCATCAAAAAAAAAAAAAAAAAAATCGTTGTATGACTGCGTGCTGACAAATAGCCACAAGATATATGGAAAATTATTCTATACAATAGGTTGTTTCCTCGTGTATTTTGCAGATTTTTTTATTTTTATGTTTGCCATACATATTTAGTTCATATATCAAAATTTACTATTTTTTCGTGCTCTTCTGTTTTTTTTAAAAAAAATTCAAAAATAAAATTTTTTTTGCCTATTTCACTCTCCTTTGCACATCAAAATGGTAAAAGTTCTAATTTTCGAAATCTTATAAAAAACAAGAGTAAGAAAATGATAGAATTATGGACCAGGGCATAACACATCACATTTTGTGTGTGAATGTAAGATCCTAATATTGAATTTGAAGAAGAGCATTATCTCACAATATAAGGTGTGTTTGGTTCAGAGTAAAACTTTTTGATGAAAAATTTTATAAGGTAAAAGTTGTCAAATTGATAGAAAATGATGCGATATGATGTAGATATTAATGAGATGTAAAGAGAATAAAGTTGAAAATAATTGAAAAGTAAGGTAGTTTGTGTAAAAAAATACGAAAAAAATTAAAAATAGAGTAGTTATGGAGAGTGAAAAGTTTTTGTTGACATTTTTTTAGCCCAACAAAACATACCCATAATAAAAAATGATAAATTTTATCATAAACTAAATATATATAAGCCAACAATAAATAAAGAAATACAAATATATGAGATTTTATTAAGGTACATAAGAACCTTGTGTATTTTAAACGAAGTTTTGCTCAGCAAAACTTTACTTCTACATATCCCATATACTTTTCTTATTTTTAGATGATGGATGAGAAATTTAGTCAATTTATTTAACATTTATAAAAGTCTCATCCCGTGTCTAGTATCTTAATCCATAAGCTTTATCTATAAATATGTAAAAGAAGCGTAATAAAATAATTTGATGCAAAATATCAATTTTAAACTTGTATTTTATATTATTTATATTACCATGAAAATCTCTCCCTTTGTCTAGTATTATTATACATGAGTCCTATTCACAAATGTGTAAACAATAATATGATAAAATAGTTTGATATTAAATATTGATTTTGAAATTGTATTTAATATTATTTATATTTTCATAGAAATCTCATCATTTATTTCGTACCATTATGTATGAGTCCCGTTTAAAAATATGTAAAGCAAAGTAATAAAATTATTCGATGCTAAATATTAATTTTAAAGTTGTAATTGTAATATCAAAATAATCTAAATTATCATTATTTTATAGATAAATGAATGATTTCATGCCGAATATAAATTTTAAAGACATAATTTTAACATCTAAATCATCTAAGAAATTATTATTTTATAGATAAATGATTAGTATTGTACATTCTAATGCATACATGAATAGATCTAATCATTTTTCATATATTACAAATAAATGTATATTTTTAAGTAATAATCTAAATTATCATTATTTTATAGATAAATGAATGATTTCATGCCGAATATAAATTTTAAAGACATAATTTTAACATCTAAATCATCTAAGAAATTATTATTTTATAGATAAATGATTAGTATTGTACATTCTAATGCATACATGAATAGATCTAATCATTTTTTATATATTACAAATAAATGTATATTTTTAAGTAAATGTGACATATGCATATTTTTAATTTGTATGAAACTTAGTCTCCTAACTAAATAAATAATATTAATCCATTAGAGGGATTGAATTTTCCATTTATGTAGTCCAATTACTTAGAAATGAGACTATTCTACCCTTTCTTATTCTAACCTTTTTTTATTCTTAAGAAATATTTTCTTATGAAATTTTAAAAAATAGAAATTTCGCTTATCTCATTTTCCCCACACATCAAAATGGTAAAATTTTTAATTTTAAAATTTTATAAAAAGAATATATAATAATTCAAAATTGATAAAATAATTTGATATATAAACTAAATACATGTGAGCCCACATAAAAATGACAAAAAATATAAAATATAAAATACACAAGATCATTATTTAGATAAGTAACAACCCATTGTACAAATGATTATCATGATATTGCTAGCCTAGACTAATTTACATATCCTTTTATGAAAACATCTTTCTAATTATATATAATTCATATGCCGAAAGTTACAATTTTTCAATCTGTGTATCTATTTTTATTTTCAAAAATTAAAAAATTTTAAGGATGAAAATGACTCAAATATATCCATGCCCATCCCTTTCTCTGTCCTACTCGAATCTTACTTTGCAATGAATCCACTGCCACGAACTTATTTCTCTCGATCCCTTCAGGAAAAAGATAACACCAGGAAATGAGTGAAAATATGATTATAAATTTATCTGTCCTGCTCTTTGTTTCCAATTCTTACTAGACCCATCTATCTATCTGTCCATACCCATTTATTGCATTTCGATTTTGGTGGGTGCAATGCCTGCAAGCTATGGTCTGAATCTTATTTCTGTGCAAAACCAAGAAATGGGTTTGAATGAGCACCAAATCTACAGATTAGGATTCATTCTGAATTAAAGCTGCTTTCGCTCGTGTCTGTAATAATAAAAAGAGAAATAAAAGCAATAGCCATGAATTTGAAAGCAAGCCTAGAAAAAGAAGCCAGCTGGCTTGCTGCCTGAGTGGTGGGTGGTGATACATGGTCCACAGGTTGATGAACCTTTCTTGGCACTGGTGGAACCAATAAAGAAGCTGTCTGAAGTCTGAACTGGTCTGACCATGAAATGAATGTGGGTGGGCTTGGGCTTTGGGATTCTTCACAATCTCACTCATTTTACCAACTGCCATTTTGTCTACAAGGAAGAAAGAAAAGTTCTAGTGGCTGGTTTTTCTGCCTTCCCAGGTTGTTTGATTTGGTTTCCCTCAAGTTGTAAAAGGGGAACTGGAAATGAGACTGCTAATTTCCCTTTTCTCCCACCATGAAAGTAAAGTAGAGAGAGTTTGTGTGAGGGAATCAGGTATTCGAGCTAGCAAGCTGCTTGATTTCATTCAAAAAGTTGGGCCACCGGATCTGACAGCAAGTCCAGCTTCATCACGTGAGTCACAGAAGAAACAGCATCGAGAGAAAAGAAGAGATGCAGGTTTTGGTCTGATTCTGATACGTATCACGTGGTGTGGCTTAAATGAGAAGAGAAGACCGGAATTAAGCGCATGCAGAGATGATCCAGCAGCAGCATTATTTCCACGACTCTCTCTATGATGGCCCCAACACCATTTCTTTCATTTCCAACCTCCAATCATTAATTCTTCCTTCTGTTCCGTGTCAGCTAAGGCCCATCACTACCACTGCACTACACATGCACTCATGGAAATGGGAAAGGATTCTTTGC
The DNA here is from genome assembly GCA_030490835.1 of Annona cherimola. Taxonomy (NCBI): domain Eukaryota; kingdom Viridiplantae; phylum Streptophyta; class Magnoliopsida; order Magnoliales; family Annonaceae; genus Annona; species Annona cherimola. The sequence goes on along the minus strand of CM059971.1, from coordinate 1,272,638 downwards.
TTGTGTTATGATCCAAAGTTCTTCACCTATTACACTGCCACTTCGAAGTGGGAGCAGGGGCCACTTGTCAATTGCCATGATGCAGGTCACGTATATGTTCTTTGATGGAAAACAGGGTACCTCGATAAAAAAAAATCCTTTTAACACATCTAAGAGAATTAGATGTGTTACAGGGGAAAAAAAAGGAAGTGCGCGCGCGCGCAAGACATTCATGCAGTCATCATTACAAATTTTTTGCTTTTTGGCAAAGAAAATTTCCTTGCAAAAGGTTAAAATTTGGTGGCTAATAAAAGCCTGATTCACAAATTAACATATTCCACATAGCAATCATTAATAAGAAATTTAGTTTTTAATAATTCATAATTTTTATGTCTGAGTAATAAATTTTTAATTTGATATTCAAAATATTATTATAAGCAAGAAAAATTTTCCTAACCCATAAACAAAGAAATTTTTTTATTATGTCACTAGACAACTATATAGAAAAGTTAACTAGGTGGATGCTTCTAATCAATTCGAATCTTGAATCTCTCATTTTACGTTCCCTTAATTCATTATGCTGATCCCCGATCATCCAAGTAGAAGGTAATTATATTAAAAGATAAGAAGAGGAATTTTTTTTTTATTTTATCCTTTTGAATTAATGTTTCACAAACAATTATGTTCCAACCAGACTAACAAACAACATAAGGCCAATCCCAACATAATGCTCCATCATTCTCCAACATTGCAAATGTGGGGGCAAGGTTAGGTTATAATAGGTAAGCTACACTTAACATAAACCCAACCCAACCTTTTCCCTATCTTGTAGACTTTAGACTAATTGTTAAGTTGCAGTAATTAATCACAGGTAAATAATCCAAAAGGAAATATTTGACATATTTTGCAACTTTTACAACTTAAAAGTCATGAATGTCACCAAATCCAACTCAAAGCTATATGAGCATTTCTTAAGTATATATCTGTAGCAATTTCCATGTAGAACTATAGAGGAGGGTATCATTTGAAAAACTATACAAACTGCTTGAGAAAGGGACTAAATTTTTGCTAATCTATATCAAGGCTTAAAATGCAGTGGCAGCATTTGACAAACCAAAAAAGCATAACAAGAATTTCATGTTAGCCTTAATGAGTGCAAAATGTAGTTTCAATTGCATGTGGCGAGCCCTCTTCAATTTAATTCATTTAACAACCCATCAATAACTGCAAGAAGAATTTATCCTTGATTGTTACATTATATGAGAGTGTTTGGTTACCTAAAAAACTTTTCGAATTAAAATTTTTTATTTTAAAACTTTTACTTTTCTTAAATATTCTATTTTGAACTATTTCTTTACTTCTTCCTATACAACAATCTTATTTTTTAATCATCTTTACACAACTATCCATGCATTTAACCTATTTCTTTTAACTTTATTCTTTTTTAGTCTTCATCATTACCTTTACCATATCACATCATTTTTCTCTTATTTCAAAAACTTTTATATTAAAAATCTTTCATCAAAAGTTTTATTACTTCCTAAACATACCCTATATTTAAAGCTCTGTCATTCACACACATGCACCTTGAGTTGTCTTTTTTTTTTTGACAAGAAGAATACGAGTAGAAGAAGGCTTTGTGCTATGTTGAATCAACCCTTTAGACAGAAGATTGCGTACTTATGATTCAATTTCTGCTATGTGAGAGTGGGTATGTTTGTATGATTGTCTTTATGTTGCTCGAGTTGAGCTGAATCCAAATAAGGAAAAGATGACCCTTAATTCTTTATCTACTGCTCATATTCCAAGTCTAATTGCATGTAACTATAGGAAGAACTGTCTTTGGAGCAAGGCCCTGCAACTGTTGACCATTAACAACAAAACTCATTAGCAAGGAAATTTGAACTATAAATTCTCTAACTATGTGTATTGGCATTTTGAATCCCGAAGTTTACGTATTAGCATTTTAAACCTTAACAAGTTTCAGCCTTTGCATATTGAACCTTGGCCACTCACACTGTTACTAAAGTTTCGTCTAGTTGTGTGTAATGACAGAAATGCTCATTGATGCAAACAAAATCAGTGTCGACATCAAATCCCAGTTTGATTTTAAGGTTCTTATTATCGGAACCTATCTTTGCTCCTTCACCTTCTTCTTCATCTTCTCCGATCAGCATGTATGTGAAAAATTTAAAATAAATACCCACGAATGAGATTTACACCTGAACGAACCGCTTCACTACAAAATCTACATCTCTACTCATAAACTTTCACAAGGGCAAAGAACAAAATGGCAACAGAAGCACCAAGACCATTCAAATCCAACAAAAAGTTTTATTATACCTAACTCACAAACTGTAACGATTTGAACTAAAAATCAAGGCTTTTGCCTAAATTTTCGGTCCAAGTCATTTTAAAACTCTAGGATCTTTCCACGCGACGATTAAATCATCTCATTTAGGCAATAAGAAATAAACTTTCATTATTACATCCAAGTCCTCAAGTCCATAGAGTTATTATAAACATGCCCACGTCAATAAAAATCTTTACATCCAAGTCAAGCCACTCATTACGTAGAATGAAATAAATAAAAAGATCAATTCATCATTACGCCACCACCATCTCATTGGCCACCATCCATGGAATCATCTGAGAGTCAAAGAAAAAAGGGGTAAGTTCACAATAACTCAATAAGTAGGATTATACCTTGCAATTAAGATTATAAGAATATATCATCTTCACTCAATTGCTCAACTTTTAAAGCCTTTAATATATCTTATATGTCATCATCTCTTCCTAGAAGTACTCAACGTAAATTTTGAGGACTACCCTAAGGATTTAGAACCTTAAATCCTTTAGGATACTCCTTTATCCTCAAAACTCAAACTTTTAAGTATCATTTGGCTAATCTAGCCCTTTCATTGAACTCAAAATGTCCAAATCCATAGGAAATTTTTTGAAATGACATGTTACGGTAGTTATCATGATGAGAAACAATTATAATAAAGTTAAAATGGATAAGTTATATATATCAGTAATTATGTAAAAAAAATTAATTGTATACGAATAAGCGCATAAATAACCAAAACATTAAGTAGTTGTATAAAATGAAAAGTTTTAATTTGTAAAAATTCGTGTTAACAAATATCTCTTAGTGCAAAAGTTTTCAAATTAGTAGAAAATAATATAATATGATAATAACAATGATGATAAGTAAATAAAATAAATTTAAAATGGATAGATTCGTTATATAAGTAGTTGTGTATAATTAATTAAAAAGTATTGTGATTTACTATAATATGTAAAAATAATTAAAAATAAGATAATTATAGAATTTGAAACCTTTTATATAAAAAAATTTTTGCCCGTAAAGTTTTTGTGTTTTCTAAACATACTCATTTAAATTTATTATTTACTTAAAGGTGTGTTTATTTACGCAAACAAATTTTCAATCTAACAAATTTTTACTCCTTGTAACTATTATATTTTTAAATGACTTTTTCACCAGTTTCTACATAGATACAATATTTTTCAAACATTTTTACATAGCTATTTATACAACATAACTTTAATTTATTTCTTTATTATCATTGTGCTTATCACATCGCATTATTTTTCTTGTATTTTAAAAACTTTTGCACTAAAAAATTTTCATTTAAAAGTTTTATTGCTTCTCACACGCAATCTTAGTAGCTAGAAAAAATATGAAAACATAAAAAAATGATGTAATATGACATATCTATTTTTTAAAAAAAATTAAAAAATGAATAAGATATAACAATTTTATAAAAATATGAAAAATAATAAAGATTATGCACAAAACACGAGTAAGATAATTATATTGTCAAGATGCTGGAACACAAAAAAGGAATTAAAATTGGTTGATTTTTGCTGACATGCAACTAGTGTAGCCAGTGAGAGTCCTGTTTAGGTGTGGAGATTTAAGATTCGAGTTCAGACTTACAGAGTTCATCTATCATTTTTTTTCAAACAATATCTTTATGGTTATTTATTGATGGATGTTGTCATATTTACAGTCTAAGAACTAGGTTTGAAATTTGTACTTGAGTCGAATTGTAAACATAAGAAAAAAGGTGAATTTTCTTTTCTTATTAACACGTTAAAATTTAAATTTTATACAAATCAAACATATGCATGACCCCATTTCCATAAAGGTGGAAAAATAATAATATTATTTCTGGTAAATTCCACTTATTAACAGACTTTGCACATAATTTGATTGTATTTGCAGAATTTTAAAATTCTAAAAATACCATATATTTTGAATCAAATTACGTTTATACCCATGCTGCTGGGGGATGACCATTAGCGTCACATGAATTGAGGAACATGCATGTGACTTAATTGATCCATTTCGTCATTTTAATGGATGTTCAATTTAGTTAAATGGATGTTCGATTTAGTTCCAAGATGAGATGAGATGTTGTATTTCTCAATCTACTTTTACTCATTCATAATATAACTTTACTTACTTATAATACATATTTATCCATCCCCAATGCATTCGCACTCAAAATTTTCATCTCATCCTATTTTGAACTAGGATTCACAATGACTTAAGTATGCTTGAAATTTTTGTAGACGTAAATGAAATTAAAAATAAAATTCGTGAATATAAGTATAATCGATCCAATTGTTTATATTATATATTAATTCACAATTATTAATTTAATCTAAAGACAATTTTTTGGTTAGAAAATCTATAGACATTTAAAACATTCGCATGCACAAAATGATTGCTTGAATTATTGTATATTTAGGGTATATATTAATGAACTTATGCATAATTATATTTATTTTCAAGCAAATATAAAACGATTTAATAATATAATAAAACAAATATCATCAATCGTAATAATAAATGGATTAAATGTTAATTTAACCTGGACTAAATTTGGGGGCAAGCAACATGGATATATTTCACATTATTGATGATAGTGAAGGGATGCCTTTCTTAAAAAAGAGCTATGATACAGTGCACTCAAGTGCAAAGTACATTTTTTTGTATTTTTTAATTTTTTTATACAACTATTAATCTATATGTATTTAACGTGTATATCAATTTTTACCATTTTTATAGACTTTTAGATATTTATTTTTGATTTTTTAAAATCAATGGCATTTTCATAATTAACGAATTACAAAAAGGCCATCTAATTTTAAAAGATAAATATTTAAAAATTTTCAAAAAGATAAAAATTAATGCACATGTTAAATATACCTAAATTAATAATTGTATAATTTTTTTAAAAAAAGATAGGTGAAATGCACGAGGGTACATTCGGTCAAGTCCACTAAAAAAATTATGAATTTCTTATAATGCCGAAGAAAATGGAAATGGAACCGATCACGCCCAAAGACATGAACGATCTAGATTGTTACCCGAATCCATGAAATTGATCATGCCCGAAGAGATGAACGGTTTGGATTGAAGAGTAACAAGAAACCCCAGTAACTAACAAATAAAGCTTGTGGGTCCCACAAGGCGGCCGTTGCTTATCCATCCATCTCTACCAGGCTTCGTTCGTACGCCAGAGAGCCCGCGCACATCTCCCTCCCTACCGGCATTTAAAACCCATCTCCTTTTCTCCCCACTCCCGCCACGATTCCAAAATATTTCAAAATTTCAAACTCTCCCTCTCCGATGCTCTTTATAATTAGTGAAACCTCAGAAGTCCTGACCAACATATAAATAAAATTACTAGCCATCTATAGCAGACTGATAGTACAAGATTTACACTTATTATAAGTGCAAGTACAAGATTCTACCTGTCTTAGCAACGAGCAATTCGCAACCTAATTAGGTAGCATGACACATTTTATAATTTCTCGCTGCATCTGGATCTCTAGAGATAAACCGTAAAGCTCATCCGGTCCCCTGTCTGTCAACCATAGGGGAGGATTGGAGCGGTGCCTTAATTTCTTACAGCAAAAAGGGGCATATAAATACTGTTGCCCAAATTGGGATAATAACATCCTACATACTCTAAGCGATTTCACTGGCTACAAGTGCAGTAGGCATCCAATAGCATCATTCAGAGGTAACTGAACTTAAATATAGCTAGCATCCCTGGCAACTTCTTTCCTGAAATGGGAGCAGAAAACATAGAATCTATGGGAAAGAAGATAAATATCTAACTGCCATTACCCTACAGTAATAATGAAAAAAACGAGTGGATGGAGCAAGAAACGCCTACTGCCTCATGATCCCAATACCTCAAATAAGCAGTCAAAAAGCACAAATGAAAATTCATCTTCAAATTCTCTTGGTTAGGCTGCGGGCATCATATTCTGACTTCTATCCCTTCTTTCGACAAATGCTCTTTAACGGGTAGAATAGGAACCTGCAGTGTCCCACAAGAGTCACAAATTCAGTAATGAGACTGCAAAGAATGATAGAATTCATAAAATCAAGTAAGAAAACTAAGGAAGTCCTAGGGCTACCTTTGAACAAAAGCAAATATCCAGGAGGAAGGAAACAAGAAAGAAAAGAAAATAGTAGGTAGACACTGGGATCTAGCAGCAACATTTCAGCCAAGAACTACAATTGCGGCAACCTTCTAGGATTTTGAATTTTGTTGACCTCAAAGAAACTTTGTTCAGATGGAAGCCGACTGCCTTCCATAGCAAGGAGGGACAACAGGGCAGAGGAATGATTGTGGCTGAAAGATGTAAGTCGAATATTCTATCTCAAAACAGATGGAGAGAACATTTTTGGTTGCATCGAACCTCAATGCACCCGGGTGTACTTCACCCATTTTTTTTTGAAATTTTTTTTACACGACTGTTAATCTAAGCATATTTAACATGTGAATTTCTACTTGCAGGAAAGCCAAACAACATCACTGGAAGTCTAAAACATTGATTTTGTATTTAACAAGTGGAAATTCTGTGATCAGGCCAGATCCATCTCCAGATGAAAGATCACAACAGAGTGGCAGCAAGGTGAAAAGTTGCAGCAACTTTTGCCGTAATAGATATAGGGTTTTTTTTTTTTTGGAAAGAGATATAGGCTTTCATATCATTCCCTCAATTCTCTGTATTTGGATAAGGATGACTTTCTAGGCTTAAGTATTTCAATTCCATAGCATGCATTAGTTCCAACAAGGAAGACCAATGTAGGAGAGACCTAACGATAGTAATGGGTGGCAGAAAATTTTTCGAACCTTATTATGAAGCATCGAGCATGTAATCATCACATGCAGTTCAAAACAGGATGGATGGCAATGCAAGCTAGAAATGTATCTGGATGTTTCATGGAAGAATCCTCTTAGGTATATTTGTTGATGAATACCTCCTTCCGATGGAAGATGCTAGCAGCAAGAGCAGCAGAAGCACTTGTTTTCTTAAAAACCTCAGAGAAATGTTCAACTGAACCAGCACCACTGCTTGCAATTACAGGGATGGATACAGCATCTGAAATCAATTTGATGAAGTCAACATCGAAACCTTGCCCCTGACCTGCAGAGGGATTCAGCCACTTCAGACAGACAGTCAACAGAAAGCTAAAAATATCTAGCTCCTCACACTACCACAGGCATCTGTTGGAACATATGTATCTGCAAAACCGTAATTGTTAAGCAAGAGATCCCCGGTCTCATACCATGCTCCATGAATATGCTTATGCTTAATTGGCCTCTGGAAGATTGATTGCTCACGAAAAATAAAATAAAATCTCAGCAAGATTGATTGCAACCTTCAGAAAATCCACAAATTAATTTCACATAGATTAATTTGGCATTTGTTTTCACTTGTTCCGTTCCACTTTTTTAGATTCTGAAATATGATTCGCATTGCCCACTGCTCCCAGAATGTACAGAAATGTAATGCCAGATTTTCTAGGCAAAGTCTTCACACATGAAAATATAATCCATTATCCATTTCTTCCATATAACATTTTCTGTGGTTCGAACCCTGTACTTGTGAAGTTGACTTGGTAGATGCCATCTACGGGCACAGTCACCAGGATGGCATGTTCCAGTTTTCTTCATGCATATATGAAACTAAGGAAATTTCAAACTTTTTTATGCAATCACTTCATTAATAATCAGATATTCAAGATAGACATTTCTAGAATTGGAATAACTTAAATATTTAAGTGTGGCAATAAATTATAATCGCATATGAACCAATTCAAGAAATCAGCAAACATAAGCAGTTGTAGAACTGTTTTACCATCACAATCTATGCAGTTAAGCAGTATTTCTCCTGCACCCAGCTCTTCAACAGCCTTTGCAAGTTCATATGCTCCAATTTGTCGACCCTCTCGTCCACCATTGACCTGCTAGCACAGGAATAGATTTAAGACAAGCTGATGACGCACTAAGCCTTGTAGTGGTGTGTCATTCTATCATACAAAAAGGTGACTAACATGATCTGAAGAAAGACATTGCAATCATCAAAAAGCTTTTAAAAAAGCATTTATGCCTTGCCATCCCATATTAGACAAAGGCAGTTAGCAAGAGGAGGTTATAGAGACAAACAAGAGTATCGGCATCAATAGGGAAATAATTGAATGGCTTGTCATATTATAGAAACAGGGAAGGGGGGTGGTGGTGTCGGGACTAGTAATTTCTTTTAGCATTCCACTAATGTGTAGGCAATACAGTAAGGATCTTTGCCTACGTCTTCCGTAGCATGAGTTTGGGTTTTGGAACTAGGCTTTCAAAAAAAGTAGAAGCAAGGCTGCATACATCTCACCCATCCAGAAGGCAAATGAACAGAATTTATGGATCACCCCAAGCAGCCAATTTTGTTTACTACAGAACTTTAATGTACAAATAAAAACTTTATACAAGATTGATGGCATTGGGAGCACAGAAATCACAGCTTTCCACCCCAAGGCTGCAAAAACATCTCGCCTACCCCACTCACAAATGAACTGATGTCGGATCATCCCATAGCCACCCCAAACAGTCATTTTTATTTAACATAGAACTTTAATGAACAAATAAAAATTCTACAATATCGATGACCTTGGGAGCATAGAAATAGAAATTAGACAATAGTCTAGTCCATATTCATGGCTGAGGAGGAACTCCAACCACTTTCCACTTGCAAAGAAAAATCAAAGGAAGTCAAAAAGGCTCACCGTGCACTGGTACCAGGCATATCCTTCTCCATTTGGGCCTGAAATTTAAAAAAGGCATTAGTAATGCAAGGTAAACAACACCAAATGAAAAACATAAGCAGAAGAAAAAAGGCTGAGATGTTAGCAAATGACCGAGATCTTCAAGTGCCACTATGTGCATCACAAATGACTGACATTAAGGCTATGATAGTACCTGGCTTTGTAACTTTTACAGCCTTGAACTTGACATCACCAGGATTCTTTAGGTACACTCTGCAGGGATCAATGCTTACCACCACTGCCTGAAAGGATATATGATTTACAATACTCAGATTAAGAAGAAGCAGCACGTATTTGATCTAGCTCCCAGATTAATCAACCAAATGCAAGTATAGATGAAAACTCCAGTTCAATGAAAGCATTTTTTTTTTTTTTTTGGGTTTTGTTTTTGTGTGTGTGTGGGATGATAGAAAGCAGTGATATTTAGAAAGGAGTTTACAGAGACATACTGAAATTCACATGTTACAAACAAACCACACTACCACAGCAAAAAGAAGAATATATATCAAGCATCTATAACAATCCATAGAATGCTTGGAAATGAAAATTGAAGACAGAAATGGAAACATGTGAATGAACAGGCATACTGAATTCATGCTTGTCTGACCTGTTAGTTAACAGAGTTTTAAGAATGAGCAGGCCACTCATATAAACAGCTTATATTGAAACAGAACCTCTTCACTTCTATTCTCACAAGAGTAATTAACCCATAGAAAATATTACCTCCAAGCACCATAATTATTTAATATGGAAAATAAACATCCAAATACCACATACATTTCTTGCTTGGATTTGCCAAACACTAATAGAAATCCAGAAATTTCACAAGAAAATAGTAAGCAACATGAGATACCATCTCTGAAATCTTTAAAACCCGTGTGGCACAGAAACAAAAGTATCAACTGCCTCTTGAATAGAGTATTCTGTCAGCCCATGAGGTTATCTTGGGATTTCAACAATGTATCCAATCAAAACCATTCAATGGAAAAAATCATTGAATCCACGTGTTTTCTGTAGACAATATTCATTTTGGACATGCGAATAAGAACCAGCAGAACAAAGTTCACCAGTCTCTAAAGGGACAGAAATTGTCCATAGTTTAGATCTTATAAAATTACCTGGTTACCATAAACTCTTGAGATTTGTTCTATGCTGCTCTGTCCATTCTTCACCTTTGAACCAGCAGCCAAACATTAATTAGATAAACAACACAAGCATAAAAAAGGCCATATCAAATGCAACATTCTTCAGTGCTGGTGCATACTCCAGTTCTTAAATACGCTTCGGCAGCATAAACTGCATCACTTCCAATGGACACCTTGTCTGCACCTGACCTGAAATATTCTGAAGCAACTTCCAAGCTGGAATAGTACCTGAAGCAAAAAAGAGAATGAAGTCTGATAAGAGAAAAGATGCTTGCATGCACAACTCCGAATGGATGCTGCCATTCAGTGAGCTTAAAATTCATCCACCCCAGTTATGGCCTCGTGGCAAGTATAACAACATATGCAGATCCCCTTTGAAAATTTGAAACAATATTTCAAAAAAAAAAAAAAAAAACTCCTGATCCTTCCATGATTGCCTTGTGTGAAATCATCCCATGTAAAGAATAGTTGATTTTTTCGGGGGGGAAAAAAAAAATAGCCCTGGCAAAGTTTTGTCCATCAAATGTGTCAGTTTGCTGATAAATAAGATATATCCAAATTACATGAATATATAAGTTGATAAATGTGTAAACTAGATTCCCTGCACTATCAGAAGTTATGGATATTTGGTACGATGCAACATGACTTGTATGTGGAACTGCCAAGATTCAGATTCCAAAACCTGACTTCCGATATTGTCGAGTCTAAAGGCATGTCTTGGCAGATGATATCAGCACAGCAAAACCAATTACCAAGACACTACATCCAGGCATGATCATTATTGTCTTGCGATAAAAAAGGGAAAAAAAGTACTTCTATTCAAACCATGATTCCAGCAACACACATATAAAAATTAATTACACAAATGTCTAAATTATTATCCTTACGAAAAAAAAAATGTCAACCCACTACACCGCATACCCAGATACACAAAACCACTAAACAAATGTTTTAATTGTGTTCCACCCAAAACAACATCTAAGCATTACCTCCCATTTCCATCTGTGAAATCCCTTATACCACCACCAACTGTTAATGGGACAAAAATGTTTTCTGATGTGTAACGTAAGACCTTCAAAATATACCAGCAACTAAGATAAGCATGCTATGATGGTGATATTTAAAAGCAAGCACGCCATAAAGGTAATGATTAAAGTACACTGGATGTGAGATCAAGTTAGTGGATTACAATTGCATAGCCGAACCACAGACCTTCAGCATTGGCAAGTCGCCCAGAGTGAAGTCTCTGAAGCCAGTAATGTTTAGGAAACTAACCTGAAACAATTGTTTAGGTTTTTTTCGGAAAACGTTATCAACCTATCACAAGGAAATTTCAGATGCAAAAATTATAGAAAGGACCAAGGAACAACATATACCTCATCAGCCCCATCTTTATAGTATTGTCCTGCGAGTTCCACAGGTTTGCCAAGGTTTCTCACCTTTGCATACAGAAAACATCAGGCTCAGATCCATAATATAATACTCAAGTCAGGTAAAGGAGAATTACAGCAACAGTTAGCATGTTGGAGGATCAGAGAAGTTGGAATGCTATGCATAGTAACCATTGTCCCACACTGAGGATGGTCGCTTTTGAAGTAGTTCAAAGAAGATACAAGTTGCCTAATTATCATGAAAAGAAGAGAATGTTGAATTAACACAGTTGAATGAAATGGGTAAAAGACCTCATGCATTGAATATGGCAAATGTTGGTCACCATACCGGAAAGGTTCCCTGGCGGGCCTGGCCAGAGCTTCGTGCTACCAAAGTTTAGCACATAGCACAGTAGGGATGGTTAACCATATGGTTGTGTTCGGATAAAGGCTATTTTTGACAAAGAAGATTCACAATACACACTTTTTTCTCTGATATAACATCATAACGACTTCCAACAACTATATCTTTTATCATGAGTACCAATATTCGCACCTTAAATTTCTACCAAAAAAGCCTGTTATGTTGAAATGATCCCCTGATTTTTTAACATCCTACATCTCAAATACACATTTTGAATACACTCCCTATCGAATGACATACAAACAAACCCTGTAATTTTTATCTTAATTCAAAGCTGATCATAGATGGTAAATCATTCAACTTACGTGGAGATAATTAGAAAATATATTTCTGGCCTCATGGCTTAGACTTGTCATCTTCCATCAGGTCTAGTACTTTTATAATTAAGGTTGTTTAAGTTCTAACTGCCCATTTATGCTCTATACATATTGCAAATGAAAACAGCACATAGGCAGATGGGTAGACCACTAAAAATTTCTTCGTGAAAAAGCATCCATAAAGCATATATATTTTCAACAAAAACCATGAAGAGAAACACAGTTTGCAATACCTCATTCTCCTCTGTATGCTCCCCCGCGTCATACTGATCTCCCTTGGTCACCACCAGATCACCTTTATCATTTGCCCTCACATCAAGACATGCAATGACCTGGCACAGCAAAAAGGAATGCAAATGGTAAGAGGCCTAAGAATGAGAGAAGAAAGTAATTAAAAGGGACAACCGGCATTCATCAAAATGATCAACAATAGCTCTTGAATTTTAACAAAAAGATAAGTAGGACCACAGTAAGTATATCACAGGACTAGACATCTTATTCGACTTCTGTTTGTGCAGACCACTCATTCGTTAGACATCTCTATAATAAGAGAGACCTCGGGAAAAAGCACCAACAATAAAATTGAAAGCATAAATCCTACCATTCCTGTGGAAGACTTTGATGGATCCAAGAACCTCCTCAGTATGGACAGTCCAACATCTGGATATTCATGTGTGAAATGTATCATTAAGTTAATAAAAGATCACTTGTTGATGCATACGCTAATATTTGGAAAACAATATTTTAAGATTGAGTATTTCCAATGAGATGAGTTAAAAGAATAGCAGGAGTATGGAGACTCAACAAGCTTTCAACAAAAAGAATATAGGCAGCAAGGTGAGGGTTACTGTAATCCTAGGGTTTTCTATACAGAAGCAAAGAAAAACCATAAATGAGCAGAAGCTAAGAAGCTATCTAGACCATAGGCTGTATGGGTACATAGTTACATTAAAAATATGCACTCCATAAAAAGATAAAGAAAAATACCATCATTATCATCTGAAAATTGTAAACAGCTATAGAGGGCAACAAATTTTGCAACTTGGAACAAACTACAGATCATATATTTTACAAAAAACCGAGTCTACAAAAATGTGACATGAAATGACAACTTTCTCTCATATCTACTTCCAATTCAGAAATAAAATTTGAACTATCAAGAAGGATGCTTCATTGCCTTCTCCGGATGAAACTGGACAGCATGTACATTTCCCCTTTGGATAGAAGCAATAAAATCTTCACCATAGTTGCATGTTGATGAAATCCACTCCCTGTTAGCTTCAGACTGGAAACAACAAATAGTTAGGTAGCTATTACTGTACAAAATGATGCATGGTCACCTAAGGGTCAAAATAAGTAATGATTTCTGTGTACTGGTAAGCATACAGGAATGGCACGGTATGAATGAACAAAGTAGACATGCTTTCCACGGAGGTCATCTAAAATTCCTGCATCTTTTTTTATCTGAATAGCATTCCACCCAATATGCGGCACTCTGAAACCATTAGATGAGTCAAAACGTCTGACCACACCAGGCATTAGGCCAAGACCATTTACTGCAAAATCAAACAGAACTGTCAATGGGCATGCGAGAATCCCCCCAAAACACAGAAAACATTAGCATGGTGTCAAGTGGTAGTTGCATCTGATCTTTCTGCAAGAAAACTAAAATAAATAAGTTAGCATTTACAACAGCTAATGCGATGCATGGCTTTCATTTGCTGCAAGACTGTAAGAGTACCATTTCATGTGACAGTCATGAAATCTAGAATATTATTCAGTAGTTGGCTGAGGCTGAATGGTCAAACCAATCGACTGATGTGTATTTAGGCAAGATAACATAGGCTAAAAAGTATCTAAAAATGTTTAATCTAATTTAAAAGAGGCATTAGGATCTAAAAATTCTATGTTCTGTGATAAAATACACTGAGTTTGTAGAAACATAAATTACACATTCTAACAGTAAGAGCGCATCACAGTGTGAAGTAAGGAAAATCATATTGGGACAAGTGTTTACGGGTGAGCATGCAGTTACATCTTTAAATCCACATACTCTTGGAATGAAACAACAAATGTAAAATAGCAACCCAACGCTGACCTGGACCATTCTCTTCACTGGATTCAAACAGTAACCGAAGACCAAGACAAATGCCCAGAAAGGGGCGATCTCTTTCTATGTACTTACAAAGTGCTTCGGCCATCCTGAAATTAATGCATTATTTAGGAAGATAAAATATTGAACCTAATAAAAAAAAAAAAAAAACAGTTTTTACTGCATCAGTAAACACAAAGTAAAAGATTATAACTTGATCATTCAGCAGTGAACTACCATACTTTCATCAACACCATCATCATAACCTGTTTCCCACCTATGTGGGATCAGCAGTTAATTATCATACCTTCAGCCTTGTAAATAAATACCTCTCTAGTTATACCTTCTAATTTTAACCTCAACAACAAATTCGTTCTGTCAATAATTAAACATTTAGTAATAGCACTTCGGAGAGGGAAATCAAGTCCAATATCAACGTAATAACTGAAATGCATCTTATGGTTCAGTTCTGAGGTTTCACTAATTACAACATCCTTTTCTTAAACGGTTCAGTTCTGAATAATATACAAGGAAACAATCGAGTTTGGCCGTCAGGATTCGAATGCATATTATGGCAAAATAACGATGAAAATAAACTTGTATAGCATTACGTAGAAAGCAACAATACACAGATTGATATTTCCCTACCCAATCAAAAAAAAAAAAAAAAAATACAAAATCCATCGGATCAGAAATCCGCCTCAGTGGTGAACACATGAGCTCCACCATTCCCGTTCAAACTCGACATCACAGCAGCCTTCTGGTACTCCCCTACCCTCTTCTCAAAGAAATTAGTCTTCCCCTGCAGCGAAATCAGCTCCATCCAATCAAACGGATTCGCCACGTTATACATCTTGCTGTATCCCAACGCCCCCAGAAGCCGATCCGCCACAAACTCTATGTACTGCGCCATCAACGGCCCGTTCATCCCCACAAGCGCACACGGCAACGCATCGCAAACAAACTCCCTCTCGATATTCACCGCATCCCTCACGATCCCCTTCACCTTCTGTTCGCTCAGCTTCTGGTTCAAAAGTCCGTACAACAAGCAAGCGAAATCGCAGTGCAACCCTTCATCTCGAGAGATGAGCTCGTTAGAGAATGTGAGGCCCGGCATCAGGCCCCGCTTCTTCAGCCAGAAGATGGCGCAGAAACTCCCAGAGAAGAAAATCCCTTCGACGCAGGCGAAGGCGATGAGGCGCTCGGCGAACGACTCGGAGCCGTCGATCCACCTGAGCGCCCAATCGGCCTTCTTGGCAACACAGGGGATGGTGTCAATGGCGTGGAAAAGGCGATCCTTTTCGTTGGAGTCCCTGATGTAGGACTCCAGTAGAAGGCTGTACATCTCGGAATGGATGTTCTCGATGGCGATCTGGAAGCCGTAGAAGGCACGGGCCTCCGCCACCTGGACCTCCTTCATAAAGCGGAAGGCAAGATTTTCGAGGACAATGCCGTCAGAGGCGGCAAAGAAGGCAAGGACGTGGGTGATGAAGTGCTTTTCGCCGGCGGTGAGGGAGGCCCAGTGGACGAGGTCTTGGGAGAGATCGACCTCCTCGGCGGTCCAAAAGGAGGCTTCGGCCTTCTTGTACATCTCCCATATCTGGGGGAATTTGATGGGGAACATGCAGAAGCGGTCGGGGTTTGGGGCGAGAAGGGGCTCTTCTGGCGTCGAGGGCACTGGGGAGATTGGAGTGGAGATTTGCGGAGAAGAGGGAGGGAGGGAAGAAGGAAGGGGGAATTTGCTGTCGTAGCTTGGGGCGAGAAGGAGATCATCTGGCATCGACGGCATTGTGGAGACTGGAGACGAGTTTTGGAGGGAAGAGGGATGGAATTCAAGAGGAAATCGAGAGAGATGGAGGGAGAGGGGTTAGTGGGGACTCGAGTTTTATAAAGAGCATCGGGGGAGAGTTTGAAATATTTGGGAATCGTGGCGGGAGTAAGGAGAGGGCGCTCTCTTCGGTGCTTTGATGCTGTTGAAATGGGATGGGGTAAGTAACAGGGTCTGTTGGTTGCCGAGAGGAACTCGACGTGGGAAATTTATCTTTTGGAAGCCTTGAATTTTAAAATTCAAAAACAAGAAAACGCGTAAAAACGAAAGAAGGTTATAGCCAGAGTGTGCCCGGGCCAACTATGAGACACGGCGTCTAAAAACCACCGACCAGAAGACGTCTGACGACTAACGAATTACGATCATCAAAAAGTTACATTTTGGTGTGTTTGGTTGGAGGTAAAACTTTTGATGAAAAGTTTTTGGAGTAAAAGTTGTCAAATCAATAGAAAGGGATGTGATATAATAGGAGTAATGATGAGGAGTAAAGAGAATAAAGTTAAAATAGATAGGTTAGTTGTATGGGTAGTTATGTAGAAATGATTGAAAAGTAAGGTAGTTTGTATAGGAAAATGTGAAAAAATAATTAAAAAATAGAGTAGTTATGGAGAGTGAAAAGTTTTGAATTGAAAAGTTTTGGTTGACATTTTTTTACCCCAAACAAACGCACCCTTTGTTTGCTTTTGCTGTCAACTTTTCATTTTAGGGTGTGTTTGGTTAGGGGTGCGTTTGGTTAGAGGTAAAACTTTTTGATGAAAACTTTTCAGAGTAGAAATTGTCAAGTTGATAGAAAATGATGTGATATGATAGGGATAATAATGAGGTGTAAAGAGAATAAAGTTAAAATAGATAGGGTAGTTGTATTGGTATTTGTGTGGAAATGATTGAAAACTAGGTTTGTTTATATAGGAAAATGTGAAAAAATAATTAAAAAATAAAGTAGTTATGAGGAGTGAAAAGTTTTTGATTGAAAAGTTTTCATTGACATGTTCTGTGTGTAACCAAACACACCCTAGATGTAAAACTTTTGATGAAAAGTTTTTGGGGTAGAAGTTGTCAAATTGATAGAAAATTATGTGACATAATAGGGATAATGATGAAGAGTAAAGAGAATAAAGTTAAAATAGATAGGTCAGTTGTATAGGTAGTTGTGTAGAAATAATTGAAAAGTACGGTAGTTTGTATAGAAAAATGTAAAAAAAATAATTAAAAAATAGAGTAGTTATGGAAAGTGAAAAATTTTAGAATGAAAAGTTTTAGTTGACAGTTTTTTATCCCAAACAAACACACCCTTTGTTTGCTTTTGCTGTCAACTTTTCAATTCAGGGTGTGTTTGGTTAGATGTAAAACTTTTGATGAAAAGTTTTTTGGGTAAAAATTGTCAAATTGATAGAAAATGATGTGACATAATAGGGATAATGATGAAGAATAAAGAGAATAAAGTTAAAATAGATAGGTTAGTTGTATGGGTAGTTGTGTAGAAATAATTGAAAAGTACGGTAGTTTGTATAGAAAAATGTAAAAAAATAATTAAAAAATAGAGTAGTTATGGAGAGTGAAAAGTTTTAGAATGAAAAGTTTTAGTTGACAGTTTTTTACCCCAAACAAACACATTAATATTTTTTTATTTCCCACAATTACTCTATTATTTCCCTATTAATGTCGATACTTTTGTTTGTCTCTATAACCTCCTCTTGCTAACTGCCTTTGTCAATTATACGTATGTCATAATGGCATACCTAAATTTGTAATTATGGTTAAATTATATAGAGTCATTTGCAATTTTTGAAATTATGTTGATATATTTACAATTATATTAAAATTTTAAAAATGCATTTTAAATCGCTTATTTAACTGTAATACTAAGCTTAATCGTGATGACTCTATGGAGGGCGGAGAGCCTAATACAGCACAGAATTGAATCCCACGTTAAGAACATAAAAAAGTTTCCAGCGTAGTCTAAGGACCAGTTACTGGAAAAGTATTAGGAAAATTTTAATAAGTCATTGGGTAAATATGTTTTAAATGTAATATAAATATAAAAAACAACAAAAATGAAAACTCAATTATGGTAGAATTAACTACGAAATCAAGCCCGTTAAATTAGTATTTTTTATTCTGATCTTCACGTGTGTGTGTATATATATATTCATTTTTTATGTAAATTTAGACGTTTTCATAAATAAGTTGTCCCACGTGTATTTTTTGGTTCAAGTATCGCGAATGGAGATCAGATGCGGCACTTTGGAAATCAAAGCTACATAGATTAAAAAGGAAAAATTAAATACACTTGACAATATTTCATAAAAAAAAAAAAAAAAAACACCTTTTAGCCCCACGCTACCTGCTAACCAAATCAGGCCCTTTTGCTTTTGGTTGTAAAAAGTGGTTATTTTTAAGTATACCAACTAAAAAGGTGTTAATTTTAAATATAAGAACTGCTTTTACTCCTAATTTCAACTATACCTTCTATGTTTGAAACCTTACATCCATGTTCATTAAGTACACTATGAATTCTAAACATATTCAATCTATCAAAAAAGCCTTTAATTATGATTTAAAATGACTATAACATCCCTTAGATTTAAGCCTCACTTCCTTCAAAGTCATTAAATAGCCAGAAAATCTGTCCAATGCAAGATTGACAAAAGCTGAATTTGCAAGATGTAGTTATTAACCAACTTTGGAGAATATAAAAGGATGTATTTCATTATTCGATTAAATTTTTACAGAAAGAGTTTCTTTTTATTAAAAAAAGGCTTTTACAATAAGAGAAATGATATGATGTGGTAGATGAATAAAATTAAAATAAATAAGTTAGGTATATGAGAATTTGTAGAAAAAAGATTGATAGATGGAATAGTTGTATGGAAAAGATGAAAAAGTAAATGAAAAATGATATAGTTGTGGATATAAAAAGTTTTAAATGGAAAAGTTTTGGATAAAAAATTTATAATGAAAACAAACAAACCAAAACCAAAATCTCAAAGCTATTTTGTTTATTCTCAAATAAATTAATGAATTTTATGATGAATTGGGTATTGATATATGTTTTCTGATGAGCAACATCAAGTGTTGTGTTATGTGAAGGTTAGCTTGGGAGCCCTTTTTCCTCATTAAGTGTTTTGTTCATGGAAGATTTGCATAGGCATATTTTGCTATAAAAAAAAAAATTTTATTTCTTTCTTCACAACTAACATATTTTTTAATTATTTTTTCAAAATATTTCATATAACTAATCTACTTTTTAATTATTTTTATGCAACTATCTATACAATTAACATATCTATTTTAAACTTTATTTTCTACTCATCATCATTACCTAAGTCATATCATGTCATTTTTGGCTAATTTAAAAACTTTTAACTAAAATTTTTATCACTTTCCAAACACGCCTCATATAAGTTTTGGCTCGACCTATTCGACATTGCGTAAAAAAATATATTTTTAAAAAATTTTATTCTACCAATATGATATTTCATTTAAACTATTTAATTATTCTATATTTTCTATCTTTGCCTCACAATCCTAACATACATACTTTTTCATAGAATTATCTTATTTGTTTTGCTCTCGTTGCTTCTATTCATTATCTCAAATATTAAATTTGGGCGGATCTACGTAGAGCTTAGAGGAATTTTCAAAATGTTGTTTATTTAGACATAATTTTCCTCTCTTGAATAGTGGTATAATCCCTTAAATTAAAATTACCACCACTACCTTAATGTCCTAAATCCGCCTCCCATATTATGTTATACCATACTCTCATTTTTCTAGATCTTGTGTGCCTCATTTCAACTCAAAATAGGCTTAGGATGAGTTTTACATTTGATAAAATTTAAGAAAAAAATGGCGTGATATGATATAGATATACGAGAAATAAAAAGAATAAAGTGAAATCATATTAGGTAGTTATATAAGTAGTTAAAAATAATCGATAGACAGTATAGTTGTATATAAAGATGTGAATAAATAAATAAAAAATAAAATATGTCTAAAGAGTGAAAAGTTTTAGATTGATAAATTTTTATGATTGTCAAATAATACCTTAATTGAAAAAGAGATGATTTTACAACACATTACATTTTTTATTTATTTTTTATAGAGTTGTTATTCTAAGTATATTTAATTTGAGTCACACGAGCTGAACCTAAATCCAGTACATCCCAATGAAAAAACTTATTTTTTTGAACATTTTTAATACAAATGTTAATTTAAGTGTATTTAGCATATATATGAGAAATATTTAGGTACAGCACTGCTGAAATGGGTCCCACATGATGATCCTACACTTATGTTTTAGGAGTATGATTATATAAATCATAATATATTTTATACTAAAATACAACATTCATTTATTTTATTTTTATACTGTTATTTGATTTTTCTTCATAAATATATTTTCCCAATTGTATTTAATTTATAATTAAATTTTGTTATTTAATAAGTGGCCCAAAATACCCATTTTTTTGATTTTTTTTATAAACGTGTAAAACTAAAGTGTATTTAACCTATAAATTAAATTTTACTATTTTTGGATACTTTTAAGTATTTTTTAATTTTTTCCGTGGCATTTTTTATAATTTTTAAGTCAGAAAATTATGAAAATTTCATGGTGTTCAAAAATAAAAAAACTACTTTAAAGTATCTAAAAATAATAAAACTCGACTTATAGGTTAAATACACCTATCTTTACATGTTTATAAAAAATAAAAAAAAAATCAATTATGGGTTTCTTGGCCAAACCCACGAGGGCAGCCATGCATCCGGCCGCACCCCCCAATCACCCTTCATTTTATAATATATTTACATATTTATTTTTAATTTTTTAAAAAATCAAGTTTTTAAAGGGTGGGAAATGACTTAAATGCCCCCCTGTGTAAAAGTATTTCAAAAGGGCAAAACTTGACATACAGTTTAAATATAATTAGGGAAAACATATTTATAAAGACCAAGTAAAAGTAAAAATAAAATAAAATAAATGGATTTTGTATTTTAACCATAAAAATACATTATGGTGTATTTTCTCATGCTTCTATATTTCATGCATCAAATATAGTCATATCCTCAAAAACTTATTTTTTTAATATTTTTTGAATTTTTTTTTATACAACTATTAATCTAAGTGTATTTAACATGTGTATCAATTTTTACCATTTTTGAATATTTATAGATATTTATTTTTAATTTTTTAAAATAGCCACAAAACAAAAAAATTTCGAAAAATATTTAATATGGGTTAAATACAACGCGTTGCAAAACTGTTAATCTAAGTATATTTAACATATGTATTAATTTTTACTATTTTTAGAGATATTTGATTTTTAAAAATTTAGAAAAATCTAGAAATCTTCAAAAATGGTAAAAATTGATGCACATGCTAAATACACTTATATTAATAATTTTATTAAAAAATTTTAAAAAATTCAAAAATTAGGTAAAGTACACCCGGGTGCATCGGAGTGCATTGAACCTTCGGAGTGCATTGAACCTTAATACACCTCAGTGCATACAGTGAGAATCCATTAACTACAAGATGATACTTCAAACTTTAAACTAAAAGAAATTCGTTGCATAGCAATTTAAACTTTATTTGATATGTTGTAAATTATAGCAGTTTGATTATAAATATCATGATGTATTTTAAGCTAAAATATATCATTAATTTATTTTTATAATTAATTATTTTTTATAAATATATTTTTCTAAATATATATAATTCATATACAAAATTTTGTTATTTTATAGTAAGTTTATATATTTATTTTATTTTTTAAAAATAAATTTTAAGGGACGAAAAATTATTTAAATGCCCCTAAAATTAATGGTCTCTAAAAAATCAAAAATAAATGTATAAAAGTCTTGCAAAATGACAAAACTTGGTATACGAATTAAATACACTTAATAAAACATGTTTACAAAGAAAATATTTTGAAAATATAATTAATTATAAAAATAAATAAATTAAAAAACCATACCTATATTTTTTATATTTTCAAAAAACTTATGATTTAGGGTTTTAACGGAATGTGGACCCACCTATTCATGAAGAAATTAAAAAATGAAAATTTTTTGGCCGGCTGCAAATTGATTGGATTGCGAATATCATTTGATATTGTCCCTTTTAATGAAATCAACTTTTTTGTAAATATGATGGCCTAATATGTAATGATTTCGTAATTTAAAAAAAAAAAATTCTACGAGTTGCAGTTAAATTCTTCTTCCACTTCCTTTAGATTCCCCATTTACAAACAGTATCTAACAATCAACCCTATCACTTGAATGAATTGTGTGCTGTGTGTGGTTTATAAGCAAATTAAACTAGATTTTTTTTTTTTTTTTTGGGGCAAATGTACTCGCATATTTTCATCAATTTTGCAAGTATTTCCACTTGTTTCACGAAGTAGTAAGTACCATTGTGAAGTTTGCCCAACTTTGCTAGCGTATCCATCTCATATTCATCCATGAAAAAATTTGAAGGTATCTACAATGCCCTTTTCTTCTTCCTTTAGGAGTCTACCCTTTTTTTCTTTTTAGTGTACCTGTGAACAATCGCTCCTCTCTCTATTGTTTTTTTTTTTTTTCATTTTAAAAAATCAAAATAAATAGGTTCAAAGCTCCAAAAAATAAAAAATTGCAAATATATGGTGTGTTTGGTAATGTATAAAATTTTTGATGAAAAGTTTTGGAAAATAAAAGTTGTCAAATGATGTGATATGATAGGGGTAATGATGAGAGTAAACAGGATAAAGTTAAAATAGATAGGTTAGTTGTATGGATAGTTGTGTAAAAATGATTGAAAAGTAGGGTAGTTGTATAGGAAAATGTGAAAAAATGATTAAAAAATATGATAATTATAGATAGTGAAAAGTTTTAGATTGAAAAGTTTTAACTTAGACATTTTTTATAAATTATCAAACACACCCATAGATTCTCGGGCTTGATTGTTAAAATCCTCCACCAGCGATCTTCCCGTCCCTCTCTCCCTCCCCCGCGATTCTCTCCCCTCACATTTTTTTAACACCTGAATATACATTTTTGAACAAAATTTGGTCCACCCACAACTCTCTTTGGATGATTTTTGGTTACATAATAAAATAAACTATGTTGGACAGTGTAGACGGCTTTTTTTATTCGACCAACAAAATGGGATCCATCCACGTGGTTACACAAAAGTTTTACAGATACAACCAAGCATTATTTCATCTCTAAATGATATATAAGGGGATTTTGCAAATAAGTTCCAACCTAATTAGTTTGGTACCTAGTCGTGTAAGTATTTTTTATTTTTTGTTTTTCATTAAAATGTAGGCGCAAGCATATTTAAAAATTAATACATCAAAATTTTTATTTTTTGGTTCATTTATATTTTTCTCGAAAATTAATAATTTTTCAAAACTTAAAAAAGTATAAACACATAAAATTTTAAATTTTAGCATGTGAATTAATTACACTTAGCCACACATTTTCAAGATGAAAAAACAGAGAATATGCAGAAATCATCTCACACTAACAGGAATTCTCATTAGATGGAAACGCTTTTCCGAATGGGTTTTAAACTCGTTGACAATGCGTATTTAATTCATATAATATCAAATTTTATATGAATGTCTTTTTAAATTTCTAAAATCAACAGTTTTGGGTATCTTAGTAAGGGTTATAATCATGTTAGAAAAACTAATAAAAATTTATTTTAGTTAGAGTCAAAACATATTTTGTAAATTCTAAATTCTAAATTCTAAACTAATAAAAATCATGTTAGAAAAACATTTTTATAAATTCTAAATTTTAAAAATAAAAATTCTCACCTATCTCACGCTCGTACATAAAAAATGATAGTATTAGTAACCAAATTTCCTTTTAGTGGTTGCAAAATGAGACACGACATTAGCCATTGTCAATTACGTTTTTCTGTATAAACCAAAATTTAACATTTTGCAATAAATAATTGCCAAAAATGAAATTTTTTTTGTAGCGCTTGCTTATTAACTAATCTATATTGCTAAAATCTAGCTTGTTAAAGGCTCATATAAATTTAAGTCAAGATTCCAGCTTACGAAAGCACGAAAATAAGATGATGATATTATATATCTCATTGTAACTTAGCCAACTAACGACTTTGAATATTTTATATTTTTACTATTTTATTTTCTTTTTATGTTTATATGTATACCAAAATTTACTCATTTTGAATTCTTATAATGTATATATTTATTTATTACTGTTGCTCCAATGAATTTAATAGGCTAATAAATATGTTGAAATTATTCAAGCCCATTATAATTTTTCAATAATAACAATTATTTAATTTCAAGCCAAAAAAAATGTAAAATTATCCCATCTTCTTTAAATTAATATTTAATACACAACTGTTATAAAAATATATATATTTAATGCACAACTGTTGTTGCATACTTTTCTATTTATTTTATATTATTCTCACCCTTTCAAATGGTTTAAATTGCATTTAATAAAGGTTTCATATTAAACTCTTTGAAATTCATTTTTTTCTAATATAAAATCACAACATTTTTAATATTTAATATTATTTAGGTTATCATGAAAATCCTTTCAGCATCGTATATGAGTTTTTATCTATAAAAATGTAAAATTAACGTAATAAAACGTGACAACTATATAAGAACTCACATGCGTCCGATCACTTGGCATCATCAAAAAACAATAAATTTATATTAAAGAAAAAATTACAAAAAATGAAAGTTGAAATATACGTTTTCTCATATATATTTAATCCATTCCTTGTAACTAATGCATCAAAGTAGGGGAATTAATCATCACCAGCTTCATTTTATGATGCTTTAGTTTTACTTTAAATGAATTTGTTTCTACAACCTATAGTCGCAAGTGAAATCGCAAGTGAAATGTATATGCAACAAAAAATTTCTTGTTCATAATGATAATTTATAATTATTAGGAGTAAATCCATCAAAATATTCTAACAATGATTGAGGAATTTAGTTAGGTTAATAATTTTCAAAGTTTCAAACTTTTGTTTAATAGGTAGCAAACTTTCAAACTTTTGTTTAATAGGTAGCAAATATAAGTAGTGGGCCTAAGAAGCGAGTTTCGTTAAATTATATTAGTGAATATTTTTTCATAAAACATTTAAAATAACATAGCACGTGAGTGTATGGTCATCCAACTGGTAGACACTGGATGTACAGACTTGTACAACTCATACAAGCAAGTTAACTATACAAGCAATTAGTTTAGAGAATCTCAAGTGAAAGAAATCAGTTATAACAGATAGCCAGTTACAGGATCTCGATCGACCATGTACAAATAGAAAATTACAGATAGCTAGAGAATCTCAAGCAATCAAATAAGATATAGGTAATAAGAGACTTACAAAAAAATCAAAAAGTCTTAACTAATAAAGCAAAAAAATATAAACAGATAATGCAAGAAATACATGAAGCGAAAAAAATGAGGACCTAGGAAAGAACAGCACATTAAGGATCACAAAATCAACAAAACCAAGGCAATAAAAATCTGGCACTCCAAAACTTGAAATTTCATGAGCAAGAGAAAAAAGTTCAAAATAATTAAGATGCACAATGCCTCTGAAGTTGGCCGACAAAAGGACTTTAAATAAAGTTTGCTCAACATATATAAAACCATTCACAAGAAAAACAGGTCAGCAAGTGTACCAAAGGTCATTAAACATCAAACAAATATATAACACGCTGTAGAACCAGTAGCAATCTGTCATTTTTCTAAATATACAGAAGTTGTAGTCATATTTTTAATGGCTAAGTTGTGGTCATATTTGAAATTAAATATTTTTATTATTATATTTATATTTGAATATATGTCTGTCATGCACCAATAAACAGAATAAAAATAGCTCGAACTAAATAAAGAGGATCTTGCTTAGAGATTAACAGAAGTATTCTGGACGTAATATATTGTCTTAGCTTTTCAGTGGCCATAACAGTTAAGCATATTTTTAGATATTTTATTTCAGTAAGAGTGAATTTTCTACTAAAACAACATATAGGTAGTTCTTTTTTTCGTATTGTGCTGTCCTAATACCGCTCTCATAGCTTCCCGTGTAATTGATAAATATAAAACTACAGTTTTGGATAAAAAAAATTCATATTTGATTATTAGGAACTCCTTTTTTTTGTTTGAAATTTTTCTGTAACCCCATTCTTGTAAGAATAATTTTCGAACTTTTGTTTAATATGTATTGGTCTTTTATCTCCGTAGGTAACAAAATTTCAAAATGCTTCAAACGTTATTAATATAAGTAGCGGCCTCAGAAGTGGGTTTTATTAAATATATCAGTGAATATTTTTTCATGAACCATTTAAAATAGCATAGCACGTGAGTGTGTAGTCATCTAATTGGTAGATATTGGATGTACGGACTTTTATAACTCATCCAAGCAAGTTAACTATAACATCAAAATCATAATATTGGTATATATTACATATTTTTTCCTTCCCTCACCATTTTACGTGAGTTTGGTATCGAGCGTCAGAAGCAAAAAATTTTAAGGGTTTTTGAAAACCCTCCCCTCACCATATTTCATGAAAAAATTTCACAAATATAATTTTAATTATTTGTCACGTCTTAGTCCACTTGACTAGCAGTTCTAAGATTAAATTGATCATTCTTGCGGAATATACTATTATATTTGATTTGTGTAATGCAAAAACATAAACGAATAACACAAAAAATACCCTAAGCGAAAAAACGAGAATCTAAGAAAGAACAACACTTATCTTGAGAAAAATAACCAAACCAAGATTGCAAAAATCCAGCACTTAAAAATTTCAAAAGAATTAAGACACAAAATGTCTCTAAATTGAACATACAGATTTTTATAACTCATCCAAACAAGTTAACTATAATATCAAAATCTTGATAATGGTGTATATTACATATATTCTCCTCTTCTCACCATTTGACAATAGTCTATACACTTGTGCTGCAGAGCCGTGATTACCAAAATTTTTAGAATTTCTAAAAATCCTTCCCTTACCATATTTTAGGATATTTTGACACTTTTCTTTTTTCTTCCCCCCACCATATTTCAAGGTATCTAAGTTTGTTTTTTGAAAATTTTTTCCTCACCATATCTCAGGGTATCTAGGATTTTTTTTTTTTTTTGAAAAATTTTGCCCACACAATATTTCAAGGTATTTGAGATTTTTGTTTTAAAAAATTTTCCCCTCACCATATTTCAAGATATCTGAAAATTTTTCTTTTTTTCCTTTCTCACGATATTTCAAGGTATCTAAGGATTTTTCATTTTTCTTAGAAATTATTAAACATTTTCAATGCATAGGTATAGCAATTTTGAGATTAAATTTGTCATTCTTGTGGAATATCCTATTAGATTCAGTTTGTGCAATGCATAAAAATATAAACAAAATAACACAAAAAATACCCTCAGCAAAAAAATGTGGATCTAAGAAAGAATAGCACTTATCTTGAGGAAAGTCAAGCAAATGAAAAAAATTCAAAAGAATTAAGACAAAAAAATGCCTCTGAAGTTGGCAGACAAAAGGACTTTAAATAGCTCAGATATAGACAACTAAATTTGCTCAATATAAATTCCTATAGAAGAAAAAGGCATAGATTGATTGGCTCACGACTTTAACAATCAAATTAATTTAGGCATAATTAAATCTAATATGAGACTTTTAAATGATAAAAAAAACTCACGAAATACTCAAAACAGCCATTGCTTTGTATTACTATCAGAATTGCAAAAGTAACTAGTGGAAGCAGCATTGAGCAAACTTCTATAATCTACGCAAGAAGTGGAATGACTCAAGTCTTGCGATTTGATTTTTAATAAATTTGAAATTTAATTCATCAAATTGAAGATTATGAAAGTCAATTACATTACACTAGAATTCCCACGAAAAATTTTAGAAAGATTGGAGCTCTAGAAGACCTATTGGGTTGTGAAAGCAAATCTAATTCAAAAAAATGCCCAATTTCTAGTAAAAAGTCTTTGAAATAAAAAAGTAATAATGTGATATGATAGAGGTATTAATAAAAATTAAAATGAATAAAACTAAAATAAATAGAGTAATTGCATGGAAAGATAGAAAAAAATTGAAAAGTAGGTTAATTGTTTGTAAAAGAGTGTACAAAAGTTCATAAAAAAAATTTATTTTCCCCTTTGTTATTTTTTATTTTCCCCTTTGCTAAACAAGCAGTAGAACCTATAGTTGTAAATACAAGTTGTGGGCATTTTTTTTAATGGATAAGTTGTGGTCATATTTGAAATTAACCATTTATATTTGAATACATGTTTGTCATGCACCGATAGACAAAACAGAAAATAATTCCAACATCATAACGGAAATTAATACCTTGAACTAAATAAGGAGTATCTTGCTTAGAGATTAGCAGAAGTGTCCTGGACAATATATTGTCTTAGCTTTTCAATAGCCATAACTAAGGTAAGCATGTTTTCTCTATTTCTAGATATTTTATTTCAATAGGAGTGAATTTTCTACTAAAATAATATATAAGTAGCTCTTTTTTTTGCTGTAGTATCATATTATCCTAGTAGCTCCTTTTTCCCTGTAGAATCATGTTATCCTAAAACCCCTCTCATAGCTTCATACATAATTCATAAATATAAAATCAAAGCATTTGATAAAAAAAATTTATATAATATCGAATCATATTAGGAACTCTTTCATTTTTTGAAAAAAAATCCTGTAACCCCTTTTTGGTAATAATAATTTTTAAACTTTCATACTTTTGTTTAATACATATTGGTCTTTTATCTCTATAGGTAGAAGTAGCAAAATTCAAAATACTCCAAGGGTTGTTAACATAAGTAGTGGGCCTAAGAACAACAATTATACCACTTTCTGTTTATTCAATTGTTTACTCACCTTGATTGTCGAGACGGATTTATAGATCACAAGATTGACATTGTACATTATAGGCTGAAAGTTTAAGTATTAAATTAGCTAGCTAGATAGTTTTACAAAAAACCTTAAGTTAAAAAGCATCATTCGCAAGATAGACTGTTGAGTGACAAGTTTCCTTGACTTAACCAAGGATGCTATCATTAACAGCTCCCTAAGATAATCCACATAAAGATAATATAGTAACCATAAGAAAAAAAAAAGGCAACATGGCTCAAGGCTCATTCCAGGTCAGATTGTTTCAACTGATCATACTAAACGACATGACCACTAGATTAACATCATGGACTACAAGCAAAGGAAAAAACAAGTAATGGCAAGGAAAAAAACAGCAGTAGGGGTATCCTACACTTATATTTTAAATAATACAACATATGGTCATATATTGAAAATATGACTAAAGATGTCGCTGTTTGATATTATTATTGAAATATATGATAGTGTGGTCGCATTTGACAAATGGACACAAGTGGTCATTTTCAAATAGTATGTGTGGTCATATTTAGAATGTCATACAAGATATCGGTCATATTTGAAAAGGACCCTAAAATATTCTAGTTACCAGAGGTTCTATTCATCCACTCTTCATCCAATTTTTCACTTCTAGCAAATACAATTATCCAAATAAATAGAACAAGAGCTCCAAATGGGTTTAACAAAACTGTCAGCTATATTTCATTTTCTACTAATAAATGAGAATGTTTCACTACTAGCACAGTTTTTCACTTCTAGCAAATAAAAATTATTCAAACAAATAGAACAAGAACTCCAAATGGGGTTAAGAAGAAAGAGGGTTCAAGCCATCACAACCTGGATCACCAAACAACCATCCTCACAATTCCCAGCAAGAATACAAATTTATGTCGTCATTAACATGGTCTACAGCACAAATTCCATAACCCATGGCTGCAGCATTTTTGCAGCAAAATGGACCTTATAAGTATGCATAGTTGCATTTAAAATTGTGATATTAGAATTTTTGTAAAGCGAGCCCTGTGGATTGTGATTTTCAAATAAATAGGTACAGAGAATGCACCTACAAGCTGTCTCAGAGATATCTTTTATCATTCTAGAAAAACTTACAGCAAATTCTGTGTAAATGCTACTCAACATGCATCAATCATGGAGTTCATTTTGTAAAAATTTGACACTTACTGTAAAATTTTGGTGCTCATATATATATTTGGAACTAAGCAGAGTGGCATTCATATTGGGAAAAAAAATGGATATAGGAAAGAAAAGCACTTATCTTGAGATCACAAAATCAACCAAAACCAAGACAGTGAAAATCTGGCACTCCAAATCCTGAAATTTCATGAGCAGAAGAAAAAAATTCAAAAGAATTGCGATGCAAAATGCCGCTGAAGTTGGCAGACAAAAGTACTTTAAACAGCTCAGAAATAGACCACGTTTGCTTAGTATATAAAACCATTCATAAGACAACAGCTAAGCATATGTACCAAAGGCCGTTAAACATCAAACATATATATAGAGAAGCATGCCCCTAGAAAAATTAACATCAACAAGCATGAGGTTTGATGCTCATCCATAGTCTCATGAAAGATGAAAACTAGAAGTCATTACAGATGCGACATTAAGATTTTATCAACTTAAGCCACAAAATTTATTCTTATAGAAGAAAAAGGCATAGATTGATTGGCTTACGACCTGAAAAATCAAATTAATTTAGGCATAATCAAATCTAAATTGAGACTTAAATGGTCATCACTTCGTATTATTATCATAATTGCAAAAGCAACTAGTGGATGCAGCATTAAGCAAACTTCTATAATCTACACAAGGAGTGGAATGACTCAAATCTTGCAATTTGATTTCTAATAAATTTGAAATTTATTTCAACAAATTTAAGATTACAAAAAATTTATTTTTTTCTTTGCTAAACACGAAGTAGGACCTTTAGTTATCTTTGTCAATTTTCTCTATAGGTAGCAAAATTTCAAAATACTTCAAAGGTTGTTAATATAAATAGTGAGCCTAAGAAGCGAGTTTCATTAAGTTATATCAGTGAATATTTTTTCATGAAACATTTAAAATAGCATAGCACGTGAGTATGTGGTCATCCAATTGGTAGATACTAGATGTACAGACTTTTATAACTTATCCAAGCAAATTAACTATAATATCAAAAACATGATAGTGGTGTACACTATATATTTTTTCCTCCCCTCACCGTTTGACGCGAGTCTCTACACTTGTGGTGCCGAGCCCCGGTTACTAAGATTTTTTGGGGTTTTTGAAAACCCTCCCCTCACCATATTTCAGGGTATCTGGGGATTCTTCTTTTTTCTTCCCCTCACCATATTTCAGGGTATCTGAGGATTTTTCTTTTAAAACATTTCTTTTAAAAAAACTTTCCTCTTACCATATTTCAGGATATTTGAGGATTTTCTTTTAAAAAACTTTCCCCTCACCATATTTCAGGGTATCTGGGGATTTTTCTTTTAAAAAATTTCTTTCAAAAAACTTTCCTCTCACCATATTTCAGGATATATGAGGATTTTCTTTTTAAAAACTTTCCCCTCACCATATTTCAGGGTATCTGGGATTTTTTCTTCCCCTCACCATATTTCAGGATATCTAGGGATTTTTTTCCTTCCCCTCACCATATTTCAGGGTATCTAAGAATTTTTCTTTTCTCTTTTTTTTTAAAAAAAAAAAACTTTCGACACCATCTATATTGATATTAAAAGTTCTTCTTGGATAAAGAAATGTTATATTATTTTTGTATTCACCAGCTTTTGTTACCATGTAAATGGGATTTTCTTGTGCTACGAAATTTTAGGCATTTCGTGAAAAGTTTTTACCAATATAATTAATTATATCTCACTTTTTGGTACACTTGTTAAGTGTCATAGATATTTTTTATTTATATATTTCTACATGAAAGGTTCCAATGACATGAACACATTACTTACATTTTTAATTTGCACATATTAAAATTTTTTATTTAAAACTAAGAGATTTTTAGACTTTTTCAATACGTAGATATAGCAATTTCGAGATTAAATAACTCATCCAAGCAAGTTAACTATAATATCAAAATCATAATAGTGGTGTATATTACATATTTTTTCCTCCCCTCACCGTTTGACACGGTCTCTACACTTGTGGTGTCGAGCTCCGGTTACTAAGATTTTTGGGGGGTTTTTGAAAACCCTCCCCTCACCATATTTCAGGGTATCTGGGGATTCTTCTTTTTTCTTCCCCTCACCATATTTCAGGGTATCTGGAGATTTTTCTTTTAAAAAATTTCTTTCAAAAAACTTTCCTCTCACCATATTTCAGGATATCTGAGGATTTTCTTTTAAAACACTTTCCCCACCATATTTCAAGGTATCTGGGGATTTTGTTTTCCCCTCACCATATTTCAGGATATCTAGGGATTTTTCTTTTTCTTCCCCTCACCATATTTTAGGGTATCTGGGAATTTTTCTTTTTTCTTTTTTTTTTTAAAAAAAACTTTCACCACCATCTATATTGATATTAAAAGTTATCTCCTTGGATGAGGAAATGTTATATTATTTTTGTATTCACCAACTTTTGTTGCCATGTAAATGGGATTTTCTTGCGCTACAAAATTTTAGGCATTTCATGAGAAGTTTTTACCAATATAATTAATTATATCTCACTTCTTTGTACACTTGTTGAGTGTCGTAGATATTTTTTATTTATACATTTCTACATGAAAGGTTCCAATGACATGGGCACATGACTTACATTTTTTAAGTTAATTTGCACATATTAAAAACTTTTTATTTATAACTAAGAAATTTTTAGACTTTTTCAATACGTAGATATAGCAATTTCGAGATTAAATAACTCATCCAAGCAAGTTAACTATAATATCAAAATCATAATAGTGGTGTATATTACATATTTTTTCCTCCCCTCACCGTTTGACGCGAGTCTCTACACTTGTGGTGCCGAGCCCCGGTTACTAAGATTTTTAGGGGTTTTTGAAAACCCTCCCCTCACCATATTTCAGGGTATCTGGGGATTCTTCTTTTTTCTACCCCTCACCATATTTCAGGGTATCTAGGGATTTTTCTTTTTTCTTCCCCTCACCATATTTCAGGGTATCTGGGGATTTCTCTTTTCTCTTTTCTTTTTTCTAAAAAAAAAAACTTTCACCACCATCTATAATGATATTAAAAGTTATCTCCTTGGATGAGGAAATGTTATATCATCTTTGTATTCGCTAGTTTTTATTAGCATGTAAATGGGGTATTTCTTGTGCTATGAAATTTTAGATATTTCAAGAAAATGTTTCACAAATATAACTAAGTATTTCTCACTTCTTGGTCCACTTGTTAAGGGTCATAGACATTTTTTATTTATATATTTCTGCATGAAAAGTTCAATCGACATGGGCACATGACTAATATTTTTTTTAGGTTAATTTGCACATATTAAAACTTTTTATGTATAACTAAAAACTTGGAAAATTTTAGACCTTTTCGATGTGTAGATGTAGCAGTTTTGAGATTAAATTTGTCATTCTTATGGAATATCCTGCTAGATTTGGTTTGTGCAATGCGTAAAAATATAAACGAATAACACAAAAAATATCCTAAGCGAAAAAATGTGGATCTGGGAAAGAACAGCACTTATCTTGAGAAAAGTCAACTAAGCCAACAAAGCAAAAATCTGGCACTCCAAAACCTGAAATCTCATGAGGAAAAAAAATTCAAAATAATTACGACAAAAAATGCCTCTAAAGTTTGCAGACAAAAGGACTTTAAACGGATCACGTATCGACCAAGTTTGTTTAATATTTATTCTTATAGAAGAAAAAGCATAGATTGATTGGCACACGACCTTATAGATCAAATTAATTTGGGCATAATCAAATCTAATATGAGACATTTAAATGATAAAAGGAATCAAGAAATACTCAAAATGGTCATCACTTGTATTACTATTAGAATTGCAAAAGTAATTAGCGGAAGCAGCATTGAGCAAACTTCTATAATCTACACAAGGAGTGGAATGACTCAAGTCTCGCAATTTGATTTCTAATAAATTTGAAATTTATTTCATCAAATTGAAGATTACCAGAGTCAATTACATTACACAATAACTCCCACAAAAAATTTTAGAAAAATTGGAGCTCTCAAAGACCTATTGGGCTAATTTCTAGTAAAAAAATTTTGAAATAAAAAAGGTAATAACGTGATATGATAGAGGTAATAATAAAAAATAAAAGGAATAAAAGTAAAATAAATAGAGTAGTCGCATGGAAAGATACAAAAAAATTGTAAAGTCGGTTAATTGTGTGTAAAAGAGTACATAAAAGTTGAGAAAAAAAAAATTTATTTTCCCCTTCGCTAAACAAGCGGTAGAACCTATAGTTATATTTGTAAATACATATAGAAGTTGTGGACATATTTGTTTAATGGATAAGTTGTGGTCACATTTGAAATTAACCATTTATATTATTAAATTTATATTTGAATACGTGTTTCTCATGCACCAATAAACATAACAGAAAATAATTCCGACGTCATAACAGAAATTAATAGCTTGAACTAAATAAAGAGTATCTTGCTTAGAGATTAGCAGAAGTGTCCTGGACAATATATTGTCTTAGCTTTTCAATGGCCATAACTAAGGTAAGCATGTCTTCTCTATTTATAGATATTTTATTTCAGTAGGAGTGAATTTTCTACAAAAATAATATATAAGTAGCTCTTTTTTTACTGTAGTATCATGTTATCCTAGTAGCTCTTTTTTTTCCCTGTAGAATCATGTTATCCTAATACCCCTCTCATAGCTTCCTATGTAATTCACGAATATAAAATTAAAGCTTTTGATAACTTTTTTTTTATATAATATCAAATCATATTAGCAACTCTTTCATTCTTTTAATAAAAAAAAAAATCCTGTAACCCCTTTCTTGTAATAACAATTTTTTAAACTTTCATACTTTTGTTTAATACGTATTGGTCTTTTATCTCTATAGGTATAAGTAGCAAAATTTCAAAATACTCCAAGGGTTGTTAACATAAGTAGTGGGCCTAAGAACAACAATTATACCACTTTCTGTTTATTCAATTGTTTACTCACCTTGATTGCCGATGCGGATTTATAGATCACAAGATTGACATGGTACATTATAGGCTGAAGGTTTAAGTATCAAATTAGCTAGCTAGATAATTTTACAAAAACCCTAAGTTAAAAAGCACCATTAGCAAGATAGACTGTTGAGTCACAAGTTTCTTTGACTTAACCAAGGATACTATCATTAACAGCTTGCTAAGATAAGCCATACAACAATAACATAGTAACCATGGAAAAAAAAAAAAAAAAAAGGTTTACTAAGACACTTGATTTGCCTAAAACACTATAAGATGGCTTGGCAGAACCAAGCCCAAATCGCCCAAAAGCCATCAATTAACTGGCTGTGCCAAAAACCCATCATAAACCAACCTGTTTATACTAAATCAGATTGTTCCAACAAGGCTCAAGGCTCATTCCAGGTCAGATTGTTTCAACTGATCTTACTAAACGACATGACCACTAGATTAACATCATGGACTACAAGCATGTCTCTTGCAAAACTACATGCTTTACAAACACAACGACTTATCACAAAGTCTCTCAAGCAAGCATATTTCATCTTTATATTATCTGCAGTAATCTACAGCATGGATCCAGCAAAATTTATGGCAAATCTTAAATTATTTATATTGTCCGGCACACAGCCAAAGTTATACATCCTTAATTGATTTTCAACAAAAAAATTTTGAGCTACAACTACCCAACATATTCCTTCCATATCTATGCATTTTTCACAATTAAATCTCATCATTAAGCTTAAGCCACTACTTAACAGCCAACATTCACAAAATGACAATGCCTATTTTTAAATTATCAAACATAAGTTCTGCAGCTCCTACAATCGTGCCTCCTACATGAGATCACACCAACACATTGAGAGGGATCGGAATATTACCATTCGACTAGCACCCGGGATTTAGCAATGTGGTTAAACGCGGCAACTGAAGAAGTAGAAAAAATCGACATCTCGCCGCTGTGACCAACCTGCAACAATAAAGGAACCCCAAACTCACAAACCTTTTAACCAGCAATAATTATTGAAAAAAAAAAAAACATAAATGAAAAGGACGGACAACAGACCGGCAGTAGCATGGAGGGAAGAAGGGCATCATAGGGCAGCCATCAGAGGCCGGGGGCAACACGAGGAGGGAAAAAAAAAAAAAAGCCCTAATCCTAATGGCGACAAAAGAGATCCGGAAAATGACAGCAAAATCAAGCAAGGAAAGGAAAGGAAAAAACGAGTAATGGCAAGAAAAAAAAAAAAGGCAGCAGGAATCAAGAAGAAGGGCGGTGCACGCCATCCACCGGAATCAAGAAAGCAGCAGCAGCGAGTGAAAAAAGAAGGATGTATCGACCGTTGAGCCTGGAATCGTGCAGGCCATAAGGTAATCCGCGAGAGTACTAAAAAGGGGCGGTGCGCCAGAACAACTAAGCATCTGGATCGTTCATCTACACCAACGCTCAATTACGTGAACAAAAGACTGGAATGCGCACAGGTGCGTTATTTCATCCATTCTTTAATTTTTTTGAAAAAGACATATTAAGTCGCTCTTTTTCTTTATTTACTGACAAAAAAGGAGAGGGATATCCTACACTTATGTTTTAGGAGTATGATTATATAAATTATAATATATTTTAGGCTAAAATACAATATTCATTTATTTTATTTTTACTTTTATTTGATTTTTCTTCATAAATATATTTTCCTAATTGTATTTAATTTATAATCAAATTTTATTATTTTATAAGTGGCCAAAAAACTCATTTTTTTATTTTCTATAAACAGGTAAAACTAAAGTGTATTAACCCATAAACCAAATTTTATGATTTTTGGATACTTTTGATTTTTTTTAATTTTTTGTCGTGGCATTTTAATAATTTTTAAGTCAGAAAATTATGAAAATTTCATGGTGTTTAAAAATAAAAAAAAATATTTTAAAGTATCTAAAAATAATAAAACTTGATTTATAGGTTAAATACACCTATCTTTAAATGTTTATAAAAAAATCAAAAAAATCAATTATAGGTTTTTTGGCCAAAGGCACGAGGGCAACCATGCATTCGGCCGCACCCCGATCACCCTTCATTTTATAATATATACATATTTATTTTTATTTTTTTAAAAAAATCAAGTATTTAAGGGGTGAGAACTGACCTAAATGCCCCTGTGTAAAAGTATTTCAAAACGGCAAAACTTGATATATAATTTAAATATAATTAGGAAAACATATTTATAAAGACTGAATAAAAGTACAAATAAAATAAAATAAATGGATTTTGTATTTTAACCATAAAATGCATTATGGTGTATTTTCTCATGCTTCTATATTTCATGCATCAAATATAAT
This sequence comes from Annona cherimola, assembly GCA_030490835.1. Lineage (NCBI taxonomy): Eukaryota > Viridiplantae > Streptophyta > Magnoliopsida > Magnoliales > Annonaceae > Annona > Annona cherimola. Next base: position 1,234,977 of record CM059971.1, on the reverse strand, counting down.
TATATCCTTAAAAACTTATTTTTTTAATATGTTTTTGAAATTTTTTTATGCAACAACTATTAATTTAAGTGTATTTAACATATGTATTAATTTTTACCATTTTTGAATATTTATATATATTTATTTTTAATTTTTTAAAATCAGCGACAAAACAAAAAAATTCAGAAAAATATTTAATAAGGGTTAAATACACGCGGGTGCACTGAAGGTAAGTTCACCTGATGCATTTAAAAATATCATATAATTAACTATATGTAAAGTTGTATGCGCTGGTTGCATGCGCCAATTTTTAAATTGTTTTTACAAAACTGTTAATCTAAGTGTATTTAATATATGTATTAATTTTTACTATTTTTAGATATATTTGATTTTTAAAAATTCAAAAAAAATCTAAAAATATCCAAAAATGGTAAAAATTGATACACATGCTAAATACACTTATATTAATAATTTTATAAAAAATTTAAAAATTTAAAAATTAGTTGAAGTACACCCGGGTGGATCGGAGTGCATTGAGCTTTCATACACGTGAATGCATACGGTAGGAATCCATTAACTACAAGATGATACTTCAAACTTTAAACCAGAAGAAATTTGTTGCATAGCAATTTAAACTTTATTTTATATATTCTAAATTATAGGAGTTTGATTACAAATATCATGATGTTTTTTAAGCTAAAATATATCATTAATTTATTTTTATGATTAATTATTTTTTATAAATATATTTTTCTAAATGTATATAATTTATATACAAAATTTTGTTATTTTATAGTAAGTTTATATATTTATTTTATTTTTTAAAAAAAAAATTTTAAGGGATGAAAAATTATTTAAATGCCCCCAAAATTAATGATCTCTAAAAAATCAAAAATAAATGTATAAAAGTCTTGCAAAATGACAAAACTTGGCATACGAATTAAATACACTTAATAAAACATGTTTACAAAGAAAATTGCATACAGGCACCTCAAGTTTGTGAAACGTTTTGCCCTTCAGCAGATGATCATGGAAGTTTCAAAATTTTGGCACTTTCTTTTTTGAGAGGCACGCACGCACACTCCTCCATCCTGGCCTGCAATACAAGAACATCATCAGACGGAGTATGGTATTTTTTTGGACTTGAAATCATCTGGGAAATTTTGGAAAATTTTATTATTTTATAAGTGGCCAAAAAACTCATTTTTTTGATTTTCTATAAACACGTAAAACTAAAGTGTATTTAACCCATAAACCAAATTTTATGAGTTTTGGATACTTTTAATTATTTTTAAATTTTTGTCGTGGCATTTTTTATAAATTTTAAGTCAGAAAATTATGAAAATTTCATGGTGCTTAAAAATAAAAAAAAACTACTTTAATGTATCTAAAAATAATAAAACTTGATTTTTAAGTTAAATACACCTATCTTTATATGTTTATAAAAAATCAAAAAAATCAATTATGGGTTTTTTTGGCCAAACGCACGAGGGCAGCCATGCATCCAGCCGCACCACCGATCTCCCTTCATTTTATAATATATTTACATGTTTATTTTTAATTTTTTTTAAAAATAAGTTTTTAAGGGGGTGGGAAATTACTTAAATTCCCCTGTGTACAAGTATTTCAAAATGGTAAAACTTGATATATAGTTTGAATATAATTAGGAAAACATATTTATAAAGACCAAATAAAAGTAAAAATAAAATAAAATAAATGGATTTTGTATTTTAACCATAAAATACATTATGGTGTATTTTCTCATGCTTCTATATTTCATGCATCAAATATAATCATATCCTTAAAAACATATTTTTTTTAATTTTTTTTGAAATTTTTTATGCAACTATTAATTTAAGTGTATTTAACATATGTATTAATTTTTACCATTTTTGAATATTTATAAATATTTATTTTTAATTTTTTAAAATCGGCGACAAAACAAAAAAAATCAGAAAAATATTTAATATGGGTTAAATACACGCAGGTGCACTGAAGATAAGTGCACCTGATGTATTTAAAAATATCCTATAATTAACTATAGGTGAAGTTGTATGCACTGGTTGCATGCGCCAATTTTTAAATTGTTTTTACAAAACTGTTAATTTAAGTGTATTTAACATATGTATTATTTTTTACTATTTTTAAATATATTTGATTTTTAAAAATTCAAAAAAATTCAAAAAATCTCCAAAAGTTATTGATATATTTGAAACTACCGTACTATATAGGTTTCATCTCCCATTGTCTTCCACATCGCACCGGATCATTTCATTTCTTTTATTTTTTTGGAACGGTTCTTTTATGCTTGTAACATTTGCCTCTAATTCCTCCCGTACTCACAATGCTTCACTATTTCTCCCATTACCTGAGCCATTTTGACCGTAAATTCCTAACATATTCACACCAACAGTTATACTCTGTTAGTTAAGTTTGTTAATTTATTTTTTAAGCATTAATTTTCTTTTATATTCCTAAATGATTCATTAAGGCTAACAGCACCCATTTTGGCAAAAGTTGCATTTGAGGATCTATGGATTTTGGCAGTGAAGTCTCTGTCTCTTTAAACATTCACACTCCCAGAACTTGGGCGAATTGCATACAGGCACCTTAAGTTTGTGACACGTTTTGCCCTTCAGCAGGTGATCATGGAAGTTTCAAAATTCTGGCACTTTTTTTTTTGATAGGCACGCACGCACACTCCTCCATCCTGGCCTGCAATAGAAGAACATCATCAGACAGAGTATGGTATTTTTTTGGACTTGAAATCATATGGGAAAATTTGGAAAGCACCTCACCCTGACTTCAGATTCAAAGCAGCTTCCTTCTCTTCAGAATTTCATTAGAAGTTGTACTACTTGATTCGATATCCCCCACCGCTGCAGGTGCAATGTCGAATCGAGTCTTGTATAAAAAAGGGAGAGTAGTCTCTATGCAATAATCAACACTTTCAAATGGACTCCAACAAGCTTCCTTCATCTCTTCAGTTGCAAGGTCGTAAGAAAAAAATTTTGCTCTGTATGTCAAATATACAATTGCTAGGTCTTCATTAAAAGCAACAGGTGAAAAAGGAAAAGCCGATGAAAACTCCAGAGCAGATGGGGAAGCAAGAACTCCCTTATGCTTCACCTTCCATCTAATTGAGAACCGATGGAGCTTGGAGCTCCAATTTCCCCTGCACAGGCTCCATATTCCAATTCTGTTACCATAAACATTACAATAGTTCAAGCATCCTTCTGACTCCCAAATGCATATTCTTTGCAGACATTGAGGGCCGCAGACTCTTGGAAAGTTGAGGACCTCGCATTCCCCATCTCGCAAGTGGCAGATAAGAAGGCGACCCGACCAAATCCAATACAAGGAACCTCTCACAAAAACCGACCTATGTAATCCTCTGTCAAATGTCGTGTCCCAAATGCCTTGAGGAATGGTAAGAGAGAATGATAGAGATTGCTCCAGCCATTCTTGATTTTGAGATGAATACAACCACAATCTATTACTTCTACAATCAGCAGAGAGCGTAAGACATACCACTTTGAAATGGTTCCCATCCGAAACAAGACCGATGAATTCAGTATGTTGGTCTTTGGGATGAAAGGGGATATGCCATGAACGCTTGGAGGCTGGGTAATAGACCACGAATTCTAAACCATTTCCTGCGGGGATGTTGCGGAAAAGAAGAAACCCATAGCAGGAGCAGACAAGTAACTCATGTCGCGGTTGTTCTGTAATGTAGTGGTGGAAGTGAGAGCTATGCAGGTGTGCTCTTCCCTTGTCGTTGGGATCAACGCCAAGGAAAAATATTCGAGAATGGAACTTGCTGTCCTCGTGCGTGTGTTTGGAATTTGTCGATCGTATATTGCGTGGATATAAGAGAGTTTGACAGACAAGACCTGCATGGGTTTTTTTGGGGAAGACGCAACTGCCGTCAGAAATGAGACTAAACCACAGCCTCGACACGCACTTGAATCTGGCCAAAGATTTCTTAGGCAACCAACAAAGGATTTCTACTAAAATGTCTACGGTGAAATTGCATCCCTCCATCTCTCTTGCTGCTTTTACACCCATGATCAAATGGAAGCTAGGAAGGTTGAGGAATACCAAAAGAGGATTCTAGGCATCGTTTCAAACCCTCCATTTGTGCTTTTCTTTGCATCAAAAGGCAGAAAGTGTTCGGCACCAGTGTTGGTGAAACCCAATCGGTTACAGTCATTTCTGAGAACCAAATTGAAATACTGTGTTGGTAATTTATGTAAGACAAATTAGAGTGTTTGTTTGGGAATGGATAAAACTTTTGATGAAAAATTTTAAAAAGTAAAAGTTGTCAAATGATGTGATATGATAGGGGTAATAATTAGGAGTAAATATGATAAAGTTAAAATAGATAGATTAATTGTATGGATAGTTGTGTATAAATAATAAAAAATAAGATATTTGTATGGAAAAATGTGAAAAAAATAATTAAAAAATATGATAATTATAAAGAGTGCAAATTTTTATATTGAAAAGTTTTAAGTTGACATTTTTTCCTCATTGCCAAACACACACATAGATTCTATGTTCGCAAACCCCATATGCACTTACAAATTTTACCTTTAATTTTATTTATATCCACGAATTTTCAAAAATTCCACATGTGCCTATATATTTTACCTAAAATTTCACTTATAACTACGTTGTTAAGGATTTATTAAACGGATCATTAGTACCTTTATAAAATGACAACAATGTTTATTCCCAATCCTAATTTTATTGCTAAAATTTATATTAAAATAAATTTTTAACATTTTTACGACTATAAAATCACATATGATTTGAACATAAATATTTAGTTTTGAGTAAACTAATCTCAAATTATTTTAAGACTTGGGCATATTTGTTATTTTATAGGACTGCTAACGGCTCATTTAACGGATTTGAAACGGCGTGAATATGTGTGAAATTTTAGACAAAATATGCTATTATGTGTGAAATTTTTAAAAATTTATAAGTACAAGTGGAATTATGAGTAAAAAAATATATATATCTAATAACAATGCAATAATAAGAATTTGAATCATGATTTTATCAGTTTTAAAAAATGTTGTACCGACTAAATGGCATTCTTTCAACCAACGAAATTTAATTTTTCATTTTTAAAGTCCTAAATCATAGTTATAGAATATCAATCGTTTTCGCTACAATAAACACTAATACAACCATTGCAATATTCTAAATATTTATTTTTAAAAAAAAAGCATTCAGGAGGAGACGTTCAAACTTCAAAGGCACGCATCTCTGTTTGGCGCTTCCATGGACATAATACAACTGAATAAATATACTTTAAAATAATTACGAAATAAGCAGTTAATCATGACACGGATATGATTTATAATTTTGTAATAATTATTAAATAAACTTTACAACTATGGGCAATGATCTAGTGCAACTGGGTATGCTGAAAACTTAATATAACCTCTTTATTTTTCAAAAAATTTTAAAACTGTTTTTTAAAAATCTAAACCATACATAATAATTTTTATTTGTATTATATTTATGATGTCAAAAATCAATTCTATTTTTATAAATATTTAACATCACGGTGATTTTGAGAATAAATATAAGATAGGCTTAGGAAGTGATAAAACTTTGATGCGAAGGGTTTTGAAATGTAATATGATAAGAATAATGATGAGGAATAAATGGAATAAAATAAAAATAGATAAATTAAATATATAGATGATTGTGTGAAAATGATTAAAAAATCGAATAACTATACATGAATAAGTGAATAAATAACTAAAAAATAAGATAATTGTTGAGATTGAAAAATAAACAAACACCCCGTAATATATAAAAGGTCTAAAAATATGAAATTTCTGGTATTTTGGGAACATATATGTGGATGAATGACATAAACGGTTCAGATTTTCGTAAAAACGATTTTAAAATTAATAAAAACTATTGCATAAAACTTTCAAACACAGCCGGTCTTTGTATTCATCATCGACAATAATTTTTATGTACCTGACTTGCGAGTTTCGACGACGCAGAGGACTTGCCAGGAACTAGAGAAGAGGATGATGGAGTCTGAACACAGGAGCTGGAAAACCGACTGGATTAGGTTAATCGAACAGGAAGGAAGAAGACAGATGAGTTCATCGGGGAGGTTGGAAGATGAGGACCACGAACGAAGACGAAGACGGTGAAAACAAGTTCCGCCGACCGGAAAGAGGAGTTTTCGATCGCAAATCAGCCGCGAGAGGAGAGGGAAATCGGAAATTTGCGGGCGAAATCGGCGAAAAAGGTTAGCATCTATTGTAAGATTATTCTAAGGAACCGAAGTTGCGGCTTTCTCATCTCGGCCGCTAGTTTTTTGCAGCTTAAAGATGGCCGTCCTTTATTGTTTTGGACAAATGATAAGGACTTTTTTTCACGCAGGTTTGTTCGACAGCCCATGCGAAGTGCGCACTGCGAAGGTGGTAAATGGTCACATGAAGCTATTCCACGTACGTATGACCGAGGGCACGTACGGGATTTTATGAATGGACATACATTTTTCCAAACAATGATTTAACCTCTTTAACAATTACATTTCAAAATTTATTTTTATATTCTAATTATTTTTTCCAGCTGCCTGATTTATTTCAACTTTATCCCAACCATTTTATATCAATAATACAAATTTTAGGGTGTGTTTGTTTGGAGCCAAAATATGTCAACTAAAACTTTTCAACCCAAAACTTTTCACTCTCCATAACTACTCTATTTTTTAATTATTTTTTCACATTTTTCTATATAAACTACCTTACTTTTCAATCATTTCTACACAACTACCTATACAACTAATTTATCTATTTTAACTTTATTCTCTTTACTCATCATCATTACTCCTATTTATTACATCATTTTCTATCAATTTGACAACTTCTACCATCAAAACTTTTTATCAAAAGTTTTACCTCCAACCAAACACACCCTTAAAATGTTTCTTTTCTACTTCTGTTTTCATCCCAAAATCCCCACCAAATTTTACATTACCAAGTATGCACTGAGCTAAACAGCACATGGTAGGTGCGAAGGCCGAGGTCAGGGTGTAAAGATCAACATGTTTAAAACAGTTGGTGTATTTTTTTTGTTCACTATTGATTTCTTGCTCATTAATCTTGTTTTGCATATTATTTAAACTATTCATATTTAATTAAATACCTAAATATCATTTTTATAGTAACACACTCGAAGATTTTCTTGCGAATCCCAACAATTCTACTCATATTACATCAGTAACTAAATTAGTTAAAATGTATATATGAGTTGACTCATAACTTTGTCATTAATTGTGTATATGAGTTGATTCACATATGCAGTTAACGACAAGTCATTAAGGGTAGAGACTAAAATGCAAATAAGGCAAATTTATAGGGTTTACAAAATAAATATATAAAAAATGTAGGTTAAAAAACGAATATGCATAGTTAGAAAGACCAAAATGCAAAAAATCCCTTATTAAATTGACTAGCGCTCCGAATAATACTCTTCCCCTTTCTTCCCTTTTTTACTTACCCTTCTATATAATACTATTTCATTTTCTTCTCCTTTCTCATCATTCCTATAGGAAATAGATGATGCGGAGGGCATTGTATCATTTACACATATGCATTGGAATGTCACCTTTTGTTCTCTTCAATAACCGAATGACCATGATCAAAGGATACAAATGTCTAATTACCCGAGGGTCTCAATTAGCAAGTTGCGGAGTTAGATGTAATGTAATCTATACTGTTGTTTTCGACTTTAACTACATGATTAATAGAAATTGTATTTTTTATAGGTATATATGTTACATTCATCTCAATATTTACTACAATCAAGTTTTAAGACATTCTTATAAGTTTTTAAGAGACAGTCGTTCCTCCCATGAAATTTAGAGACAAAGTTATACCCAACCACTTTGGAGACACAGCTCCACCTTAAGTAAACGGGGAGATATATTGCTCCCAATCAAATAAGCCGGGGACAACAAGCCTCGCATTTAGAACACACGTTGTTTCGATAAGTGACAGCAGCGTTGTTATCTATGGGCCTAATGCCCAACTGGTGAATAAAAATTGTATTTGGATCGAATCTGAAAAAGTTTTATGTTGACTTTTTGATTTAAATTTCTGACTTACACGGTAACTATCATATTTTTTTATTATTATTTTTTCATATTTTTCTACACATTATTATATTTTTCGATTATTTATAGACAACTGGTCACATAACGAACCTATTTATTTTAACTTTATTATCTTTACTATTCATCATTACTTCTATCATATGATATTATTTGACAACTTTTACTTTCTAAAACTTTTCGTAAAAAAATTTATTTATTACCAAACGCACCCTAAACTACATAGTTATTACACTTTTTCTAGTCTTGTCCCTGGGATGTCTCCATTTTTATTATGTCATAGTATGTGAAATGCTTCGTGACTTGCCTCTCCGTCGATTTAATATTAGTACTTTATATTTTTAATATAACATCAGAGTTTGAATATTTCAAAAAAGATTATTGGCAACTCTTTTTTATTTTTTATTTTTATTTTTATTTTAATGCATTGGCACTTATCATTGCAATCATATTATACATAAGTACAACCCATTTTCTAACATATTTTTTTTAATATATTCTATTTTTATTTTAGGTTAGCTAAAATATACTAATCCATTAGTAATGCCCACCCCGATGAAAGTGGTGCTACAATATCATTCTATTTTTTTATGATTTAAGTCACTCGTATCCTTTTAAAACGTAGGTAAATGAAAAAGAGTATGATAAATGACCATTATTGAGTGCATGTTTAGCTACAAGCCTATAACTAAAATTCTAAATGGCATTTGGAATATAGATTTTTATGTAATTTTGACATACAGTGGGGAGTAAGAGATAAGGATGAAGTTGAAATAAATAGACTAGTTAGAAAAAAATGATTAAAACACGAGGTTAATTGAAAAATTAGAATTATTTGATAGTTAAATCATGTGGAGAAGAATCTGTTAGGTAAAAAAAAATTAAGATTTCTCACCCCACGCCTTGTCGTTGATTCCCAAATGTCTCATAAAACTTTTCTCCATCTACAATTATAAAATTTTTAGTTATTTTTTCAGAATTTTTTATATAATTACTTAATTTTTAATAATTTATACGCAATTATTCATATAATTAATCTATTTATTTTAATTTCATTCTTTTTTACTCTTTATTATTATTTTTACCATATTACATCATTTTTCTCTTACTTTAAAAAATTTAAGTTAAAAACTTTACGCTAAAATTTTTTATCTAAAAATTTCAGACAATAAGTTTTTGGTAAACAAATTTTTGAATTAGAAAATTAATGTTATATGATAAAAGTAATGATAATGATTAAAAAGAATAAATTTAAAATAAAAAGATTAATTCTATGAGAGTGATTGTGCAGAAATAATTGAAAAGTGAAATAATTATTTAAGAAGATTTGAATAAATAATTAAAAGTGGAGTGGCAGCGGAGAGTTGTTTTTAAAATTAAGGGCATATTTGATATTTATTATACAAATTTTCACTATTCAAAGCTATCATGTTTCTAATTATTTTTTCACTTTTTCTTATATAATATCCTATTTTTCAATTATTTTTCACACAATTACCTATATAACTAATACATTTATTTTAAATGTATTCTTTTGACTCTTTATTGCTACATTTATCATATTATATCATTTTTTCTCATCTAAAAAAAGTTTTCATAAAAAAACTTTTCATTAAAATTTTATCACTTTCCAAAGAAACTCTAAGAATTTTCATTTAAAAATTTTCAATCTATACAATAATAACCCTATTTTTTAATAATTTTTTACATATTTCAATAAAATTATTATACTTTTTAATTATTTATGAACAATTATCCATATGACTGACATATTTATTATTTTCAGAATTTTCTATATAATTACCTATTTTTAATCATTTATATATAACTACTCATACAATGAATCTATTTATTTTAATTTTACTTTTTTTACTCTTTATTATTATCTTTACCATATTATATTATTTTTCTCTTATTTTAAAAATATTGATATTAAAAACTTTTACACTATAATTTTTATCTAAAAGTTTTGGATGAAAAGTTTTTCGTGGAAAATTTTTGAATTAGAAAATTAAGGTTATATGATAGGGGTAATGATGAGGATTAAAAAATAAATTTAAAATATAAATATTAATTCTATGAGAGTGATTGTGTATAAATAATTGAAAAGTATAATGACTATTTAAAAAGATTTGAATAAATAATTAAAAGTGGAGTAGCTGTGGAGATTTTTTTTAATTAAGGGCATGTTTGGTATTTACTATACAAATTTTCACTATTCAAAAATATCATATTTTTAATTAATTATTTATTTTTTCTTATATAATATCATATTTTTAATCATTTTCACAAAATTACTCATACAACTATTATATTTATTTTAATTGTATTTTTTTGGCTTTTCGTTGTTGCCTTTATCGTATTATATTATTTTTCTCTTATCTCAACAACTTTTTCATAAAAAACTTATCACCAAAATTTTATCACTTCCCATACAAACCTTAAATTTTTTCATTTAAAACTTGTCAATCTTTACAATAGCAACCCTATTTTAAAATAAACTTTCATGTATTTCAATAAAATTATTATACTTTTTAATCATTTATGAACATATATTCATACGACTGACATATTCATTTTAACTTTTTTCTCCTTACTTCCCATTATTACTACAATTACATTGTGCCATTTCTACAAATTCAAAATTTTTTACGCTAAACATTTGTCTTTCCAAAATTTTATCATTTCTACATAAAAAAAACAATCTTTTCCCAAATTTATTTAGGGGTGTAATGGATTGGGTTGGAGCCGAATTTTAATCGTTATCCATTTAAAATATCTCAACCTTAATCCGTTTATTAACTTATGTAAAAAATTAAACCCTAACCCATTTACAACCCATTTAATAAATAGATTGTCAAGTTGTTATCAATCATATAATAGACGCCTTAAGACCTAGACTCGAACAAATTATAATCTCTCCTAAAGAGCAACTGAGTATTTTCAATGGAAGGGGATGAAAATAAAGTGGTAACAAGAAAATGAAATTAAGATAACAGTGAAAAATAAAAATTATGCAGAGAAAGGAAGATTTAGCTGGAAAATAACCAAAGAGTTTATATTTATATATATAACTTTAATGGGTTAAAGGATTTAAATTGGTTAAATGGGTTGAAAATGTTAAGTGGGTTACTAGATGGGTTAACGAGTTGTAAAATATCAACTTTAATCAATTTATTTAATTAAATAGTTGAATGAATTGGTGAATCATAATTCATTTATTAAAAAATCTCAAATTAAATTCATTTATAAACAGGTTGAACATTAATACCCTTAAATATACCATTGTGTTTGAAAAGTAATAAAATTTTTGAAAATTTTTAATTTAAAAATTGAATTTTTGCAAATAAGCCTAGAAAGCTTAACCGATGTTGCATCCATGTACATAAATTTGTCGAAATTACAAATATGTCCACAATATTTGCATAAATTTGTAAGTGTATCCCTTCTATTATGGGGTTATTAAATTTTATCTAAATGATGAAAATGTCTTTTAAGCTAAGCATTATACTTGCTTTTTTTATATAAATATTATAGATATATTTGCTATTTGTTACTCTTTAAAATTATTACATGCATACTAATTAATTATGAGATATATAAGTTTCACTTTTATAAAATTTTAAATAGTGATTTTATGTAGTCTCATTTATTTTTCTTACTTTGATTATTTTTTTATAACATTACCTTCATTGTTAGGTGTAAATTTATTACGTTTATTGTATTTAGAATTATTGTTAAATTAAAAGACTAATTTTCATTAAAACCAAAAATATCATTGGACACATAAATATATATTCACATGTAAATCATTTATGTATTAATGCAATAATATTTTAAAAATTTATTATTTTTATCGGTAATTTTAACTTCAATTAGTTTGAGAATAAACTGAAATTAAAGCTAATCCGAATTCTATTAGTAAGGTTTGGATGTGAGCGTACAAAAACCGAATAGGCCTAGTACTTGTGTTCACTCAAATCCGGGTACAAAAAGACCCGATTTGAACTCCTAGTTCTGTCGCTCTAGCGCGTACCTTAGATCAAAACCTCGGTAGTGCTGGTTGAGTGCCATACCCATTCTTCAAACGGAGGCGGCTTTCCACGATACAACCGATCGCCCCCCAATCATCTTCATCTCCTCCCGTTAGCCAGCCATCTGGCAATTGGCAGCGACAGAAAAACCAAAAAAAAAAAAAGAAAAGAAAAAAAAAGAAAAATCACCTTCAAACGCAGCAGCAACTTCCGTGAAATTGTCTTCCCCAGAACCCTCTGGCAGCATTATCTCATTCGATGCTCCAGGTCTGGATCTAGGCATGCTCCATTCTGTCGGTTTTATGCAGCGGAAGACGACGATGAATTTCGGTCTGGTCTGATCGGGATTCCAGTGCTGATTTTTGCTGCATTGTCGGTGATGTTCCGGATCAGCGGCTAATCAATTCGATTGAAAGGACAAAAATGATCATAAGAAATTCGATGGTGTACGAAATTTAGGGTTCTTTATTTTTTTCAAAAAAGTTTTTATTTTGTGACCTAATTTGATGGATTTGACAAATATAGCCCAAATAATTCCCAATTTTTAAACGGTTTGGGTTGACATATGAATCCGAACACTAGCGATTCGATCGGAAGATGCAATCTCGGTTGGATCTTTGAAACACAGGTGATCACACGTACGAAGGAAGTGGGCCAACTGTCAATATCAACATCCCACGCATACCCGGTACGGGCTGTTTTCTTTCGCCTCTCGTGCCTCCGAGGCAGAGAGCCAGCCGAGCCGAGCCGAGCCGAGCCAAGCCGAGCCGAGCCTGGCCTACTGTAGCGGAGCCCTAGATTAGAGTTGATTCCTTCCTTTCTCTCCTCTGTACTCTTCCTCCTCCTCCTGCTCTTTCTCCTCCGTCTGCCCTCCTTTTTCCATCTCCGATCACCTCCGCTCTAGTGCAGCGATGCCGGAACCCACACTGTGCCCTCACTCCTCCAACGGCACCGACACTCGAGATACGGTAATCCGATCAATCATCTCATCCATCATCCATCTCTGCCTATGTTTGACTGAAGATGGAAAATGTCTCATTTTTATGCCTGTTGCATCGATAATCCCCCTTTTCTCATTCGGAGGTTCAGAACCTTGTTTTCGTTATTTTGGTTTCCACGTCCGCTGTTGGATTTTTGTTTTCCTTCCTTTTGTTTCTCCGCCTTTTTTTTTTTTTTTTCTTTCGTTTCGCTCCTGAATGAGATCGATTTCCGTTTTTTGGTTCATGGTCTTGTTTTGTCAGATGGAAAGTTTATGTGCTGATTTTCCTCAACCAGTGCAATGCCCACAACCAGATCAAGAAGCTGAAGAGTTCCAATTTGAAATCTTTGTCATCGTTGTTTGATATATAATCGTGATAATAATCTTCAATGGGAATACGATCTTATCTTGTTCATTCAGACAAAAGGCTATTTTCTTGGATCGGGTGTAGAGTTCTATTTCGTTCACTGCAGAATCTTTATTTCTGCGCTTTTTGGAAAGCTCAAATTAGGTGCTTCTCCCAACCGCAGATCTGGAAATCTTGCGATACAAAAAATTACCAAAGAGGCCCTTTTGGTTCCTAGCCATTCTGCCTATCTATAACACTCCCAAGTCAATTCATACCCACTAGCTGATGGATCGGTTGAGTTTCGGGCGTCTTTGATGCAGGGTTGGATTAATGATGGGAATATCTATTAGGATGGGCTAGCGGCAGATAGAGGAATAGGTGACGGGTGCGGCATTAGTATAAACGAAGTTAAAAAGACGTATGTGGGTATTTTTGATGTAAATTTATTGAAAAGGAAGCTTTTAACACTTAATCATGTCATCTAGGTTCCTTGCTCGGAGCCATTACAGAGCATGGTTTTCTCCACTCGTTGTGGCTGCAATGTGGGCTTTGATGGGATGGAAACTCTACCAGATGGATACAACACAGATTTTTTCTCAATAAATAGGGCAAAGATGCTTGTTTCTGGAACATCTGATGATGAAGAATGTTTGTGCATTGGTGAGATTCGTGATGATGCCTTGCCTTGGCATCCACACATGGAAGGACCCTTCCCTTATAGGTATTGGCCATTTATAGTTGTTAAGGACATTTGTTCTCACAACTGAGGTTTCACATGAAATTTTATTATGGCTTATACTCAAGAATGCAATTGTTTTAATTTCTGATGCCTTTGATCAGATCATCATCAAATGTTTGTGGTCATTCATCTAGCTGTGATCCAATCGAAAGTGTAGGCGTACATGTTGCAATGGACAGGAGGAGCTGTGAGTCTGTTAATAACAGCAGTGATGCTGCTCATCCATGCAATACTGGCGGAAATGGATTTCAGGAACATAGTTATGCTGGTTACGCTCAAGCTAGCATGGTCAATGGGTGGATGTACATGAGTCAAAGTGGGCAGATGTCTGGACCATACATTCAAGAACAGCTATTGGAGGGTTTATCTACAGGATTTTTACCAGAGGATCTTCATGTGTATCCTTTTGTCAATGGAAATATTGGTAATCCAGTACCCTTGAGATACTTTAAGCAGTTCCCTGATCATGTTGCTACGGGTTTTGCATATTTAACTTCAAGCATTCCTTCCACCATTGTGAGTGGTGTTAGTCAGCCTGCGAATTATCAGTTGATTCCTCGCAGCACAGAATCAGTGCCTACACTGCCAAAACAAGAGAGCATGACGGATTACGCTCTTCCTGTTACAATTGGCTCAAAATCACGGTCACAACCTCTGTTATCAAGTACTTATGATACAGAACCTACTGGACCACAGAAAGGATACATGGATTCGACCAGCTGGACATCACAACTGCTACTGGTACTGCACTTCTCGAGTAAATGAAAAGGAATGATCATGTTAGTCTGTCATATTTTTTATGTTTATGCTGCATTTTGTATCATAATGGTTAAAGGTGTGCCTAGCCATATGCCTTGGCTCAAGGGGTGCTCAAGTGCTCTTCTTGCGCCTTGATAAGGGTTAGGCTAGGTCCCCTTCAATGGGGCAAATGCTTTATGCACTTCTTCTTAAATTGCCGGTTGCAGCCAATGAAACTTTCTGAGATCACATTCGAAAAAAAATGCTTTCAGCATTCACAAATGGTTTTGACTCACTTTGTTTTCTTTATTTCTTGACTTTAATTGAAGTCAATGGCTTCCATCTTCTCTACCATCCATTTTTAGCTATAATTGTTATTTGGTTAAATTACAATTACTATGCCATTTGTTTTTGAGAATGTTTTTGGGAAGTAACTTTGTGTTGCTTTTTTGGGTAATAGTTAACCATTGAATTTAAATATTGAACATTAGCTTAATCAAATTTCATGTAGTTCTTTTCTTAAAGGTTATAATGAGGAAAATATTTATGATTTGAATGATCTCATTATTTCATTCTTATGAATGAAAATATTCTTTCATTCTTATGAATAAAAATTTTCTATCTTACATGATGTGTGCCTTGCTTCACTTAGGAGTGCACTTTGTTCTTGTGCCTAGGCCCTATGGGCTCTCTGTCCTCCTTTTGCCTTAAACACATGTTTTGTGTGATTTATTATCTTTGAAGGTTTTAAGATGAGCATCTGTTATTCCTCTAATGTTTCATATTTTGTTCTGGTAGAAATATTGCTGACTGACTGATCCATTATAGCTTGGCAATGTATCTAAAATATTTCTGGTAGTAGTATTATTGATTCTTATCTCCAAAATATTATAGCAATGTCTTCAAGATACTTCTCTCTAAAGGGATCGATGTATCTTTGATGGAAATACTTCTTTATTTGATTGATGAATCTCATATGCAACCTCTGCCTCTATTGTTGTTGTTGTTTTCGTCTTTTTTTTTAAAATCAATTTTTAATGAAACAGCTGCAATCAAGCAAGGATCCCTGTTTGTCATTTGAGGATGGCAATGGCAGAATTTGTGGGCCACATTCATTTACAGAACTTCAGTTTTGGCATCAAGGTGGTTACCTTCACGATTCATTGATGGTAAGCAGGAAGAATTAGTTGTACTGGTCAAATCATCTAACAAATTAACACAGTGAATCAGTGATCAACAATATCTTTGTGGCGTGTTTTGCTTTGGGTGAGTATATGGCTGCTGAATTGACAAAGTGATTCAATACATGTAAAGAGAGCCACCTTGTTTGAGATCATGGATTTGCAGATGGTTGTTGATGGAAGTAATGAGCATGGGCATTATTAGATTACTGGATCTCGTGCTCTGCTGTAATTTGCAAATGACTTTCTCCAGGTTGTTTTGTAGTGGGAGATTTTGATCCTTTTAATGCTTCAGACATGACAAATGCATTTTAAATTCGATCTTCCCACATTGATTTTCACTAATTTCCATATTAGTCATATTATCGCTCTTTCTGCTCGTAAAAAATTCCTTTTATGTGTCTGTCTTAGTGGCTGGATTGATGGCGCTATAAACGTTGGTAGCGTATAACTGCTTTGCTATTCTGTAAACAGTGAATGTTGATTTCTAAGGGTGCAAGTGGATCCAGTTGGAGTCTCCAACCCAACCCAACCCAACCCAACCCACATCCTAACCCATTTCCATCTCATCCCTGACCTACCTCAACTTATTTGCGAAAATTGCCAACCCGATCCAACCCTACTTTTAAAATTTGGGTTTAGTGATAGGCTAGAACAAGGCTGAGTGAACCAAAAAGGCATCCTCCAATGCCTATGGATCAGGGAATGATCGTGCTAGGTGGTCATGCCATTCCGCCACAAAATGGTCCTAGCGTATATCTTTATGTAGGTGGGCCCACTTACTATTGCTGATGAAGAGCAGTTGGTGTCTAAAATATATCTTATGATAACAAGAAAGTTCACAAGACACCTTATCATATATACAAGTGAAATGAAGTGTTAAAAAAAGTGAAAAAGAAGTTAACGAAAAAGTGTGAAATGATATCATTGGAATATATATAATATCAGGGGATAAATAAAAGATTAATCTCATGACAACATTCTAAAATATCTTTTATAGTTGTTATTAAGCATAACTTCTATTTTCTAGAATAAAAGATGTTGTCCATCGTAGAGTAGGTCGTCAATATTAATTAAAGTAAATTGTTTTCTCTTCAAAAAAAAGTAAATTGTTTCACTTTTCTAAATTTTTATTTTTTATTACTCTTTTTATAGAGCATTTATTAATTTTATTTTTAATACATGCCATTCCATTTATTTATTCTTCTCATTTATATTTTAGTTTTCTAAATTGAAAATAGGAAAACAAGAAAAAATTTGGTGCCAAGGTTTTATAAAATTGAATAATGAGAAAAAGAGCAACTATATAATAAAAATTAAATAACGGAAAGAATAATAAAAATAAAATTATAATATCAGCATGTCTCTCATTTTTATTCTCCTATATAATGTGGGACTTCTTTTCTTCTTCTTTATTTACAATACATACCCGAATAAAAATATTGTAAAATAAATAAAGGAATATAAATTAACACTATTAAAACTATTAGTGGTCAATATAAATAATAATAAGGAGATAAAGTTATTCTAACATGCCTAAGAACCAATTAATTTGTTAATTAAGTAAAAAAAACTAAAATATGAGTAATAGAAAAATACAAATATATAAATAATACTATAAAGATTTTTGTTTATGTAAGGATTGGATTTTAATCTCAATTAATACATGATAAAATTAAACAAAGAAAATGTTAATAGGTAATGAGTAATGATTTAATACATAGCTGCATCGAGCCTCGGTGCACCTAAGTGTTTTGTGCCCTTTTCATTTTTCATGTTTTTCATTTGGGTCCACGTATAATCTTTATACATACCAAAATTTAATTTAATTTTTATTTTTGTAGATATATTTTTTGTTTGATTTTTGTTTATATTTTTAAATTTCAAAAATAATAGTTTTCTCCCCCATTTGACATCAAATGAGATGAACACAACGTTTTTGGAAATTAAAAAATATAAATTCAAGAATGGTAAATTTTGGTATATACAAAGATTGCATGTGGGCCAGATGAAAATGAAAGGAAAAAAAAATGAAAAAGGGCTCAAAACACCTAGTTGTGTCTAGGCTCAGTACACCTAGGCAGATTGAATTATCACTTAATAGTTTATGGCGTAGTTAATTTATGATATTAATTTATCAATAAAGTGAATAAGTGATCTAATAATAAAAAATCATGCTAAAAATTGCTGGAACGTTGCAGGCTTTCAGCTAGCTCTCGTCGCTGGAGCAAGAACCTAGCTTACCTAAGTGGGATAGCCATGCAAGTAGCATGCTCACAGGTTGCATCTAGTTCAGGGTTCAGTTTCCCCTGGACGCCAACCTGACTTCAAAAGCATGTTAAAACTATCCCTGCCCACGTGACCTAATTTCGAATTTGGGTTGATACTAACCCTGTTTTGCCAACCCATCTTCCAACTATAACGAGTTTAAGGGTCTGTTTAGTAACGCGAGAATGGAATGAGGAATAGAATGGAAATATGACAGGAGTAAAGTGAAAATAAAATAAAAGTAGACAAAATAGCTGTTGGGAAAAATACGAGAAAATGATTAGAATGTAAAGGTAAAATTGGAAAAAGTAGAGTAGTTGGGTAACTAATATATTGACTTCTTGCATTTCCCATTCCCCATTCTCATTCTCACTCTCACATTTCCAAACTCACCCTAAAACAGTTTGGGTTCAATGGGCCATGTGGTGAACCGATCCCACTTGCACCCTAATGATGGCTACATAAAAAAGTGGCTACATCCTAGTTTGCAGGTCAAAAATCTACCAATTGCGGACCCTTGACCAATGAAAAGATTTACATTAGAGTCTATGAGAAACAGAATCCCTGCGAATGATCTGCGACCTTGTGGCATTGGCTTTAGCACAGAGCTGGATATCTAAATCATTAAATTGGGTCTTTCAGTTCGCGAATATTGAATCTAATGGACTTCCCAAAATGGGGAGAAGGCCAAAACCTATGCTATAGTATTGAAGAACTGTACGTTCCTTAAAAATTTTTTGCTTAACAAATCTGATTTTTGTTGTGTTGAGGACTTTGCTTCAAGAATAGGTATTCAACATTAATTGTGTGGCTTATAAATCAAAGACCTTGTTGCATTGGCACCAGTAAAAAGCTGGATAACTAAGTCATTAAGTCTGATTTTTCAGTTCGCGAATCTAATGGACATCTCAAAATGGGGAGAAAAACAAACTCTATGCTAGAGTATCGAAGGACTACACTCCTTAGAAAAGTTTTTGCTTGATGCAGCAAAATTTTTGTTGTGTCGAGGACTTTTCTTTGAGAAGAGGTATTCGACATTAATTGTATGGTAGAATAGTGTACTGAGAATGTAGGGTGGTGATGACAATTGGGAGCTTTTGATTATGCATAAGTTGACTTTGGATGGCATTCTTGACCTATTGTCTATCCATTATTAGCAGTGTTTTTTGCATTAGTAGTATCTCTTACAGTCCACTCCAGGTTCAGAAATAGAACCGGTGTCATGATCTGATTCCTATTATATGGTAGGATAGGACCCTGAGGTGGTGGCACTGATGATAATGGGAAACTTTTGACTATGCATCACTTCTTTACATACTGGACAGATATTTTTCTTTGTTACCATAAGTTGACTTTGTACGGCATTTTTGTCTTTCCTTTTTTAGCATAGTTTTTAATGTCTTTAAATATTCTTACTGGATTCCTTTATTTGTTTTACTAGATCTCTCATGTGGACAACAAGTTTCCTCCAGTTGCTCTAGTGTCCATGATAAGTGGATTGCGGACAGCCGGACCTACAAATTTTGCCACAGAAGAGAATAGAAGTGATACTAGCTTTCTTAGCTTCATTTCCAATATATCAGAAGAGGTCTCTTCTCAGCTACATTCAGGTGTCATGAAAGCTGCACGTCGGGTAGTCCTGGATGAAATAATCAGTGGCATAATACCTGAGTTCTATGCCTCAAAGAAAGCTGAAAAGAGTCTCAAACCTGATATAGGAAATCAAACTGTTAAGACCAGCTCTTTAGCAAACAAAAAGGTAATGGATTTCATTATGGGTTGAACAAGTGGAGATCTTTTCTCTTGTATGATCTGATCTTTTGTTTCCTAGGTAGTGCAGGATGAACCGATGAGGAAGAGGAAAAATTTTGCTGCCTCTAGGAGTAACGTCGCAGTAAATATTCATACTGAATCTATTTCTGTTGGTTCTGTTGATGTGAAATTGATGGCACCTCCTCAGTCTGCTTTGAGCATTGAGAATTTTTATGGAGTTTTTTCCAAAGCACGGGAAATGGTCTTTGTTTCTTGTATGCAAGTAATGTGGAATGCTATCTTTTATGAGCCAGTGGCTGATTATGCCTCTGCTTGGCGCAAACGCAAGCGTTGGTCTGGTGATCCTCTTTTGCCCATTCCTATCCATGCTACTCGAGAGGGTAGGCTGAGTAAAAAATCGGTTCGTCCAAGTGCAGAGCTCGCTCATGGAGAGGTACAATTTGTATTATGATTAGGGTCTGTTTGGTATAAGTTAAAAAAACAGGAAAAGAATTTGCATGAAAACTTTGAAAGTGAGAGTGACGTAATATGATAAGAATAATGATGAGGATTATTAAAGATAAAAGGAGTCCGATTATATGTTTATATCATGATGCATTTTAGGCTAAAATACAACATTCATTTATTTTTACAATTAGTTATATTTTTAAATTTTTTCTTCATAAACATGTTTACCTAAATGTATTCAATCTATATACAAAGTTGTGTTATTTTACAATACTTTTACATATTTATTTTTGATTTTTAAAAATCAAGTTTTTTGAAGGATGAAAATGACTTAAATGCCCTTGAACTGGATATTTTTTTAAAAATAAAGAATAAATATGTGAAAGTATTGTAAAATGGCAAAACTTTGTATTTAAATTGAATACGCTTGGAAAAACATGTCTATGAAGAAAAAAATCAAAAAAATATAACTAATTATAAAAATAAATGAATGTTGTATTTTAGCCTAAAATACATCAATATGTATATAATCATGGTTCAAGATAAAATACATAAAACAGATCACGTAGTCAAACATAAAGAAGTGAAAAAATAATTGGAATGTAGAGGCAAGAATATAGAAGTAGGCTAGTTCGGTTATTAAGATGTCAAATCATGTCAAAAGGTGCGTAATGAGTGAGAATTTTTTTTCCTGACACCAAATGAATCCTTAGTAATAAAAAATTAACTACTTTACTGATATTGTTGATACTCAAATTTCTATTATTGTATACTGATGGTTTTCAGGTGGACACTAAGGTGGAGTGCCCTCCGGGCTTTGGACCTATAGTTATTTGTGACCCATTGACTTCGAGGTTACAAACTGATCCTTCTTCTGAAGTTCATACTCCAAAGAGGATTAGACTTGAACAATCTAATCAAATCCTTAATGATATTAAAGCTATCCAAGACTCTGTTGAAAACGCGATATATTCATCGGTGGAAATGTTTTTCTTTGAATATCTGGAGGAGGTTATACAAAAGGAAGTTTCTAAGTCCTTTAATTCCTCACCAGAGTATGAACTGAATGTGGGTGATTCTCTCTCTCTCTGTCTCTGTTTTTTTTTTCTTAATTAAAAAAAATTGCATTAGATTACAACAGAGACTGCACTCTTGCTGTTAATCAAAGTTGGGATTAACACACGCACACGCACTCCACATGTCATACCATTGGGCTATCTCTGGTTGACGAATGTTGTGAGTCTTTTTCTGTTATGATAGTATGTCTTCTATGCTTGCATCTAGATGCATGTTCGTATTTACTATCTTGGCTTTGCTGATTGATGCTAAACTAGTTTAGTTCCGAATTATTCTAACCTCTGCTCCATGGAACATATCATGTATGCTGTCAAGATAGGCCACTAGATATTTTCACCTTAGCATCCAATAAGTTTATCAAGATGATAGTTAGATAATGAAACTAGGATATCATTCACAATTCATGGAGTGTTGTGCTGATGTTTACCGAGGCGTGTCGCTAATCATCTAGACGCATGTCCTCATTTACTGTTTTGGCTATGCTGATGGATATTAAAAATAGTTTATTTCCGAATTGTTCAAACCAATGTCCATGGATTACATCATATATAATATCAAGATAGGCCACCAGATGTTTTCACATTTAGCGCCCAATAAGTTTATCAAGATGATAGTTAGATAATTAAATTAAATATCTTTCATGATGCATGGAGCGTTGTACTGATGTTTACCAAGGTGTATCACTAAGGATGTGTTTGAGAAGTGATAAAACTTTTGGATGAAAAGTTTTGATATAAAAATTTTTGAATTGGGAGAAAATGATATGATATAATAGGGATAATGATGAAGAGTAAGGAAGATAAAAGTTAAAATAGATAGGTTAACTATATGGATAGTTGCGTAGAAATGATTGAAAAGTAGGGTAGTTGCAACGGAAGATGTGGAGAAATAATTGTAAAATAGGATAGTTGTGGGGAGTGAAAAATTTTAGATTTGAAAATTTTTGGTGTAGCCAAACATGCCCTAAGTTTGTAATACGTAGAAGAAATAGGCGTGTATTCTGGATCCAAAATGTAATGGTTTACCTTAAAAAATGTTTCAAAAAAGAGAAACTAAGGCCCCAGTAGATTTCCTCGTTAAAGAAAAAAGCCCCAATGAATTTGGCCCCTTTTTTCCACCTCATTGGATGGGTATTGATTTTATATGGTGGCCTGTATATGAGCTATCTGAAAACCCTACTTTCTGTCATCATTCTTAATTTCCTACCCCTACTGCATCGTGTCACTTCTTTTCTTCCACTTTAGATTTCATCTTTTTCACCTCTTTTCCCCATTCACAAACAGTATCTAACAATCAACGCGATGGCTTGAATTATTTGTTTTCCATGTGCAATTCCCAACCAAATTAAACAAGGCGTTTTTGCAAATCTACCTGCATATTTTAGTAAACTTTGCAAGTATTGCCACTTGTTTCACGAAATTGCGAGTACATTGTAAAGTTTGCCCAACTGTGCAAGCGTATCTTTTTCATCTTCATCGGTTTAAAAATTGAAAATATCTAAAGTGCCCTTTTCTTCTTCCTTTGTGAACAGTCCTTTTTTTTTTCTCTCTTTTCTTCTAATCCGTTTGATGGACTGCATTATTGGTGTAATCACCTAGAAGAACGATCAGGCCAACATCTACAAGTTCATCACCAGCTTGTCAAGTTGTGCATCAAAGGCACATTCCAACCTCTGGCTAAATTACAGGGCTTGGAAAAAGGATTCCAATTGAGGCAAATAATTGCATGAATCTCAATGAAGTTGTTGACTATTCATCACTTCACGTAATTAATTTCAACATTGTCATTGTAGCCAACTTCTTCCACAGTGAATTTTTTAATCATATCATTTTAGGGGTTAAAATTTCTGCCATTTTGAGGAGATTTATAATAATTATTTTAGATTTGTAGAAAGGCTAGCAATCACTGTTTGGTGCCAAAATGCGTTTTCATGGTGATTGGGAAGAGGCAGCAAGAACCATGTTGCAATTGGGGTTTCTTGTCAGTGAAGATCATACAGGCTCAAAAATGTTTCGCGAGAGCCAAGGACTTGACTGCCTTGATTGTTGACATTGATATTTTGATATTTAGTTGCTGACAACAAAGAAGAATCTGTAACCAAAAAACAAAATTGGGCGTTATAATCATCTTTGAAAATAACATAATGGACAAGCATGGAAACCTAATGGTAAAGATGGGCTTGCAGTTCTGTTCAAATTTTGTAGAGTCATTTACAATTTTGTTAAACAAGGAGATGCACATGGAAAGATTAATTAAATTATGTATGTACATTTTCACAAATCTCAATTAAACATATATTAATAGGTGGGAGTTGAAAAGAAATACCAGATGGCTAGAAGCTTTTGAATTATATTCTTTTGCTTGTCCATCTAACAACTTGTTATGAATATGCTATGGCATTGGGAAATGGGCTGGCAGTTTTTGCATATGACTGTTTTGCCCTTCATTGGCTGGTAAAAGGGCGGGTTATCCTCCTGACGCATCATTGTTGGAGGAGGGCTTGGGGCGTTGGAAAATTTTTCCAGTCCAAATTCGTTGCATGTATGAGAAATTTAAAGTATTTTGAAAATTTCTTGGGACGATATCAGGTATCATTTGAAAAATAAATAATTTAAAAATTCACTTTCTTTATCAATCTTTCCACCTTGAAAATATTATTGGCATCTTGTAATGGATTAGTATTGGTTTTGTCGCATGTGCATTCAAAAGGACTAGGGTTTCGTATCTTTTGCTACTTTTCATGTTTTTAATAATCGATAATTTGGTGTTATTTTATTCATTATTTTATAATTATTTCTCACATTTGCATGTCTTTTTATAATAACTTTGTAATTCTAAGAGGCCCTTATGCAATATAATTTTTTGTATTTACTTTTTGACTAGCTATTATATATATATTTACTAATTTCTTCGAATTCGTTGGGTATTTTATTATCTATTTTGTGCCATGACTGTTTGTATTGCATAGTGAGTGCATATATAAATTATGAAAGATATGATGGGAAAAAAGCACAGAACATTAGGTTACTTGAATGCTTCCTGTAATTATAAGGATATTATAAAAAAATTGTGCAATAATGAGACAAATGATTATAATAGAAATGGATAAATCTGTGCATACATATATAAATTATTGAAAACATCGTAACTAATCAAGAAAATGATGACAATGCACCTACAACATGACAATGATAATGGAAAGATAAAAGAATGGATTTTTAGATTAGTTATTATTATTATTATTTTATTAAAGGAACCAACCAAGGAAAGGAAAAATCGTTATTAACAAAAAATTGCTCTTTCATTTTCCAACATATTCATAACAGACTGTTAGCTAGAAGGACCAGAACTATAGTTCAGAAACTTCTAGCCATCAATGTGCAAATCCGCTCGAGGAGGATTCAGGTTAAATGACCTTTTAGGGTTATTTACATTTTGGGGTCTCTTGCGTATTTGCATTTTACACCCTATAAACTTTCCTTCATTGCATTTTAGACTTTGCTTTTGGCTGCTTGTTAAAGTTGCAAATTATGAAAATTTATACAGCTTAATAGGCGAGTAGGAAAACCTAGGAATCTAATTTACAACTAACAAACTCACAAGGTCTAAAATGCAAAACATGTAATTTAATTTATAATGGAAAATAACTTAAGGTATCTTAAATTTTCAAAATTTTTTAAATATTAAATTCAATAAATAGTCTTCCAAAATTGCAAATTCTTATGATAAATATTATTAAAGAATAATTTTTTTTCTATTAAAAAATAAAAATGCAAGAAATATCTTTAGTATATCAAAATATTTTTAAAGACGTTTCTAAACATTAAATGCATTTATTCAGGGGGTATCTGGTAACCCGTAAAACATATTAAACTAAACTTTTTCAATTTAAAATTTTTTACTCTCGAAAACTATCCTATTTTTTAATTATTTTTCACTTCTTCCTATACAACTATCTTACCCCACTTTTCAGTCATTTCTACACAACTATCAATATATTTAAACGATTTATTTAAATTTATTTTCTTTACTCTTCATCATTACTCTTATCATATCCCATCATTTTCTCATATTTTGAAAACTTTTACACAATTTTTTTTATTAAAGTTTTATCATTTTCCAAACATAGCCTTAATATCATTTTGATTTTTGTAAAGAGGTTTTTGCAAATATGCTTATAATGTTTGACTAATATTCCATCTGTTCTTAAGTTTGTTGATTGCGAATACGCCCATAAAGTTTGCATAAAATTGCAAGTGTATCACTTTTGTTAGGACGCTGTTAGATTTTTTTGTAAAATGAAGAAAATGTCCTTTAAACCAAGTAATGAAACTTATAATGTTTTCAACTATTGTAGACATATTTGCTCTTTTATTAATATATTTTTATTTATATTATTATTATTTTAGATTATTTTACAAATATGATTGCAAAAATTGCAAGTGTCATATTTGCTTTAAAGGCATTATCGTTATTTTACAGAAAAATCTAATGGTGTCATAACGGAAGGGACACGTTTGCAAATTTATGCAAATCTTGTGGGATATTTGCAATTTCGGGAAATTTAGGAACACAGATGCATTATTGGTCAAACTTTGTAAGTATATTTGCAAAAATCTCTTTTATTAATTATCATTATAAATATTGCAAAAAACATTCTTCTATTGTTAAAGAAAATACAAGAAAACAACTTTAAAATATAAAAATTTTCTCCTTTAGACATATTCCTCTCATCAAATAGGTGAATTTGGTGTTTTCCATATGATCATTTTTCACAAATTCTCATAAAAAATGATATTGAAATTAATTTTCTTGTGTCGAAAAAAAGAGTAATGCAAGAATGTATTAAAAATATAAAAATATTTTCACATATATATTTTTTGGAAGTATACATTTTTATATTTGAAACATATTGTTTATAATTTTCGTTTACAGTATAAAAATAAAATTTAATATTATTTATTGTGAGAATTTACATACTTTGTTAGAAACCAAATTTATTTATTTAATGTTAGGAAGGCTTATGATTTTTTTTAGAAAATTGAAATTTTTTATATTTAAGAAGATATCTTGTTACTTTATTTTGTGCTACAAGCATATTAATTTTTCTAGAGAATTTGCAAAATTTATTTATTTATTATTAGTGTTTTTAAAATAATTTTTGTTTTTAAATTTTTTTAAAACTTTAATTGTATGTTAAATTACTTTTTGGCATTTTAGACCTTGTAAGTTTGTTAGTTATATATCAAACCTCGAAGTTTGTGTATTTGCATATTAAACCTTATATAAACACACATACTTAGAGGTTCTAAAATACAAGTATTGCGGCAAGCCTTTTCGTCCGAGTGGTAAGGAGCTTGGTTTTCCTCAAGCAAGGTCTTGCTTGCAGGTCTTGTGAATGGAGAGACAAGTGCTGGGAGAGCTTTCCCCTCTTATGGGTTCCAGCCTAGCTCTACTGTGAAAATCAGAAGTATGTAGATAAAATTTTTTAAAAAATAAGACACCTTCTGGTTGCATTTGTTTCCTATGCTATGGTTAAATTCAATTTTGTATTTATCATCAGCCAGCTCAAAAGGTAGTGTTGTCATCACTGATCTTGTAGCTTTTATTTTAGCAACTTAAATATTGTTCCTGAGGAAGTGTGTGCACCGGCCATATGGAAATCTGAGAGTAAGTTATAGTCAACCATTTGGGGAAGTTTAAAAGACAGGTGCCCACTTTGAAGATGAAGTTGACATCCCTATAACTGGTTATGTGGAATTCCCCAATGTTTGTATCGGACAGGAACACACAGGTATTTCTAAAGGGGGATTTGCCTGTAGGTCCCTTAAGTTTTCAAAATTTGCATTTTTGACCTTAAGTTTCATATTTACATTAGATGTCTTGAACTTTCAGAAATGCGCAGTTGTGATCCCTCTCATAATGTGAAACCCTAGCACTGTTATTTTCGACTTGAAACCAAAATGCACTTAATATTCTTTTATAAATATTTTGATTTAAATTTTTCTCTAGCCACAAATCCATGATCCAAAATTTTAACCAAAAAGGGCAAATCCATTTGAGGCTTGGATAAAATTCTTAAAAGGGCATCTTTGTCATTTTGTGTTACTGGAGAGACCAAAACTCCACAGTTTTGAAACATCAAGTTGTCTGTTGTGAATATGAAACTTAAGGGCAAAAAGAGCAAATTTCACAAAGTTGTGGGGCCTATATACAAATCGCCTTATTTCTAGGTGCATGAATGTCCAAATAGACTTCAGTCGATGATCTGTTTGATTGTTATTCTTTTATTAATCAGTTTTAATTTTTTCTTATTGGAAGTCTTAATTCATTTGTTTTATTCTTCCAAGTGCAGGGTGCTGCTGGTGCTCCTGATAAAACAGTCTCTGTCAGTTCCCATTTAGATGTATTCAGTGTGGGTGCTAGTGTAGAAAATCCTGTGATTTCCGTTGTCCGAGAGCCCATACCTTCACCAGTTTGCACTTTGGATATGGGCTCTTCGAAGCTGTCAAGATCGTTTGCAAATCGCATGACAAGTGGCTTGGAAAAATTGGCTTTGCTTGGAGCTTGTGAGGTGTCTGAACAAGAACTTGATGAGCCACCACCCCCTGGTCTTGAAGAGGTGCCTGGAGCATTTGATGTGCTTCCTGAGAACAAATTTCGGCCATCAAAATCAACTGAATATATTCCGCAGATTGCCAAATTTATTGCTCTGTCTCTGTGCAGACAGAAGTTGCATTATGATGCACTTAATCAATGGAAATCCACTCTCCTGAATGGTGCCCTTCGACGTGGCCTTCAATCATGGAGCGCGTTGAAGAAACAAAATGATTCGGACACAATAGGAGTATCCAAAAAGAGAAAACATTCGATCAATATATCTGAGGTTTGCTTCATTTTTCTCATGTTCTTGTCTGTCGTTCAGATTGTCTATTGCTCTCCTGAAAATACCTTTGGTTGAGGTATTTCAGAATTTATTACTTTTTTTAAACAAAAATTTATGGTCTATAATATATGTTTTAGGAAACAATCTCTAAAGGAAAAACTGCTGATTCTCCGGCCATGCTTGAGAGGCTTAAAGAAAGAACAAGCAATCATCATAACATTGGAACATCTGATGCATCTTTCGTGAGCAGTAAATATACTTATTTCCGCAAGAAGCATTTAGCACAAAAAAAATTAGGGTCTGTGTCTAATTGCATGGGTCTGGAGGAAGCTGGGTTAGCAAATGAAAATCGTGAGAAATCGAGGGAAAAGGAAGCATCTGAAGTGGTGTCTGAAGCGATTGAGAAGCATAGCATGGGAAGTGATTTTCAAAGTGTGGGGAAAAAATCAAGGAAACGCAAGGCAGAAACATGCGTTGTTAGTTTCTCTCTGCAAAATAATGAAGTTGAGTTGCCTGATGCAAGGGGAACAACTTCTCATATATCAAAGAGTATCACATCTGATTGTAAAGGTATATTTTGTTTTTTTATCCTCTGTAAATGATGATTTGAGGATTGACCAATTACAAATATAAAGTAGGGATTGTCTCTAATGATTCAAGAGTGATGTATGCAGGTAGTAAACATGGTCACAGGTATTCCAAATCATCTGGGAAAAAGAAGGCCAAAATTTTTTCAGTTTCGCACAAGGATTCTTTGAAAACTGATAAAGTTGTGGATAGCAATTCCTCTGGCTTGGCAAGCACCGAGATTTCACTCAGTAAGCATTCTTTCCCTGCATTTATTTTGATCATTTCTAGATACTGCTTTCCTCCCCCCCCCCCCCCCCCCCCCCAACCAGAAACTGGCTTACTTTAGTTCCCTCATGATTGAACTCCTGTACTATCTTCTCATATTTGACAGCAATGAAACCATCCTGTCCAAAAAACAAGGCTGCTAGGAATGACAGTAATGACATGCAATCATCACTACCTCGAAAGCCTTTGAAATTATCCAAGGAGAAAACTGCTAAAAAGGTAAAATGTCAGCCACTAGCTGCACAGAAAGTTAAACCTAGAAAGGTGAAAAGAGTGGAATCAAGCCCAATGTCAGATGGCTGTGCTCGAACTTCCGTAAATGGCTGGGAATGGCACCAGTGGTCACAGAAAGCAAGTCCTGCTGAGAGAGCAAGGGTGAGGGGCACCCCCATTGTCCGTCCTCAGTATCTAGGCTCTGACGTTAATTCAACTCAATCTTCAAATGCCAAGGGGCTTTCTGCACGAACGAACAGAGTCAAGCTTCGAAACCTCCTTGCCGCTGCAGAGGGTGCTGAACTGCTCAAGTCCACTCAGCTGAAAGTAAGCATGTTTTTTCATGAAGACACTTCCTTATGGATTTTCTTGGGCCATCATTTTGACTTACTTCACTATTCAGGCAAGGAAGAAGCGGTTGCGTTTTCAAAGAAGCAAAATACATGACTGGGGTCTTGTTGCTCTGGAATCCATTGAGGCTGAGGACTTCGTCATTGAATATGTTGGTGAACTGATTCGTCCCAGAGTAAGCTTTTTCCTTATATATATTTATCGGCTTTTCCCTATTGTGCTTTGCTGTGGAGATGCTGTGGAGATGTTTTTGGGTTTTTAAATGTGTTTTTACTTTTTAACTCAACAGATATCAGACATACGAGAACGGCAGTACGAAAAAATGGGTATTGGAAGCAGTTACCTTTTTAGGCTGGATGATGGTCATGTGGTAATTTCGTCTCTGCACTGTATACATTTGTGAATAACTTTTTGATCTCTGTTTTCTTTTAGCCAAATGGGATTCTTTGTAGCTAATGATTGCACAAACCTAGAACAATGATGCGGTTACCGAAAAGAAGTGCTAGATTTACTGCATTAACGTCATTTTCAAAGAGAGTCTTTTTGCTGAAGTCATTCAAATCCAGCTGACTGGATTTTATCCCCATGGAACCATAATACAATTGAACTCAAAAGAAATTGACCAAATATATTTGGCCATTCTCTCTCTTATAATGTGAGGCCCTTAAGGAAAAAGAAAATACATTCTAGGCAAAACATGTGGGTACTTAGCTGCTTTAATGCTGTTCTGAAAGCGAGCTTTTCTCAGAGGCATTCAAATCTGACTGAGGATGCATCTTTATCTAATTGACCAAAAGAATGGCACACTTCTAATTAAAACAAAGCTGACCACATATCGGAGTGTGTTGCAGAGTGATTAAGTCTTAGGAGGAAAGTTAACATTGTGAATGTTCTAAATCTAGGTTTAATACTTTGAATTCTCAGTTTCTCATTTATTAGAGAAAGAATGCCTAAACTTATTTCATTTTAAAATATATTTGTTTGTATCTCTAATTTGTGTTGGTGTAGCTAGGTTTTATGCTAGCATTGTCATCAGTTTATGCATTGATTTGCTTGCGTGCTGTATGCAAACTCATGTTTAAAAGAGAATCTGTTATTTTTTGACAGTGAGAAACAATGTAGGAAAATGCAGATATCATACAATTAGAAAAAAGAGTATCCTCTTGTTAGTGGTTGACAAGCAAATCAGGAAGGAAATTCTCTCAGCTGATGTCCTGAAAGTTACATGGAGCAGGAAATTGATCATGTGAAACACAGAGATGGCCCATGTACCATTTTATAGTGAATACTGCCCTGTGGACCTTTGTATAGTTAATGCTGCGCTACTATGCGAATATTATTATGGTCCTGATCTGTATTGCATGCTACCATTTTGTGAATTATTTTCAAATTACATACGTATTTATCCTTTTCCTTGAAAGTATTAGATTCAAATGTCTCATCAAAATCGTTTTGGTTTGAAAGTCAATTTTTCATGGATGAGTATCTGTTTATCTATGGGAAATGGTTGATATTGCTCGTTCTGTTTTGGAATCTTTTCTTTCTGGAATCTCAAATTGTCATTCTGTTATTTCTCTGATGGAATATCTGTAGGTTGATGCTACAAAACGTGGTGGGATTGCAAGATTTATCAACCACTCCTGTGAGGTATCTGAACGTATCTATTTTATGGATGTTCTGAAGATGTTTCGTGTTGTTTTTAGGCTGTCCTCCCATTTACTTGGTTGTTACCGGTGTTCATCATTTTGTTGAAAGGGAAAATTTCTCTAATATCCAAAGGAGAAACTTTCGCGACTTTCACAGAGAGTATCATTAATTTCATCTAACTATTTCATTAAAAATAAAATTTTAAAAACAAACAGTTTAGAATTTTTTAATGAAAATCTTTAATAAAATAATAATGAACATAAATCTGGAATAACAAAAAAAACTGTAAAAGCTAATACGAGTAAAGAAAGTATATCAGCATAAAATATTCTTGCTCAATATTTGAATACTTTTATTACAAGTTAATTAGTATATTTAAAAAATATAATTTCTTTATTTACATAAAAATCTTTAATAAAATAATAACGAACATAAATCTGGAATAGACAAAAAAACTGTAAAAGCTAATATGAGTAAAGAAAGTTAATTAGTATATTTAAAAAATATAATTTCTTTATTTACTTGATTGATTAAATTTGCTATAAAAATTAATTTACATATAATGGGTGTGTTTGGCATGTGGAAAAAAAATAGAGAAACATTTTTGGGGAAAAGAGTTTGGAAAAAAGTGAGAAAGATTTGATATGATAAGGACAATTGTTAAGAGTAATGAGTATAAGGTTAAAATAGATAGGGTAGTTGTACGGAAAGACGTAGAAAAATGATTGTAAAGTAGGGTAATTGTATACAAAAATGTGTGTGAAAGTCAGGAATTTTTTTCTTTTCCATTGCCAAACACGCTCAATGAAAATTTACAAAATATAAAATTTGCTAGGCTTAAATAATTTTAAAACAAAATAAAATTTTTATATTATTTAGCCCTAAGTATAGTTCTATTCCTAAAATAGTGTTATTACTGCTGAACTATATCACTTTTTTAGCGAAATTGTAGTCTAAAAATATATAATCATCAAATAATTTTTTAGCATTGATAATTTGCTAATTAGAATATCATATAATTATGTATGGAGCTAATATCTGAATTGGGATTTGAATAAAATGGGGAAAGTTATTGTCAAGGGAGAAATTTTCTCAAAAGATTGTAGGAAGTTCCCCCATTTCACCAAAATTTTCTCCTCACTTCTCGACGTTATCGGTAATTTCTCTAAAATATTGACAATTTCTCCTAACCTATATGATCAGTATATTCTCCAGCACAAATATTTTGTTAATAAGAAGAAACAAAAATTTCAGCAAAAAATTTTGATTTTGGCAACAATGTAAAAAAGATGGAAAGACCAAGGTATGAAAGTTGCAATTGGGTACATGGGAGCAAAGCTCTCAGTTCTATTTTATTTTTTATTGCATATTCTTATTCGATCTTTTGTTTTTTCTTCAGCCTAACTGCTATACCAAGGTAATTACTGTGGAAGGTCAAAAAAAGATATTCATCTATGCAAAGAGGCAAATATCTGCCGGGGAAGAAATCACATATAACTACAAATTTCCTCTTGAAGAGAAGAAGATACCCTGCAATTGTGGTTCCAGGAGGTATGGTGAATTACCTGTTCTTTTGACTATGCTGTTGTATATAACCTGTGGATTGAACTACCCACCTAAGACCTGTTTATTATAGTGTGAACTTTCATCTATGTTTCAAATAGTGGTGTTTCTGATCACTAAGAGTCTAATTTACTCTTGTACAGATGTCGTGGGTCAATGAATTAGTGACTGCTGCTGGTCTTTGTTTGTGAGTACATTTCATTATTGTGGTTCAAAGCTGAAAAAGACTGGTTTCTGTTATCAATGGGATGGGTTTTTTGTAGGAAACTGTGGTGGGCCTTGGTTGAGAGTTGAAAATTCTGCCCCATTCTGAAGGTGCTTGCTTATCATGAATGTTTTGTTCCTGCTATTTGTTTTATTTGCTTTTAGCTGCTGGGATATGTTGCTCTGTTTGTATTTGTGTATGATAAAACTGGGTGCAAATTGTTGTCCTTTGGATTTCCCATTTTAAAATTTTTTTAAAGATCCAAGCCACCCATTGTTTTTAAGGGTGTGTATGGGCAAGAGAAGGAAAAAGGATTTTTCCCGCTTTTTCTTCTTACTTTTTCACATCTTCTCATACAACTACCTTATCTATTTCAGCTTTATTCCTTTTAATCCTAATCATTACTCCTGTTACATAACATCATTAATCTATCAATTTCAAAAAATTAAAGAGAACATTGATGTGCGGCTTGGATCTTTAAAAAAAATAATAATAAAAAATGGAAAATCAAATTCTATTAAAGAGAATGATGCTTTAGATGGTTTGTATGTATACAATGCAGGCTTGATATTGACAGATAAGCTAAACAATTCTATTATGTTGATTTTGTACCTTTTTTGGTGGGGGGGCCATATACATATTAGACATAGTTGTTAGAGGTGCAAGGCACACCAAGGCACAAGGGGATCTTGAGGCCTAGGCGCAAGGTGTGGGCCTGACTGCGACTGAAGAAAGGTGAAAATACTGTCTTTCAGCGGGAATTCAAACTATTAGCAAAACAAACATTTTTATGCAGCAGCAATTAGATGACATTCAGAATATAATTTCAGCAACAATATTTTAGACTGTTAACAGAAAAACATTTAAATCGGGATGTGGAAATATAAAAAAAAATAAAAAATAGCAAAGGGTGGGGCATTGTGAAAGGGTTGGAGTCATGGGAAGGTGAAAATATAAAAAATAACGGCATTGGGGTCATGAGATGTGCCAAGTGCCACCTGCCAACCCGAGGGAAGGTTGGGGAATATAAACATAAGACAAGAAGCCACCACGTCTTTGTTAAAATGAAAAAAAAAAAAAAGAAAAAAAGAAAAAAGAAAACAGAAAAAGGAGAATGGGAAGGTGGGCTGGAAGAAGGGTGAGAAAACAGGGATTGGTGGGTCTTTGGTAAAATAAAGATGAAGAAGAGGTAGGTAGGAAGTAAAATAAAGCAGCAGCAGCAGCAACAATTGAAAGCTGTGCCGAACAGATGCTAAATTGGCAGCTGAAATGAGAGTTGAAGCTCCAAAGGCTAAAAGCCTAAACTAAACCCTTAAAAGAAATTGTTTTTTATTATAAGGAAAAAAAAGCAAATGGCCCCTTTGGTAGGCGTGCACGTGTGCATCTCTCATTTGCTTACCAGGCGCTTGCTTGCTTGTGCTTTATCAAAGATGTGCCCACTCTGAGTATTACAGGTGCATGCGTTATACCTTGATGCACCTTGCGCCTAGGCGTGCCTTTGACAACTGTATTTGATTTTGATAAACTTGGTTTTGCAATTAAATAAGTGATTCTAAGTGCAGTGGATGAGCTGGATTTTGATTTCATTATCAAATGGGCCCCATTTACAGCCAACTTCACCCTAGGACATCCCAGGAAATGCTAGGGTTGGTTATGAGCATATACAACTGGGTTGTTACTTAGTTAAAGTAACAACTCCTTGCTTTTTATATTTAAAAAAAAATATATATTTTAAATCTTAACCATTTACAAATACTCTTCTATATGCCTGTATTTATGATGTGAAAATTCATTTTGATTGGAAAATTTTACATACAATAGACTTTTCTCAAATTTTCATAGTTTCATATCCACTCAATAATTAGTCTTCTATATGCATATGTTTATGATGCTAAAATGCACCTTCATTGGAAACTTTTATTAGTTTCAAAGTGGATTTCGGCATCATAAATCTATGCATATGGAAGAATATTATAAATGTTAAGATTTTTTGTTTTGTTTTTTAAACGAATGTTTAGATTCAAAAAGCATTTTTTAAATATAAAGAGCAAGGGTTTGTTACTTAACTAACTAACAACCAGGTTGTATGTGATCGTCATCCATAGATGAACATGTATAGGATTATGACCCAATACAGTGGTTGCAATAAGTAAGTGCAGCCGTCATTTATGTGTACTTCATATGCCAAAATATAACATTTTTGGATCTGACTTTTTTTCAACCAAATTCCAAAAAAAACAAAAATCACCCATCTCCTTCTCTCCTTGCATGAAAAAGGTTAAAAAACTTGATTGTTGAAATCCTGTAAAAAATACAAAAAAAATCCAAAAATAAGAAAATTCGGTATATGAAGTAAATACACATGGACCCGCTTAAAATAGAAAACAATAAAAAGGCCCATATATGGAGGATTGCATGCAAAAGTTTCTTTCATCTGCTTGCTACTTTTTGCACTTCCTACGACCTTATGTGCTATATATATATATATTGGGTTTGTTTTGGGTGTGGTTTGAAAAATACGGCTGCAAATATCGCAATCAAAGGAACCATATGAAAAATATACTTGTGAAGAAAACAAAATTCTGCAATTTGATTTTTGTGCATGAGACTTTTTTGCAAGATAGGATCAACTTTTAATATCCTTGCAGGTTGCAGCTGTACCAGATCTTGAGTTTGTCTGTGAATTAATTGGCAGGAAGCTGGTAGTGAAATGCCAACAAATGCTAGGAAAGGTTCCGTGCAATGGATTCTAGGTATTATGATGTTCTTTTCTGATAAATGAAAGTAGCTACAAGAAATCAATTTACTTGAAAGACAAAAAGTGCACAGTTTTTCTAGCATTGCATTTAAAACTTCTGATATTTATTCTTTCAGCAGAAATTCCTGGCTGATTGTGGTTGGAGCAGAGTTTTTGCTATCTATATGGCCACAACGATGAGGACTTAGTGCTAAGGTCCAGAACAATTATCATGTGCATCACATTTAGGTACAGCCATCTTTTTTACTTTACAGGGGAATGTATTCACCCAATCGACATCCCTCTGAGAATAACAGTGTTGTTCTTAGTTTTATTTACTGTCTGCAGTTACGATATGCATGCCGACAACTCAAATTGTAACTTACCTGTGTATAGAAATTAATGGATGGCAATGCAAATCGAGAGATCAAATAAGTTAAGTTTTTAAAATAATTTTAACAGTTTTGGTTTTATAGGATATGAGTATTTGAAGATGGTCTATATTTTGAATAAGTACATAGTAAATTGGTAATTTTTTATGGTCACTTTTGAAGCATGAAATTAAGCTAAATAAATGTTAGAATACGTCAGTTTGATTTTTTATTATGTTGGTACCCAACTGGGATTCAGATAGTGCAAATTTAATACCATTTTGGACGTGGATTGTGTACATGAATCTAAGCCATGAGAGAATTCCAGATTTTAGGGGTATTTTTGTCATTATTGGTTTAATCTTATAAATGGCTCCAGTGGACAGCTATATGCACGACAGAATACAGGGAGTTTTGGTAGTTAGAAATTCTTTTCCAGAGATGGATTGTGGGAAGTGATTCCATTTGGTATGATACCAAATGGTAGAAGTCTTTCTTTTCTTTTCCTCTCCTTACTAAAGCCTTAATTCTCAATGTTCTCTTAGAAATTATTACGGGGCCTTTAGCCTCTGGACTTTGTGAGATTGAGTGAAGGGTGAATTTTTTTTTTCTTTTCCTCAAGAAAAATTTTAATTATTTATTATGGGAATTTGCAAACTATGAAAGATGCCAAATTGATTTACTTAATGTGAGGTTACTTTATTTATTTTTTTTACATTTTAATGTATTTTCTATTATAACGTTATCACATTAATTTTGAAAATTATTTACCAGTGGATATTTACAAAAATCTAAAGACGGAAAACTGGATTGTTTAATGTGAGGCATATGTTAGAAATATGTTTTTTTTAATATTTTGCTGTAACTTGGTTTATTTTCTTTCATAATACAAGAAAATTATTTGTGTATTATCTACTGTTGGAATTTGGAAATTTGAAAATGTCAAGTCAATTTATTTAATATGAGGAATATTTATAAAAACTATATATTTATTTGAATATTTACAAAATTAATCCTTTGACTTTTAAGGCTTTTTAAAAAGTAGTGTTAATTTTGTTAAACAGCAATTATAAACAGTAATTTTTTACAAAGTTTTAGTTTTCAAAACACTTAAAAGAGGATTACTTCTGCAATTTCGCAAGGTCGAGGGTTAAATTCTGCAAAAAACCACGAATGAAAAAAGTGAGAGCAAGGGAAGTTTCTTCAATAAAAATTATAATGACCGTTTTTTGGCTGAGGGTTAGATTTGCAAAACTTTTTAACATGAAAATTTATCTTTTAAAATATTCAAAGCATGGGAGCAAATATGCAATTTCACACATTTAAGAGGGTTAATTCCCTAATTAGAATAATATACTTTTTGTTCAAAGTAATTAAAACACAACATCTTAATGTTGAGGCTGTTAGGCATGTTAAGGTCAGTACATGATGCTTGCCTGAGCATCTGGAGGTCGTGCTCTTGGGACATATTTCATTTATACGACATCTAAATGAATAGGTTTTGAATTAAAACCACACAGGCCTATTGGGTGCTTGAGCTTAGAGGCATTCATCTTCCAACTATGTTGCATCCTTTTCACAGTTTATGCGTAATAGTCTGAAATCCATATTCGATTTTATAGGTTTTACTTAATTCCGTTCTCTGTTGTTTAGTCCTGCTGCTGACTTTGCAGTTTTTCATTCAATCATGCTGTTTAGCTTTCCAATGTATCTTACCATGGAAATTGGCATGAGCTTTGAAGTAACGCATGCTTGAGTAGACATTTGTTTTGCCTCAGTTACTGCTGTTGCAGTGACAGCTTTGAAATGGCTAGGTGCCCATTTGATGGCAGTGACATCTTGGGCAGTATTGCTTGTCTACTCCAACCTTGTTTAGCTCATGGGTAGGTCAACATTCATTATCCTTGGTTAATTGCCCCTGCTTGTCGCTAGTATTGTGACGGTAATTCAGCAAAATGCAATGCACATTCTCAATGAAAACTTGGTACATTTTTCATGGATGTGGTGGTTGCAAGTGAAAGGTATATGACAGAAGTGAACTTAGGATTTTTGATGGCGCCATCATGTTGACAAAGGAACAAAGAAGTAAAATAAGAAAATGAATGACAGAACATTGAGGTGCCTTTTATCTGCATGATGGTTACCGTGCTTATGTTACACGAAAGTCCATTATGTTGTTATATTTCATGCACTTCATAAAAAAATAAAGTAGAGGAAGAAACTCCAGGGATTACTTTTTGTTTTAGGCATCACATGGAAGGGAATCACTCCCCACAATCCATTTACAGAAAAAAAAAACGATTCACCAAGTATCTGTATCATCCATACTTGTAGTTGTCTATTACAATATTTTAGGGAAAAATCTATAACGATAAAAAAAAACCCATTAAAATCGATATCTTCTTATAGTTTAGATTTATATACGCAACCTATGTCCAATACTGTTTTCTTTATTTGATCTGAACTCCAGTTGTACACTAACCCAAAAGCACTCAGATTGCAGTATTTTTAATCCTGATTGGGTTAGATTTCATACTTTGAAGTGGACCTATGGAAAGAATAATGAATTTAGTAAGAAAACACAAATATTTTCTAAGAAATTAAAGAACCACCTAATAGATCTATAGATTAATAAAGATGATCTCTTTCTATACTCCCATGTGTACCCTATCTCATCGTGAAAATGCCAAAATTGGGAATGGATCAGATTCTCTCTTCTTGGCAATCGTTCCTTAAAGACAGAAAGTGGGGTCAGGCTAAGGGGGCCATTGGGGCCTGGGTAGAAGGTGCGCAAGTGAGGTGTGTGCCCAAGTACAGTAAGATGCATTTTTACACAAGATTAAATAAATTTAGGGTGTGTTTGGTTGGGAGTAAAACTTTTGATGAAAAGTTTTTGAGATAGAAGTTGTCACATTGATAGAAAATGATGTGATATAATAGGAGTAATGATGAGAAGTAAAGAGAATAAAGTTAAAATAGATAGGTTAGTTGTATAGATAGTTGTGTATAAATAATTGAAAAGTATGGTAGTTTGTATAGGAAAATGTGAAAAAATAATTAAAAAATAGAGTAGTTATGGAGAGTGAAAAGTTTTAGATTGAAAAGTTTTGGTTGACATGTTTATATCCCAAACAAACACACCCTTAATAGTATATGTAGTTTTTAATATGATCACATAAAAATTCAATATGTTCCTAAATCACAGCCATTTTTTAAATTGGTATATTTACGTACATCTCAACATTTCTTACAAGAAAGTCCTGAGATACTTTTATAAATTGAAGGGAACACAGCTCAGCCTAAAATCTGGAGGCAGCTCCACCTAAAAATTTAAGCAGACAAAAGCTCTCAAACGCCCACTGCACTTAGGGGGAGTTGAACCTACGACCTTCCTCAACCAGGGCAAATTGATGTACCAGCTGGGACAGCACCCCGCTGGCCTAAATCACAGCCATTATGAATTAAAACAACCTCAAATTTCTTGGACCTAACAAGTAATTGAAAAAGAAAGGTGAAACAAAAATTCGAAACTCTATTTGAATGTTAGTAGTTTTTATTTTTCTGAGCAAGTTCAATGAGCGCACTAGGTGCACCTTGATGTTCAAGAGTTGTGCCTAAGTGAGCCTTGAGCCCAGGCACACCTTTAACGAGTATGCAGGTTCTTGCGATTCTTAATGTGTTGTGTTCAATACACATCACTGTGCTACAGATGCATACTGAGAATATCTTCTCTTAATCTGGAAATTTATCTGGATTTTATGTTTTAAATTCAGGTAATATTTACAACTGCTGGGCACCTGATGACTGCTTTGTACTCGTTTGAATGATTGTAACTGGTGAAAGAACTACAAATTCAAGCTTCTGACGTGCTGCATTTCATCAATTTGTATGTCTTGAACTAAGCGACTAATCTATTGCATTTGCTCCCTTTTTATCCCACTGGTTCATTAGCAACATTGATGCCTTAGGAAAATTCAAATTCTCGTGTACAATTCTGACTATGGAAGTAAAGAGGGAGTGACAGTGTCCAAAAAGCAAGCCATACAAACTTGAAAATTCTTCTGGCTTAACTAATTCTCAGGCCTCCTTTTTCTTGTAGATTCCACCCAAAAAAAAATAAATAAAAAAATTATATACTATGAAAGCATGTTTCACGGTTTGGAACCTAATTGTCACTGTTCATATGGGCCCAACATATTTCAGGTTGTGGACCTCTGGGTTCTGCAAGACAGTGACTAGTCTAATGTTCTGGCTTAACTAATTCTCAGGGCTCTTTTTTCTTGTAGATTCCACCAAAAAAAAAAAGTTAAAATTATATACTATGAAAGCATGTTTCACAGTTTGGAACTTAATTGTCACTGTTCATATGGGCCCGCCATATTTTCAGGTTGTGGACCTTTGGGTTCTGCAAGACAGTGACTAATCTAATGTTCTGCAAGAGAAGAAATGGCTTTCCCAGCTTCCTGGCAGATGAGTTCCTCTTCCATTAACAATTTGAAATTGTAAATATATTTGCTGTTTTGCTGATGTATACCAGCTGTCAAAATTGTTGATTTTTGTACAGGCACATGCCAACTTCAACAATTTATTAATAAATACATTCTTCCCTTTAAGAAGAACTCTTTGCTCTTTCTTCAGCGTAAGGTAGTTTTTGTTAGCTTGGTTGCAATAATCATTTCAATCTGTGCTGCCAAACCTTTATGCAGCCACATGGGAGCGTTTTTGGTATAAATAAGGCTAAAGTGCAATTTCTAATCAAGTGGAAATGACCAATGACGGTTATATGAGTTGGGCTGATTTTCTGATTGTCTTCAAATTGACATTTGTGTGTTGTTTGGACCTTTTTAAACATATAGTTGCATTTTACGCATGAGAGATCTTCTAGAATTTTGAATGAGCAGAT
The DNA here is from genome assembly GCA_030490835.1 of Annona cherimola. Classification (NCBI taxonomy): domain Eukaryota; kingdom Viridiplantae; phylum Streptophyta; class Magnoliopsida; order Magnoliales; family Annonaceae; genus Annona; species Annona cherimola. The sequence continues at coordinate 1,193,527 of CM059971.1, read as the reverse complement.
TGATGTGTTTACCGTGCCACCTCAATGTGTGGCTGTCCTAAACTGATATCGTGCTTTTGGACTTGCCAATAATTTGGTTAGATAATTTTTAAAAAATGATCTAAGTTACTCCCCAGGAAGCTTCCAGAATTTGGTGGAATATATGGGTGCATATATATATTTTTTGAAGTTATGACTTTGCACTTGCCTAGCCATGCTTTAGTTTAAAACAAATGGCCAAGCTAATGTCTACGTCAGAGGGAGATGGAGAGGTAGGAACTCAAGCAGGCCTTGAAGGAAATATTCCTCTATAAAAATATTGGTCCAACCTTAGGCAGAAAAAAGAGCTGATTTTCTCAGTATCTTCACTGATGGATAGCCAAACTCTGCTCCATTTGTTACATGTTTTAAAAGAAGTGAGATAAAAAAGTGTAGTTTCTTAATTCTTATGGCTTTTTTTTTTCCTTGCTGCAGGAAATATAGGAGTCCCTCCAATTTCCAGAGCTTTTGGATCCATGGCAGTTCGAGTGGGCCTTTTGACTGATGGTCGTCTGGTAAAATTTGATTTCGAAGTTTCTTTTCTATAAAAAAATAAATAAATAAAACAAGATGAAGCCTGAAGCCTAAATGGCTCTCAATTAAATCACTTTTGAAAGCTCTTGGATAGAAGCTTTTTTTAAAAATAAAATAAAATAAAATAAATAAAGGGAAAGAGAACAATTGGGTTATGGACAATGATGATGGTAGAAATAGAAGTAACATTAATTAGCAAAGCTAAAATATCCGATGGGGGAAAAACGAATTTTTTTTTAAAAAGTCAATAAATATAGAATTGACGGTAGAGGCACTTAAATTGGGATAGCACGTGTCTAGGTTCCAAACTCAGCTGAGCACGCGCCCAACTGAACTGAACTACCATTAAATGCGAGCAGAGAAATTGCACTGATGGCACTAAACGAAAAGGGCAAAAAAGGAGGGGGATTCTGCACATCCCATATTTGTCATATCCACGTCGCAAGGCAAGAATTTTTCATTTTCCCGTTCAATCTTTTTTCCTCTGCTTAATAATTCCTAGGAGCTGACGTGGAGCATGGTGTGTGTGGTGGGTTTAGAACTGTTAGTATGCATGAGTCATCACCCATCCGCCTGAAATCTGCACCACCATCTTCGAACTCCTGCACATCCGGTCGATCATGGGTGCTCTTCATGTGATGAAGTGGGCCCACCTTATTTGTACTTATCATGTGGAGTGCCCCATCTTTTTCCATCTTGTGATATTTGTTAGATTTGGATCCTCCAAAGATGGCAAGTAATTTGATGATAAAAGTTTGGCAATGTTGTTAGATTTTATCTCAGCCTTAAGTTTATGCTTTAAATTTTTTTTCTCAAATATACTTATTATATTTGTCCATAATCTTAAATATATTCATTATATTTTTAAAATCTCAGATATACTTACTACGTTTGTAGTTAATCTTAAAAACACTCAGTCTGGAAGTCAATGTGAAAATTACTAATATGTCTATCAGATTTTGGACATAAATGAAAAATTGAATATTATAACTCACTAATGCTTTAATTGTACATGAGCTCTAAATTTGAATTCTTAATTTCATTTTCTTTCTATTTTTTCATTTTTTACTATTTTATAACAGGGGTATTTTGGGCATTGGTAAAATTTTAATTAACGGTTTTTAACAAAATGAATATTTTTGGGATTAATTGCAAACGCAGTGGATATATCTAAAATTTTGAAATTGTGTGAGTATATTTAGGATTAAGGTTAAACATAGTGTGTATATTTGAGAAAAGTACTTAAATTCATCATTACGCCCAAAATTCCAAACTTATTGATCCCTCCAATCTATTATTTCAATGGAATGTTTAAACTACTACTAATTAATGGTCTTGAATAAACCTTTCAAATTTACTGTCGTTGTCGCTTCCCTCTGTTTGGGATTAAATTGCAAGCTTCTAATACTTAAAATTTTAAAATTATAATGTATAAAATCGGTTCTTATGTTTATTTGTCCGTAGTCTATGCTTCCAAACCAACTTGTTTTTTTCTCGACTTTAGAGCATGTGTTCTCTAATGAATGATGGAAATTTTGCATTGACTACACCCAATGTAGCTGTTAGTTTCAGAGCGCTTTGCAAGGAATTAAGTATGTTACAAGTAATTGGATAAGAAAAAGTATGTTACAGATTAATCTTTTTAATGTCGTGGAACCTTTCAAATTTCAGTGTTAGTGTACGCTAAGAGAGTTTTTGCTGGGATGGATAGACGTATGAAAATTTTATTTGCATTAGAATTTTTGTGTTTTCCCTGCAAATCGAGATTACACACACCATAATTTGTTTTTATTATTTTTTTCTTATTTTTTATAAATGATTTTCCGATGAGAGGGAGTGGGTGCGGCAAGGTAAGACCATTCACGGTTGTCTACCACCATCCACAGCTTTAAAAGTAAAGCTTTGTTCTGGCACACGCCCATACTGTGAAAAATCTAATACTAAAGTAGCATTATTTTTTCTTATGGACCAATAAATATGAGAAATGCTTTCATGGTGTCAACACCATTGACCAATGCTACCGCATCAGTTTCGGATTCTCGTTGATGATCAAATCAAGAGCAAAAACCATCTCTCATGGTTTTATTTAACTGTTCTTTAATCAATGTTCCAAGAATTCTTTCAATCAAAGCCTTGGGTGGGCAATGCCTGGATTAAAATATAGATAATTGTATGTAAAATATAAAAATCGCATCCATTTAAAAAAGCAACTAAATATTATTATGATTCATGAAACCATTCATCGATGCTGGAAGAATGTTTTTAAGGGCATGGATGTTGAATTAATAACTTCGAAATTTATATATTGATAAAATAATTTTATGACATTGATTTTATATTATAAATAGATGATGAGTGTATACAAATGTTTAATCTGGTAGAGCATTGTGTCTTAGTTAAACAAATAAGTATAATTCAGTGGGGGGCAGGAATACGGTTCATTTAATCGTTAAAGTGGGCCCAAAGCGGATTCAATGGTGTTGAAACCGTGGAAGTATTTCTGAGTAGAGGATTTGATCCCATGCTATCGGTTTCCCCTTCTAGTCTTTTTTTTTTTTTACAAAAAAATATTTTTATTTAGATATAAGCTATGTATTGCATTTAAAGCTGCGACTCAACTTGATTTCGTATTGCGAAAATATTTATGGAAAAATAAAATACCTGGATCTAAATATTTGTAAAAAAAGAAAAAAAGAACAAATCTAAGGGGTTAAAGTTGCAACCAATTTCATGGGATCAATGCTGTGAATATATAAGTAATTTAAGCCTAGGGTTTTATCCTGATTGTGTTCTTTTCTTAATCTAATTCTTTTTTAATGTCAGAAGATGTTGAGTAGTGTTTGTCACCATCAACAGCGGCCATGCTATACAAATCTAAAAATTAGCAATTATTGTTATTATTATTTGGATGTATTTATTAATTCGAAGCTCTGGGTTTTGTGGTGATGGTGTTTTGCTATTTTATTTTATTAATATCGCAATAATTTTATTATTGACTGTTGTCCGCCACAACCCCATGCTTTAAAATTATGCGATTATAATAGTATTATTTAATTTCTGGATTAATAAGCATATTACTAGCAAATTTGGAGCTTAGATGTTTCGTCCTGATGGGACAGTAGCAGTGATTGTGCGTGTCATTGGAGAGCCGACCTTAGCTCAGCTGGGAGGCTGAAGGTTTGCTCTTGAAGCAAAGCCCAAGGTCGCCGGTTCAAATCCGGCAGGTCGGTGGGTCGGTCCGTCCGTCAGCCGGTGGTGGATGGAGGTCTGTATCTATGCCTGTTGATTCCATTACGCGCATCATCATATGCTACTACATTTTGATTTTTTGGTATGCTAGTGCAAGCTAGCCAAGCAGCCAACCTGCCCAGCTGCTCTTCAAATCTATATGCTATGAGAAACATCCTCAGCTGCCGCTGGACGGACCTTGAACGTGCACATCTCTATTGAATATGATATTGCCAATTAATATTATTAATAATGTACACCATCCATCTAGCTAAAGGCTTATGGGGCATCATCTGTGGTCAGCTTTCCTCTAATTGATGTGCCTTTTTCACCCTTTTCAATTGCCTATTTCCGTCATCCCTTTTTCTAAAAGAAAAAATAATAAATAAAGAGAGAATAACTTCAGTATTATCCCGAGGTATCAATTCAGTTACAGTATTCCTGTTTAGTTTGGGCTTCATCTTCATATTGAAATTATCTTTATACGTAGAGAGGTTATTTTTGGTACATCTGCCCCACCGAAGTGAATTGGTAGGATGATTCAATTTTGTGCCTCATCATATTATTTTATGTTAAGTCCAATTTCATTTGTTTTATTGACATGTATTTAAGGATGTGTTGGAAAAGTGGTAAAAATTTTTAGAAATTTTTGGGGTAAGAGTTTTTAAAATAAAAGAATATAGTATTATACCATAGGAGTAACGATGAGAAGTGAAAAAAATAAAGTTAAAATAGATGGGTCGATTGTATGAGTAATTTTGTAGAAATGATTGAAAAATAGGGTAGTTTTATAGAAAGGTATTAAAAAATAATTGAAAATAAAATAATTATAGATATCGGAAAATTTTAAATTAAATTTTTTTTTGTTTAAACAAACACACTTAAGGAAAAAAATCATCTCAATCCATGACTTCATTCTCAAACTTAAGAATCATGTAAAAGTGTGCCTTGAGGCTTGCCCCGCTGATTACATGCGGTGGTCATGTGCCACAGGGACGCTGGGGATCAGGCCCCTCGCCTCCCTTTTGTAATAATAAAGCAGAATCATGTAAGAGGGACTTTAAAGCCATTAAAATTATTTATTTCTTGTAAGGACCTACGGGGTTCTAATTCAATATCTGAACTATTTAAAATATTTATCTCACCGATAGTAATGATTCTGTAAGATTTCGCATAATTTTCGAAATTTATACACATTTTTGTACATTCTTAAATGCTTGTGTCCCGCGCATATCATCCATTGATATGATTTTTTGGTATTTTAGTAAAATGTATAGTGCTGAATACAAATGCATGGATTGAATCTGACATAAAACAAACAGCAAGATTCAAGCCAAGACAAGACTGCAGACTATCTTTAGCATTTTAGTAGAATGGATAGTGCTAGATACAGCACATCTAGATTCAAGTCAAGACAAGACTTAAGAGTATTTTAGTAAAATGGATAGTGCTGGACAAGACTTTAGACTATCTTTAGTCCATGTGGAAAGTGAATGCCTGTTGTTCTCTCTTGGAAAACATAGCCGCAAAGGGGGAATTGTGGGCTTCTTGCAAAAAATCTATAACACTTCAACTGCATATGCATTCCAAGACCAAAATCAGCTGTCGTATGAATCAAGTTGCCTAAAAGTAATGTAAATAAATATTATTTATGTAAGACATATTAGTACTATTATAATTGGAGGGGACGGCTGATGAGAACGTCCAGGTTATTCTTACCACATCCCCTTAAATTCAATCCTACGATATCTTCACAGATCCATATTTTTAAAATTTAGTCACTAGGATGTTAGGCCAGGGAGGTTGAAGGTTTGAAGTTGGGTAGAGGCAGTGGTCATGTTACCCTCCTCTGGAGTACACCCCTGTTAGGTACCTAGTCATCCGCTGAGTGGTTGGATAAAATTTTTTTTTTTTTTTTAAAATTTATCAGCAACTTCATCTTCCAATAGTACAACCTACAAATTCTTCTTTAAGCCATATCCATTGCTTCAACTCCTATGATCATTTGTGTTGAAGTTACTGTCCTATGCTCTGAACTTGAGATCTTGAAGGATCTTTAGCTTAGTGTGCTTGACCTTGACTGCTGGTTATTTGGATTCAAAATTTTTTTTACTCAATCATCAGGTACCCAATTTGCAACTTCTTTTGAGCATATTAAGGGTGTGTTTGGTTGGACACAAAAAATGTCAATCTAAACTTTTAAGTCTAAAACTTTTCATTTTTCACAACTATCTTATTTTTAATTATTTTTTCACATTTTCTTATACAAACAACCCTATTTTCAATCGTTTTCACACAATTATTCATACAACTAACATATTTATTTTAACTTTATTCTTTTTATACTTCATCATTATTTCTATCATCTTAAATTATTTTCTATCAACTTAACAACTTCTGCCCTAAAAGTTTTCATCAAAAAATTTTATCTCCAACTAAACACATTCTAAAAAAAACTGTTGGAGCGTGATTTAAATTGCATGTAAAAGTATTACGCATAATAGTTACGAGAAGTTTTCTGCACCCCATACGATATACATCCAATTCGAGGTGGGTTTGTTTCTGAATCTCGCATGGTATTCTCATTTATTTACTAATCGAATACTGTTATAAATGATTTTCCAGTTTTCAATATTTAATTTGTTGCTGTGTAGTATTTTAGATGATAGAAGCGTGAAGCAGGCATGGCCTATGAAGCAGCTGTCGCCAAGCAGGTTACAGGGTGACAGCACGAGGATCCCGACAGGTAGTTTCTCTGAAGAACAAAAGTTCAAAAAATTTTTAAAAGAGCGAGGGAGTGATGAAATATAATACAATAAAAACGATGATTGAGAATAAAGTTGAAATATATAGGAATTGCATAAAAAGATATGTAAAATGATCAAAAATTAGATTAGTTAAATAGTATGTGCATATATATTTTTTTAGATTTTTAAACTAGGAGGATTTTAGCAGTTTTCAATAGTTAAAAATGGCCATTGAAAACGCTAAAATATGCTTGTGTTTAAAAATCTTAAAAAAAATATATACCCAAATGGTAAAATTTAGTTTATATATTAAATACATTGAAATAAATAAGCGTATGTAGAAAAAAATAAATTTTTGTTTCTCAAGGGGGTGTTTGGTAATAAATAAAAAATTTTAAACTAAAGTTTTTCAATTTAAAACTTCTCACTCGCCATGACTATTCCATTTTTTAATTATTTTTTTACTTGTTCCTATACAACTACCATACTTTTCAATCATTTCTATACAACCATCCATACATCTAACCTATCTATTTTAACTTTAATCTATTTATTTATCATCATCACCCTAATCATATTACATCATTATCTCACATGTGAAAATTTTTTACACAAAAACTTTTCATTGAAAGTTTTATCACTTCCCGAGCACATCATAAATAGGTTCTCTGAAATAAGCTAAGTCAATCATTAGTTTGCCCAGAGTAATAGGATTATTGCCCATAGTTAAAAAATAATAATTCTATTAGTCTAAGCTAAGTAATGACTTATATAAATCACCTCAAAAAGTTCATTCAAAAAACATTATTATTTATTTTTTTTAGAAAAGAGTGTTGAAAGTTACTTGAAAAAGCATAGAAAGTGATTTTTTCCTTCAATCCCTCGTGTGGGAGATGAAAATGTGACATCTTGTAATGAGGTCATTGAGATCATTGATGTATCTAGTTATTTGACTCTCATATGTATTTTGATGATTGATATGTATATTCATTTTGAGCAAAGTTAGTGCGACTCATGCAGATTTTATATACTCACTCCTATACCTATGGGCTCTAATCATATGCTCCCAGGAGAGCATATACCCCTTTTTTTTGAAATTTTTTTAGGAAATCATTAATTTAAATGTATTTAACATCTGTATTAATTTTTACCATTTTAAAAAAAAATTATATATTTTTTAAAATTTTAAAAATGAGAGATACACATATTAAATATATTTAGATTAATAGTTTCTTTAAAAGAATAAAAAAGGGGTGTATGTGCTCGGGAACATACGATCAGTGCCTTATAGCTACAGGTTGCCATGTACTGTACTCTACCATAGTTATATGATGCGAGGCATGTTCTAAAAGATCCCAAGTGGCTTAAGACCGAGAAATGGGGTGAGCACATGATCATGTGTATTAAAAATGATAAATGTTGTATTAAAAATTTAAAAAAAAAACTGTCTTGAAACGGTAAATCACATCCCCATCAAGCATATAAGATCTTTTGAGACGCCCTTAGTTTTCGTGTATCTAATTAGGCATTATATGTTTAGTATTATTGTGCATCTTTGATTTATATTATTGGAATTTTCCCAAATATATATATATATATATATACACACTATTTTAACCTTAATCTAAAAAATATACATCACATTTCAAAAATTCTAAATATACGCATTGTATTTGCATCAAATTCTAAAACTGCTCATTCTGTTACAAACGTTGTTAGCTTATATGTGAAATTATTAACATGCTAATCAAATTTAAGGTTGAATTGAAAGATATGAATGCTATAATTCACCACTACCCAAATTATGCAAAAGCTCTAAATTTAGAGAGCCTTAATTTTATTCCCTTTCCATTTCATTTCATTTCATTTTTACTATTAACTTACCTAATAGGGTTTAACGGAATGGGATTTTTAGTATATTTGAAATTTTTTGAAACATAGTCGGTATTTTTGAAATTAGAATCAAATATAGTAGGTATATTTGACAATTGACAAAAGCCTTGCTTTGGCGTGTTGTTCTTGTACTTATTAATTACTTACCTCTTTATTAATAGAATGTCAGGGATTACGGTATGCTTACGATTCGCAAAACTCATATTAATCATAGCAATAAGCCAATAAGAAGGAAATACAAAGTGCAATAAAGGACACGGAGCAAATATTTTGCATCATAGTGTAAATTTAATACAAGTAACAAAGTTCCATAAAAAAATACAAGTAAAAAAGTGTAAATTGTATACTAGCAGAAGAAATCTCTAGAAGTTCCAATAATTAAATTTATGCTCTGTAAAAATCATTTTGAACTCCACCCAATTAATCTAAGATATTATCACTACTTGAAAACTTTTCGAAAGAAACCATGTTCTGCAACCAAACGTTGTATTATCTGAAGCTTCATTAAATATTATACGCAGTCCAATTTCAGCGCTAAGTAATGTTATATGCAGGAAAATTCGGAAAGTTTCATTATAAGAAAATACATTTTTGGCAATCCTTATTAGCAACCAAAACATTTTTCAGCAAAAAAAAAATAAAATAAAATAGCAAGGGTAGATTTCCTTTCTTGTAGTCAGGGAAAAATTTCCTTCAAAATTTGGTAGCTCAAATTAACACAAAAGTCGTGAATTATTAGCAATCAAAATTTCTTCTTAGTTATTACTATAGATATGGAATATGTTATAAATTATGGGCAACAAGTTTTTCCTTAGCAACCAAATTTTAACCTTTTCAAGAAAATTTTAGTTGCTGAAAATTAGGAGCATATGTAGCAAATAAAAAATCTTATGCACAATATATATGCTGCCAAATAAATAATTGTAACTTCCATGAAAAAATTGCAACCAAACTTTAATTATTTGCCGTAAATTTATGCTTCACGTAACCAAAACAATAGTTGCATTTAAATACATTTATTGTTTTGTGTTTTTTCTTCATTATTAACATTTGCTTTTCTATTACTATAACAGAAGTTCTTACATGCGGCCATTTTTTCAATTAAATTTGAATTGGATTAATATAATACTAATAGCCATATTCTATTATTATTGATAGTTGTTTTCGTAATTAACCTCTAATTTTTTAAAACGGTCAATTCACTCATGTGCTTTGAATATTTGCAAAACTAGTCCTTTTAAGTTTAAAAGGTTTCATAAATCTGATTTCGCCTAGAAACGAAGTAAAAAATTAGCCGTTTATAATTTTTATTTAACGAAATTACCCTACTTTGGAAAAAGTTATTAAACCTATCCCTATCGTATTGGCAAAAAAAATGGAGGAAAAATTATAAAACATTTTGAAAAAGTGAGAAAATCATGTAATGTGATAAATCATAAAGGTAATTATTGAGAGTAAATAAAATAAATATTATAGTTGTACAAAAAAGCTGTGAAAAATGATTGTAATGTAAAGATAATAATAAAAAGTTGTTAGTTACGTGATGAAGATGTCATGTCATATAAAAATGGCGTGGAAAGTGAGGAATTTTTTATTTTCCCTTTTTTCCTTCATCAATCGGACCCTTGGATTAGATGATTTTGCAAAATATTCAAGCTGCAAGCTTCAAAGCGCAATTCTAAAAACTTAGATGATTAATACTGCAAATACCCGACAGTAATATATAATTTTAAAAATTAATTTGAATATATTTCAATATAATAGAAAATATGCGAAATAAGTCAAAATATAAGAAAATATTTTTAAAAGACATTCTAAATAGAATAAATCACTTTGGTTTCTTTGACATTGTAAAAATCCACGTAATTAATAATATTAATAATTAATTTCAAAAGAAAATAAATAAAATATTTATTTTAAAAAATATTCCTCACATCTAATAAATTAATATAGACTCTTTAAAATTTTTCCAAATTCACATCATAAATAAATAAACAAAAATTATGTACCAATATGACAATACTAAAATAGCATATTCATTTATGAACCAAATTCTAAGATTGGTTTACTTCTGTTACGAATTTTCCAATTTGAAAGAATCGATTATTTTACTTGATTAAGGAAAACTAAAATATATTAAGCTTGCATTTTCATCTTAATATTATTTGTTATGGGAATTTCTGAAATAGAATACTCAAAATTGATTTATTATATGCGAGATTTTTTTTAATATACTTTGATATATTTTAAAGTTATTTTCTTGTAATTTTATTTTTTAAATTACTTATTTAGGAATTTTGCAAATTTTGAGAGATATCAAATGATTTTTTAGTGTGAGAAATATATTTTAAAATGTTTTCTTATATTACTTTTATAATTTTAAAATTTTGATTTTCCAATATTTATTGTGAGAATTTTCAAACTTAGAAAGTCATAACAAGGATTTATAATTTAAAGTAGGGAATATTTTAATATACTTTTAACATATTTTCTTATATTTTATATATCGGGAAGATATATTAAATTAATTATTAATCATCATTATAGTATTAATAGATTCAATAATATCTAATTATTGGGTTTGTTGCAAAATTAACCAGCAACAAACCCAAACTATAACATTATATTTCATAAAAAAAACCTATAACATTATACACTTGTATTTCTTGGCCTATTTGTAAAGTCAATCTTCTTAGCTTAAGATCTTTTTGAAAATATACAGGGACTATTTTGTTCAACCAAAGCACATGGTGAATCAGCAATTTCCCCATGCTAAATCTAAAGGATGTAGATCCCTTAGTTTTTATATCTAAAACATTTTTCGTAAATTCAAACCACTTAAAATTTTTTTATCATCGTACTGAAAATCATTTTCGTTGTAAATTTGTATATTTTAAAAACATTAGCATCTTTTAGATTGAATCTAATTATTATTTTTAAATACATGTAATTTTTGGAAGCAGAATAAAAAATATATAGAGATATTCCAATAAAACTAAGTCTAATAATTTATTCTATAAATATTTGCAAAATATGAAAAATCATATTATTTGATTTATATATAATCTATAACAAGTGTAAGTGCCTAGGATTATTTATAATTATATTTTTAAGGTTATTAATTATAAAAAATTTTGATCACTTATTTTTGGTATATAAACTAAATAGATAATATTAAACACAATGGATGGATTGAACATGGAAAAATTAAATAGTTGTAAAATACAATTAGTTGTATTGGAGAATTTCTCACTTATACATATAGAGAATATCTTCAATACAATTGGTTGTACTTTACAACAGTTTGAAATTTTTATTTTTTTCAATGTCCAATTAAAAATGGTTTATTTAACATATTTATGAAAAATAAGTGAATCGAAAATTGTTATAATCCATAATTTTAAATAATATAATTACAAATAACTTTTTGCGTTTACACTTGTTGTAAGTTATACGTAAACCCAAATAACATAAGTTTTCATATCATACAAATATAAGTGGATAAAATATGATAGATTCCTTCAACATAAAATAAAACATCAAAAAAATCAAAAATCAAAAAATACAATCGATTGTACATTACAATCGGTTATATTGAAGCATTTCTCTAAATGTAATCCTGGTTCATATGAGAAATATTTAATGCAATTGGTTGTAAGTTACAACTACTTGATTTTTTTTGTTTACATTCAATCCATGCATTATATTTAAAACGATTTATTTAGTCCATATGCACAAAATAAAGTGGATTAAAACTTTTATAATCGATAATCTTAAAAATATAATTCTAAACAACCTATTACATTTACACTTATTGTGGACTATATATTAAATCTAAATAATATATTTTCATATTGTGCAAATATCAATGGAAGAAATATGATGGATAGTTTCGATTTAAAATAAAATATTAAAAATAAAAAATAATAATAAACACAACCGATTACATGGTGCAACCAGTTGTATTGAAGAATCTCTCTCCATATATGATAAAGGGTTTTTTCATCAACGCTGGCATAGTTTTGGTGGGACTGAATGCGTGTCCATTAATTTTGCAAAATTGCAAACCATGTTTGTACAAAATTGTAAGTGTGTCTCAACTGTTAAATATTTTAGTAAAACGGTGAAAATATAACTATTATTTTTAACGTAATTGTTGTACAAATCGTTTAAATAATAAATATATCATAAAAATAAACGATAAATAAATATTTTAATAATAAAATAAATAATTTATTATTGAGAATGGTATTTTTATAATTTCATAACAAAATATCCTTTTTTGGAACAATGTTTGTTCCGTCCAAATGGTAACTTATCTTTCACTAAAGTCAAACAATAGGTTTAATTGCAATAGACCTACTAACCAAATTATTTCGTTGCAAATACTCTTTAGCAACGAAATTATTAAAAATCACAACGAAAATATAATTTTATGATTAAATAAGGTTTGTTCTGATGATAAACTCAAATTTTATTTCATTCATTGCATTTAATTTTTTTTACTAGCATATGCGTTTCATCAAAATCTTATATGTGAATGAGCCTTATCTTAAAAAATTCTAGGACCAATTAATATAATATAATTTTTTAACCTATACATCAATTATACATCGTTTCTAGGTGAATTTCTAATTTGAATGTATTAAAAGTTTGTTTAGTATAAGGTAAAAAAATTAGAAAAAATTATGTAAATTTTTTTAAAAATTAAGATAGTAATGTGATATGATAGGAGTAAGAAAAATAATTGCACCCGGAAGAGATAATAATAGAAAAATAAGGTAGTTATCTTCTCAATATATCGAATTACATCAACAAAAAGAAAAAAAAAAAAGGTAAGAAATTGCTTTTATTTTTACATCATATATACCCCATAGTAATATCAGGCAAACGTGGCCTAATCAACATTTAGATGGAGCTGATTCTAGAACCATTATCAAAATAAATGATTTCAAGCCATCCATGTGGACCCTATTAATCTCAACATCCATCTTTTTGATCATGAATGATCATGACAGACCAGCTCAGAGTCTTTCCAAATGCACAGAAAATGATGTGGTTTTGGGTTTTGGGCGTGTGGGATGGTTGACTAGTCAAGGATTTCAAAAATGGTAATAGAAGTTGGTTGCAATACATGCTAAAAGCAGCGATTTACATAACCGATCTCCCCATCTAGTCTTTGGGGTTTCTTCTTTCCCTTTCATTTTCCGGCCAATTCATGCTCCCCAAAATGGCCCTCATATCCCTTTTTATTTACCAAAATGCCCTTACTAATTAATATTTCAAGGCCACCTCCAAGAAAATTTGAGTGCCGTTATCTTTAGCTTTTACAGTACTGTCAACTATAATATTTTTAATTATAACTTCATGTTTATTAAAATTTCCACACTATCTATATCTTCATTAAAACTATCTCAAAAAAAGATAGCTAATTAATTAATCCATTTTGATTAGCTAAGGTATCTTGCAATCAAAATTCTATTATAAATAAGCAACGATTTATTCTAAAAGAAATGTAATTCTATTATCCCAGGCAGGTGGTTTGAGAGCTTTTGTCTCCCAGCTGATATTTGGAAGTTGTTATTTTCCATGTTAACATTTAAGAGCTTGTAATTCTCTTTGACAATTTGTAAGAATTACCTCATAGCTTAATTGCAATATCAATTTAGATATGATGTAAACATGCATCAATAAAAAAAAATTCTCGTATTAAAAATTTAGCATGTCGTGAACTATGCTTATTTTGAAAGAGTGACATTTCTTAAATTATAATTTCATCTAATTTTGCAGCTTTACTAATTAACTTCATTTTACTCCTAGCTACTTGAGCTCTTTATTTGGATTATATGAGTATTTTCTGTGTGCCCATTCTAAACTATATATATATATATTATGTTGAATTCAAATAGCTTAGAAAGGAAAGAAATAAGTAATATATATATATAAAAATATATATATATATAGGGATTTGTTCCTGTGCAGTCCGCTGTAAAATGAGCTTCACACATATTAGATTGCAATGAAACTTTATACAATCATTTATCCATATAAAAATCATACTTTAGACGGTTTAGATGTTGAAAATACCACTTTAAACTTAATATTTACATTAAATTATTTTATTACGTTAATTTTGCACCATTTTAAGATGGGGATCACACACATATTAGATTTAGATGAAAATTGGTACGCTAATAAAGTGGACAATTCTAAACACAATGGGTGGGAAGGATTTCTCATTCATGATCACATGGGGCCCACAGTGCATGGACTGCACGGTACAGTCGCATGCGATGGATCATTTCCCATATATATATATATATAAACTATAAAATAAACAAATAGGTATTCGGAAAAGACAGCATTAGGCAACTATTAAAAATATAAATAAAAATGTAAATACAATAAAATTATTGAAAATAAGTAGTGTGCGAGTCAGTCATTAATGAAGAGAAAAGTGTGGAATATTAGGAATTGGAGAAATTGGGAAGGAGGGATTGGTCCGAATAAGAAGAAGGGAAGGGTGGTGAGGAAGAAGAGGCAGTTGGAACGGTTATTGGGAGGCCGGTGTTTTGGGAAGCTTTATTAAGCAAAAAGCAGGAAGAAATGGCGATGGGGGAGATGAATTTGCATTGAATAGTTCTGACAGAGACGGATTGGAATCAGGGAAAAAAAGGAAAATTTCATTTCCCCCCCAAAGAGAGGAGAGGAAAAGGAGATGTCTTCCCCACCTCTTCTTTTCTTCATCTTCCTCTTCCTCTCTTCTTCTTCTCCCACCGTCACCGGAGCTGCAGCTCAAGAAGCTGATGCAGAAGATGGTGAAACCACCACCACCTCTTCTTCTTCTTCTCTTTTCAACCCGCCGGACAACTTCCTCCTCGACTGCGGCGCTTCCTCCGTTGTGAAGATGGCCGACGGCCGCTCCTTCACCTCCGACCCCGACTCCGCATCCATGCTCTCCACCCACGACAACATCTTGGTCTCCGTCACCTCCTCTCCGGCCAAACCCCCCTCCGCCCTCTACCTCTCCGCCCGCATTTTCACCCAAGACTCCACCTACACCTTCCACGTCGCTAAGGCCGGCTGGCATTGGATCCGCCTCCACTTCCTTCCCATCGACAACTCCCACTTCGACCTCGCCACCGCCTCCTTCTCCGTCGCCACCGATCAATACGTCCTCCTCCACGCCTTCAACATCCCCAATCCCGACACATGGCTCTTGAAGGAGTACCTCCTCAACGTCACCGCCCCCACCCTCTCCATCCGCTTCTCCCCCTTGAAGAACTCCGCCGCCTTCATCAACGCCATCGAGTTCGTCTCCGCCCCCGACGTCCTCATCACCGACGACGGCGCCTCCACCCTCACCCCTGTCGCGGGCTTCGCCGGCCTCTCCGCCTTCGGATTCCAGACCGCCTACCGCCTCAACGTTGGCGGTCCGCTGATCACCCCCCACAACGACACCCTCGGCCGGACCTGGTCGCCGGACTCCAAGTACCTCCGCTCCAAGGAGGCCGCCAAGACCGTCACCGCCTCCCCCTCCATCGTCAAATACCCCGAGGACTTCTCCTCCCTCGTCGCCCCCAACTGGGTCTACGCTTCCGCCGTCGAGATGGCCGACGCCGGCACCTCCAGCCCCAACTTCAACGTGACCTGGAATCTCGACCTCGACCCGGCCTTCGGCTACTTCGTCCGCCTCCACTTCTGCGACATCGTCAGCAAGTCCCTCAACGACCTCTACTTCAACGTCTACCTCAACGGGCGGATGGCCATCTCCGGCCTTGACCTCTCCTCCATCGGCAACGACCTCGCCGTCCCCTTCTACAAGGACTTCGTCCTCAATGCGTCCGTCGCCTCAGGGCAGCTCTCTGTCCAGGTGGGCCCCATGAACGAGAACACGGGGACCCCCAACGCCATCCTCAACGGGGTGGAGGTGATGAAGATGAGCAACTCGGTGAACAGCCTGGACGGGGAGTTCGGCGTGGACGGGTCGGCGGCGGGGGGCGTGGGGACTAACAAGAAGGCGGTGGCGGCGGTGGGGTTCGCGATGATGTTCGGGGCGTTCGTGGGGCTGGGGGCAATGGTGATGAAATGGCACAAGCGGCCGCAGGACTGGGAGAAGAGGAACAGCTTCTCGTCGTGGCTCCTCCCTCTCCACGCCGGCCACTCCACCTTCATGACCAGCAAGAACTCCTACCTCGGCTCCCACAAGAGCGGCTACGGCAACTTCTACTCCTCCACGCTCGGCCTCGGCCGCTACTTCTCCTTCTCCGAGCTCCAGGACGCCACCAAGAACTGGGACCAGGACGCCATCATCGGCGTCGGCGGCTTCGGCAACGTCTACCTCGGGGAGATCGAGGACGGCACCAAGGTAGGGGACTGTTGGAAGAATTTATTATTTTAATTTCTCCTCCTCATGTTTATGCATATATTACAATTCATGCATCCAATAAAATGGTTAGTATATTGCTTACAAAGCGTGTGTAGGAGTAGATGAAACTTTTGAAAGAAAAAGTTACTAGCGTAAAATTTTTTGAAAAGAAAAAGTTACTAGCGTAAAATTTTTTGAAAAGAAAAAGTGCCATCACGTGATATACGATATATGTAATGATGAAAGAAAAACCGAATAAATTAAGTTAAAATAAATAAATTAGTTATATTATATAAGTAACGATGAGAAATAAAAAATTAAAATTAAAATAAACAAAATAATTATATGAATAATTGTATAAAAATAATTGAAAAATAGTATAAGTATATAAAAGATGTAAAGAAATCATCAAAACGTTTAAATTGAAAATTTTTAAATGATTAATTTTCATGATTATCAAACACAACTTCCGATATTCATGAATACTCTATGTTCAAAGAACAAAGAATATGTGTAGTTTGAGTGAATAAGATGAGGATTAGGATGAAATTTTTTCTTTAAAAAATACTTTGCTTATTTTTACCTATGAAAAATTTTATAATTTGTTTGTGCCGCTTACTTTGTTTTTAAAATTTTCTTTGCGCTTCTAATCATTATTCTATCTATTTAAAAAATTTTCACCAAAATCTTTTTCTATTTTTCTCATATTTTATTTTAAAATTTAAAAATAACAGAATTTATGCTTATTTTATCCATTTTTAAAATTTACAACTATTAAATAAAATTAAAAAATCGTCAAAGCGCACTAACTTAAATATTTGATGAAAAATCAGATTCTGCATGCATCCACGTTAGCCAATCATATACAATCATCTGTTTTTGGAACAACTGTTTCATTGAAATACTTCCTAAAATTCTACTACACAAAAATACTTCTTTTAATCAAATTTTCGTCTCATTTTCTTCCCATCAAGACTGCCATTTGAGAGTTGAGAAACCAGAAATTGGGCCTCTCTAGATTTTCAGATTTCTTAAATTGGTCTGGTGATTTCCTATTCCAACACAGGTGGCGGTGAAGCGCGGGAACCCGCAGTCGGAGCAGGGCCTGAACGAGTTCCAAACGGAGATCCAGATGCTGTCCAAGCTCCGCCACCGCCACCTCGTCTCCCTCATCGGCTACTGCGACGAGAACTCGGAGATGATCCTCGTCTACGAGTACATGGCCAATGGCCCCCTCCGCGACCATCTCTACGGCAAGGACCTGCCGGCGCTGACTTGGAAGAAGCGCCTCGAGATCTGCATCGGCGCCGCCCGCGGCCTCCACTACCTCCACACGGGGGCGGCGCAGGGCATCATCCACCGCGACGTCAAAACCACTAACATCCTCCTCGACGACAACTTCATCGCCAAAGTCGCCGATTTCGGCCTCTCCAAGAACGCCCCCACCATGGAGCAGACCCACGTCAGCACCGCCGTGAAGGGCAGCTTCGGCTACCTCGACCCGGAGTACTTCCGGCGGCAGCAGCTGACGGACAAGTCCGACGTGTACTCCTTCGGGGTGGTGCTGCTGGAAGCCCTCTGCGCCCGCCCCGCCATCAACCCGGCCCTCCCCAGGGAGCAGGTGAACCTGGCGGAGTGGGCGATGCAGTGGAAGAGGAAGGGGCTGCTCGAGAAGATCGTCGACCCCACCCTCGTCGGCGACATCAACGCCGAGTCCATGAAGAAGTTCGCCGAGGCGGCGGAGAAGTGCCTGGCCGACTACGGGGTCGACCGGCCCTCCATGGGCGACGTGCTCTGGAACTTGGAGTACGCGCTGCAGCTGCAGGACGCGGCCACGCAGGGGAGGGAAGAGGAGGAGAAAGCGCCGGCGCCTGCTCAGCCCACCGTCACCGTCACTGCCACCCCTCTCGAGCAGCCCACCACGCCGACGCGGACGCAGCCGCAGCCGAGCAGCTCGACGACGACGACGACGGACGGGAATCAGATAATCGACAATTCGGGGACGGCAGTGGCGAACGAGCTGTTCGGTAAGTTGGGGGGCGTGAAGGGGAGGTGATGGGTCGATCAGGTAGTACTCTAATCATCAAATCCAACGCTTTAATCGTTGCATTTGATGATTGGATTGGATATTTTTTTTTATATATCATTTATATTGAAAAATTTTCATGTTGGTACGTAATTGGCCGCTGATCTCATGTACTCCACAAAAGAGGAAGAAGTTGATCTCATTTGAGCTGTGTTTTCTTGATCATGAATTGGGTCCAGTTCGGTGGAATGTGGATGATTATTTGAATATATATATGTATGATGCAGTCGAAAAAGTAAGTGTAGGGCTGTGAAGTCGTAGGGAAGAACAAAAGGCATTGCCGTTTCTGAGTTGAAAAACTATATACATATTACACAGAGCGAAAGAGAGAGAGAGTTTTGTAACAGTTCTCTTTTTTTTTGACATTGGAAAGGCTGTTACATGCATCATCCATCATCTTTCTTTCTGTCTGCATTGGCTCTGCTTATTGGCTCTGCTTATTGGTTGGTTGGTCGATTGCTCTATTGGTTTTTAAAAAATATATATTTGTGTAATCCAATTATTGTTATCGAAATTGACTATAGTAATTAATGAGATGATTACATCAAAGAAAGCTAGCCTTGCATCTCTCCTTTTCTCACTCTAATCGCGTGGATACACAGTGCTCATAAATTTCTTATTCAAATAAGAAGTTATACAAGGATCGAAGTTGGCTACCATCCAAGTT
Source organism: Annona cherimola (assembly GCA_030490835.1). Classification (NCBI taxonomy): domain Eukaryota; kingdom Viridiplantae; phylum Streptophyta; class Magnoliopsida; order Magnoliales; family Annonaceae; genus Annona; species Annona cherimola. Next base: position 1,173,986 of record CM059971.1, on the reverse strand, counting down.
AGGCAAAATTAAAATGAGAGGAGACAATGAATTTTACATGAGAAATGGGATGTGGGATGAGATGATTGCCCTGAGGCTTGCCTAGAAATCCTTTTAACCATTTGCTTGTAACTCACATATCAACATCAAACCATTACCAGTTATTTTGTCCTTTTTTAATGATAATTTCACTTCAGAAAGCCACATAGAGTAGACCACATTAATGCAAAATACAACCTGCGCAATCATTTGAGAATGGTTTGCATTGCTCATACATGGCAGTGATAACAATGAATACTCAGCAGCCTTCCTACACATATACAGATCTGAATATCACTCACAGGTCTAAGAAAAAAAATAATTTAATTGAAGCAAAAAATGATGATACAGATTTACGTATGGGCCAGCCAAGCCAACCACATTCGGAATCTTCTCCAGGGAATTATACCCAGTCAAGGAATGACAGCCAATGGATCTAGGAAGAAGTCAAGAAATAGCTTGTAGAGATGCATGGAACTTAGCTATAACTTGGTACTGTCTTTGCACGTTCGCGGAATTTGCTGGCATCCATGCTCTTGCATAGCCTTTGGAATGGTTTTGTGTTCCACATATCAATACCAAAACTGCATACAAAGCCCTCGCCACTGGTTCATGGGCCGCAATCGACCACTCAACACATGATGCTCCAACAGGATCAGTGGGCAGCTGCGGTAACAGGTTAATGTTCACCTGAGAAAGGCAGATAACCAGAGGAAACATCAAGCATCCTAACCAAACATTAAATTGCCAATCTCCTCTAAGAGTGAAGTGGAACCAATCATCTGGAAGAGGACGGAATTTAGCAAGGCAATGGCGTGGGATTGCAATTCCTACAAGACCTTCAGCGATATATGTCAACAGGATATATATAACAAAGTTTGAGAAAATGGCTGAATGCCCTTTCTTTGTTGATGTTTCCTTTAAATAAGAATTGTTGTACAACCTATTTTAGGCAAGAAAATATTTACAGCAATTACACTAATTAAAGCTAATCTAATTTTAGGTAAGAATATATATAGCTAATACACAAATTATGATAGATTAGATCTTCAAATCTCAGCCATGATTTCTGCTATAATCTTAGCGATTGACAGCCCAGCCATGATTTCTGCCATAATCTTAGGATTTCTGCCATAATCTTAGCAATTGACAGCCCAACCATGATTTCTGCCATATTGACAGCCCAGCCATGATTTCTGCCATAATCTTAGGATTTCTGCCATTGATAATATAGAGCTTGGCCTCTGTATATCAATGGTTCTATTCCAAAACTGGCTGCATCTGCTAAAAAGGGGATGATCCAGGATTCTACCAGCCAAGAGGAAGCAATCCAAGGAGCATCACCTGCAGCATCAAAAATATTTCTGTTCTCATTTGAAAGCACTACATGTACCATGACAGTGTTATGAACACCTGATGACAGTTATCAAGCAGCATACAAAAACTCCTAACATGAATTAGTGTGCTTAACAATTCTACAACACACAGGATGTATTTGAGTGCACAGGTGTATAAAGGTTTCAACCATGGGATATGTTGGCTTCAAATATGGGCTGTGTATTACTTACCATCTCCAGAAGGATTTAGAGAAAACAACTAAGATTTGGGATGATTAAGGTTTCCAGTTCCTCTCCCGTTTCTTTCACTCAAGCTCTCTTTGTATCTTTACTTGAGGGGTACCAACATAGTTTACATGGCTTCAAACTTGAAAAACAGAGTATGACTTCTAGGTTTTAGATATCAGAATAACATCTCTCCATTAGGATTACTATCCCTTAGCGCCAAGCTCAAATACATTCAAACAAAACTTTTGAATGAAGCAGGCCAAATTTGGAAGAGGCGACACATGTCAAACTGTCAATCAAATTTGGAAGAGGCTACCAGTCATCCCCAAATGCATTATAACAGTTTGTCAATCAAAATCTAGAGATACCAGGCACTTTGGTCAATCAAAATCCAGTCATCCACCCAAATAACTAAATCACACAAGCAACAAGTTGCTACTAGCTTTTGAAAGAATTGAGTAATTTAAAAATAGAAATGCAAAGGCAAGTGCACTACTCTGATGTCATAACACAGTTGACAAAGAGTCTAATTTTATACTAATATTTAAGAAGCCATGTCTAAAAGTTGACAAAGTACCTGGTTTTATATTAATACTTAAGGAGCCATGTTTAAGAGAATGTGTACGAAATAGACATGTTCATACTCAGGTAAAGCAATGAGACGGTCAGCATCTATCTATTGTTGCTACACCTAAATGACCAAAAGGAAACTGGGATTTGCAACAACTATGACTGTCGATGTCGCTTGTTTTCAAATTTTTTGAAAAATTTCTTATTATTTGTTGAAGCATTTTTCTTAAACTCTGTTTGGCAATATAAGATGCTGGCATGATTCACCTGGAGAATAGTTTCTGCTGTCCATGGTACTGTCCAGGGTTCCCCATGAAATCTGAAGATTCATCTGCTGCCTGAAACAAAGCAGAATCAACAATGCTACAAATCAACACCACATGAAGCTCAGAAATTAGAAATAAGAAGTATGCATAAGTGACTTTGAACCACTTTTAGCGCCCATTACCAAGCCGCTTGTAGAAAACATATGCCTATAAACTAAACCGACCAGAAGTAATATAATATAGAAATATCCTCCAAGAGCTTCACTCTCTGTCTCTTTTGTTTTCCCAATGAACTTGTGTGATGCTTCTTTATGATCAAGAAATATGCAAAATGAGAACGAACTTGCACTAGTTTTGACATTTAAAAGTGAAGAAATCTAGAGACGTTGGTGATGGGGAATTTGGCCAGCAGCATCAAAGCGACGCAAGAAATGGTGCCAGCATTTGTTTTGTGATGGATGCAGCTGATTAGATTTGTTGCTGCTGACTGATTCTCTCAAAATGAGAATGGGACATTCTTACTAACCAACTATTACTGAGAAGTATTGGTAAAACTGAGACTAATATTGAGAATGGGACATTAAAATAGCATGGTAAGAAAAAATAATGATGACAAGATTAGTAAAAATATCAATATGAAGGACGAAATCCTTACCTTTTTAACTTTTTCGCTCGCCTTTTCCGAATCAACCTTGCTATTACTGAATCTTCCGAACGATTTGCTTCTTTGGAGCTCAGATTCTTCAGCTCCAGAAGCAGAAGAAGGCTCTTGAGTTTCGAAGCAGCAAACTATCCAATTCTACAAAGACAAAAAACAGAGAGTATAAAAAAAAATCATAAACTGCAATACAAGAAATAAACAAAACCCAAAAAAATCAGTCAATGGCATAGAAATCAAGCAAAGCTTCCAACGATAAAAAAAAAAAAGAGTAGAGAAAAACAAAAAGAAACCTTATTTCAAATGATTCGGGAAGGCAGCGGGAAGCAACCCAAGGAGGAAGGGTGATTTGTGGAGGGTGGGTTTGGAAAGCGCAGTTCTGTTGGCGACAAAAAGGAATGAGAGGGAAGGGAGAGAGAGAGTTGTAGAGATTAGACATGTGTGGCGAAGAAGAATTCAGAAGGCCGAAATAGATCGGATTGGCCGACGTTTTCACGGCCTCCTGAGGAATGGAAGGAGTGACTGCCGTCACCCACGGCCAAGGCGCCACCGGTTCCGACTCCGGCACGGTTCGGAATTTTAAAAATCCGAAATAAATACCAACAAATCTCTAAAAATAATAAAAATTGATATATATATATATATATGTTAAATACACATAAATTACTAAGTTCATAAACAAATTTTGAAAAAAATAAAAAAAGGTGCATACACTCTTTTTTTTTTTTACTTTTTTTATAAAACTATTAATCTAGGTGTATTTAACATTTATATCAATTTTTACCAATTTTGGATTATTTTAGATATTTTTTTATTTTTGAAAATCGATGGAATTTTAGGTAATTTAAAATTACTAAAAAATTCACTGATTTTAAAAAATTCAAAAAAATATCTAAAAATCTTCAAAATTGAAAAAAATTGATACACATGTTAAATACACTTGGATTAATAGTCTTCTAAAAAAAATTTAAAAAAATACAAAAAGGAGTAAAATACATATGGGTGCATTGGAACTGAGTGCACTTGGGTGCATAATATCAAAATCCCATAAACATGTTTTCCTAAATTATTTAATACATATTTAAAGCTCTATCATTTTGCAATATTTTATATATTTATTTTTATTTTAAAGATTAAGTCTAAAGAGGTAAAATTGACCAAAATACTCTTGAAATTGTTGATTTTTAAAATTAAAAATAAATATATAAAAATATGTAAAATAGTAAAAATTGATATGTAAGTTAAATGCATTTAGAAAAAGATAGTTATGAAGAAAAATAAAAAATATAAAAAAATGTTGTAAAGAGGGATGCATGCAATTCATTGCATGTAATTAGCCGTCATTATTAAATGAAACCTTAAATACCTAAATGAGTACTTGTTCGTATTGGTTCTGCACGACGAAACTTATCCAACTCAAATTAAGATCAATTTGATGGGTACTCATAGTTAACCTATGCAAGTTTCACCCTTAAAAATTATTTAAATAATTTTATATCCAAAACTTACAAATAAGTGGGTCTAGCATATGATTTTGAGAATTATATGAATACATGTGATAAATTGTGTAGATTTTTCAAAATATTTAAAATTAAAAAACCAAGAATAAGTATGGAGGCTTATATACTCACGAAAGTATCTAATCATTTTATCCTCGTAGTTGAATAAAGATAATGATTCGATATTGAAGTAAGCATGAAAACTTCAATAGTTATTTTTATTTTTAAATTTTAAAATCTAAACTATTCAATATGTTTAATACATCTTGTTTTATCATGCTATTAAAAATAAATTTTATTGAAAATTTATATATTGTAAAATTAGTATATTTTAAGAGTGAATATATAACTACTAAAAATTTAAAAAAATAAGTAGTACAGGCACAATAGATAAAGTTTTCAGTGCATTTAGTTTTTGAAATCATAAATAAACATATTAGGAATGATTTAGATTTTTCTTAAAATATTTTAAATTAAAAAATTAAGGATAAGCGTTGAGGCTTTATAATTATTACCCTTTACAAAAATCTCCATTCTTTTTTCTTATGAGAAAAAAAAATCTCCATCCTAATTCTAATCCTTTTAATATAAATGTAGTGAGTTGTGTTTGAAATGGATGAGGATAACACTTAGGATAACCTAACTTGAAGTTATGGTTGATGAGACCATTAGTGGTTTATGTATTTGGTTGGATTATGGAATAGTTTTGATTTTGGAATTTACATGTTACATGTTGATTTGATGATTTAAAACTAAGCCCTTTGGTAATGATTTGATTATGTGTTTTAACGTAGTTTTGTGAAACCACATGGTGAATAGTTTTGTAAAATGAACATGAGGCATGGTTTTGGTATGAGCATAATGCATATGACATGAATGATGCATGTACACTATTTGCATAGAGTTATTCATTACCTTTTATTGATAGGAGGATAATGTTATTCTTAACCCTTGACTGGCATGAGGATCAAGATTATTCATAGTCCTTTATTTGCATGAGGGTACTTTGGTTGCATTTGTGCTTTTGACATGACATGAAACAACTTTATGATTCGGCTTGTGAAAGCCCATGTTTTATATTTCACGCAATGACATGATTTTTATAATAAGTTTGGCATGAATTTTTATATTTTTTATTGACTACATTCACTTACTAAGTTTATCTAGACTCACTTGTTTTATTGTAAATGTTTTAGCAGGAACCCAATCGTATGCACCCGGGTGCATTCAGCCTTAGTGCACCCGGGTGCACTGCACCTATTTTTTTGAAATTTTTTTTTGAAATTTTTTTCATACAATGGTTAATCTAGGTTTATTTAACATATGTATCAATTTTTACTATTTTTGGAGACTTTTAGATATTTTTTTTAGATTTTTAAAAATCAGTGGCATTTTCGGTAATTTTAAATTACGGAAAATGCCACTGATTTTTAAAAATCTAAAAAAAATATCTAAAAATCTCCAAAAATAGTAAAAATTGATACATATGTTAAATAAACTTATATTAACAGCTTCATGAAAAAAATTTCAAAAAAATTTCAAAAAAAAAAGGTGCGATGCACCCGGGTGCATACGATCGGGCTCCGTTTTAGCAGGATGGATAATTACAAATACCCAACTGCAGGCTAAGCGTATTAGTCTCAGGCTGAGACTAGCCGTGATAGGTATAAGTTTACTATAGTTTGATTTTTATGTATAATGAATTAAGCGTATGAGAAGATTGTGCTTGTATTTATTATGTATTGATAACAAGAGATCAGACAAGTTGTATTTGTATACAGAGTTGTGATCCATAAAGGAATGGCATATTGAGGCCTTATTGATATTTTTTTAGTTTGTAATTGTGTATTTCACGTTTCTGTAAGTTATATACTTGCTTCCATATATAGATGATAATGAAGAGATGTAAATGATGAAATAATTGTGGGTTGATTAAATGATGAAATAATTGTGGGTTGAGTTGTTTCTGCTGTCATAAGTTTAATCACTCCATTAATTATGGATAGCTAGAGTTACTACAGGCATATTTTCATATGTATGTGGACATTTGTCTCCTGAATTGTAGCAAATCCTAAGAGAATACCGCTGGATCTCTACCATATCTACCTTTGGTTTGCGGCTAGTGCCGGGCGTTATAGTGGACTAGTGCATGTTTTATCTGTTAGGAGTTACAATGGTAGTAAGACAGTTTGTATCTTGTGCTTGTTAGTAATAGATCTTTCATTTTGATGAATTTTTTAGGACTATTTCAATGACTGATGCATAGGAGTGCAACTCGGGTTCATGAAACTTGGGTTTACTTCGACCCCGACTCTAACCCTATTTATAAAATATCAATCCTAACCGTAACCCTATATGTAAAACCTAAACCCTAACCTTATTTTTGAAAATCGGGTTCGGGTTGGAATTTAAATTAATAAATTTACATTTTATTTAAGAGTGATAGGTTTAAAATTTTATATGAATGTATAATAATAACAAATCGTATAAGTAAACATAATAATATACAGTCAAACCACATATTTTTTTTAAAAATATAATAATATAAAGAAGAGGAGTGATCCTGTTAGCCCAAACTAAGCAAATGTCCTACTTAGCCCACCTCAAAAAATTCATTTACAATAATTTTTTTTGCTTTTCTCTTCGTTCATTTGTTTATCTAAGTGCATTTAGCATATAAATTAAGTTTTACCATTTTTGGATATGTGTATATTTTTTTGAGATTTTTAAACATCTGTGTATATATGTACTTAAAATATCCTTATCTTTAAAAATCTAAAAAAAAAATATACACATATCCAAAAATGATAAAACTAGTTTTATACATTAAATATACTTAGATAAACAAGTGTATGAAGAAAAATAAAAAAAATTTTGTAAATTAGTTTTTTGAAGTAGGCTAAGTGGGGCATTTGCTTAGCCCTGGCTAATAAAATCATTCATCTATAAAGAATATTTTTAGAAAAATTTAACATAAAAAACAAGATAAATGAAGAAGATCATAAAAATAAAAGATAAATATAAGTAATATACTTTATTTATAATATAATTACAATATGTCAAACATGTATTTATAAATATAAATAACATAAAATACAAAAAATATAAAGAAATATTGTTTAGAAATTATATAAAAAATAGAAATCGGGCCCGGGTTCACTTGAACCCTAATCATATCGCATTTACAAATCGGGTTCACCGGGCTCAGGTTTTAGAAAAGCGAGTTCTAACATCGTTAAAAATCGAGGTTCGGTGGGCAGGGTTCGGGATCAAACAGGCCCAAGTTGCACCCCTACTGATGCAAAAGTAATGGTAGCATTATTGACTTGGATTGCCATGTTATCATCAATCGAGGAAGCTTTGCAATTTGTGAGGGAAGCTGCTTGAGCTGTTGAGTGGTTGGGTGGGTCGTTAGATGCTAATATATCCTGCTAGGATAGGCTGCAGAAAACTAGTTTCTCAAAACCAATTTGCAAAATGCGATGTTAGACATGCTGTAAACATGTTGAGTGGTGGATGTGCTTTCTCAGCAATCCGGCTTATGAAATTGTTGCAATATCATGTTCGAGAATGGGAAAAATCCAAATCTGGATATCCACATCTGCGAGGATCCGAACGAATATAATCCTCTTGGTCATCCCATCAATGGTCAGGGAAGATGGTGCAATGACTCTGCAATCATACTCGAGAGCAAGCAATTGATCCTTTGAAAGGGGTGGTTAGACCCTAAGTATACCCATGTTTACAAAATAGCACTTTTTTTGTAAGAGGGATTTGCTGTTGGAGATGCAAACATGTCAAATCTAGGGACCATCTATGCAATTGAATAACCCACAACCAGTGGCATTAATAAATGCAATTGGAAAATGGGGAGCTAAGATCCTGGGCAATCCAAAAGATCCACATGCAGCTCTTAAAATTAAGTTTGTCTGCATCTAGTGTGAATAGATAAGCGGCTGCTGCTTTTTATTCTTTATTTGTTTGATTCGATTCATTTTGTTAGAAGAATATCTTATTATTGTTTCTATACTATGCAAGTACTCCCCCACATGGGGTTCCACATTGTCTTCAAAATCCAAGCCAAAATCCTCCCGGGGTGGGCCTCTCCAAAGATCATGTGTGCTCCAACCAAACATGATCCAATATTTATATAGGAAGCTCTACCTTCATTCCCACCAGGACGACACACCTAAACTTACACTCAAAGAAAGCTCTATAAATTTCGACAAAAAAGCTCTACAAATATAAATATACACATATATACACAGGAAAATGATTGTGGGTTCATGAACCACCCTAGCTGACAGGGAAACCATCTATTTCTCTAATTTTATCAGATTTTATTTTAGTCTCGAGGCATGATCATATGCAGCCAGCCCCATTACGTGTAAAGTTGAGCCTATTTAACCTATAAATTAAGTTTTACTATTTTAAACATGCTTGTATATATATTTTTATTTTTAAATATAGAAGTATTGTCGTAATTTCCTATCTATGAAGGGGTTCGGAATAGAAAAGGTCACATAGAAGAAGAGTTTCATATAAGTATCTCCGTAAGACAATAATCAATAAATAAATATAACTATAAAAGTTTAAATAAACTTAAATAATATAATTGTAAAAGTTTATATAAACTAATTATTGAATATCCAAATCCCACTCCTTTTGGTTTTAAAATTTATCTACGATATCTTTAAAACATGCTTAACTAAATTATTATTCGAAATTTTAATTTCATTCAAAATACCATCATTGTATGATAAAAATAATAAAGATATTTGGATTTTTATATATTATTTTAATATTTTCGGTTCGGCAAGCATAGCTTAATAGTTTAGGTTATTTATTTCGCCTAAATCAAACCATCCCTACTTATTTAGCTTCGGCCATTTACCAATATCAATTATTTATTAGCAATTTGCTAATGACGTGTAGCTGGATTGAACAGAACATCTCACTTTACAACTTACTAAGAACCTACGCTAATTTAAACAGAAATGTATATCCTGCAAAATTTTGAAACACAAGTGCTTATTTATGATTGAAAAAATGGATACAGGCCATGATATCGATTTTAAAAAATATTTTAAATGAAAGAAATAAGTGAGTCACATAAGCAGCAGTTCATGATGTCCTGAATTCTCAAACACAAACAGATATCTAGGATACTGAACCTATACATAACCTATACATTTATCGGGTTGTTACTTAGCTAGCAAAAGAAAATCCCAATGTATTATATATTTTTTAAATTCAAAATTCAAAATTTTGTTTTTTTTATTTTCATATAGGTCTACATGTATTTAATTCATAATTTCATATACCAAAATCATTATATTTTTAATTAATGTATATAACGGAATTTTAAAAATAAAAACACTCCCTCATATATGAAAAATCGTAAAAAAATTTATTTTTGAAACTTTATAAAAATACAATGATCCAAAAAGTAAAATTTAGAGTATTAACTAAATAAATGGGGCCCACCTAAAAATGACAGCTAAATTTTAAATATTTTTAAAATAGAGTTCAAGATGTTGTTGCTTAACTAAGTAACAGTCAGGCATATAGAATCATTATCCATATGCCCATATGATGGATGTAGACCTCACATAGCGATAGAAGTAGAACCACATTTTAGAAATTCGTCCTACACTTATAACATTTCATCTATAATTTTTTAGATTCCCATATCATTACTCATAGCCAAAACTAACGTTAATGATATATAGAAATGTCGATTTTGCCGCCACATTGTTATGTAAATAAAGATGAAATGAATTCTTGCTCCATTTTAATTATAATTTGAACAAAAAATATGATAGAGATTCCTTTTGAAGTCTTTTTTTACAAACGATGTGGGGGCAAAATTGATACTTCCGCATATAGTTAACATCCGTTTTCGGTTAAAAGTAATAGCATGAGTGTCGAGAGAATTAGAGGTGAAATATTATGAGTATCAAGAGAATTTCTAAAATGTTATGGGTACAAAAGAAATAATGGTCAAATATTATGAGTTTGAGGAGAATTTTCCTTATATTTATATCATTTTAGACAGTTTAAATATTAAAAATATAACTATGCTTAATTAAACCATTTATTTAGTTTATCTTGCATTATTTCGGATGTGACATATGCTCATATTTGATTTGAATAAAAATTAATGTGATAATGAAATAAATGATTATAAATATAATATGTGGATTAGATTTTTATTTTATGATCAATGTGATGTTTATTGCAACCAGAGCACCCAGGGTGGCACTCTAACATTTTTCATAATTGGGCTAGTTACATAGAAGAGGGTGCATATAACTCTTTTAAATTTTAAGATTTTAATGTTTGATGGAAAATCCAATCCGTTAGCTAGGAGACTGAATCTCAGCTAAATCAATTATGTGTGTGCGTCATGTTTTCTGAAAATATATATTTATTTATAAATTAAAATTTTTTTAAATCTATTTATATATATATATTAGAATGTAATAATATTTTATAGAATCATTTATTTACATAGAAATGATATTTTAGACAGTTAAAATATTAAAAATATAACTTTAAAAGTGATATTTAATATTAAACTAGTTTATTACATTAATTTTACATATTTATAAATGTGAGCCATGCACAGTGATGCTAAACAAATGAAAGACTTTTTTATTTTATCACAAATGATGCTAAATATAATAGATATAATGCATTTTTCATCAACTATTAAGATACTAAAAATGTAGAATCTAAGTAATAAAATGATTTAATACTAAATATTAATTTTAAGTAGTATTTTTAATATTTAAACCATATAAAATATTACTATGTGGATAAATGATTTTACAGAGTATTATTATATTCTAATATATATGTGAAAAAATCTAAAAAAATGTGGCCTGTACGTATATTTGATTTGGACGAGACTTAATCTTTTAATTGAAAAATGATATTAAATACAATCAATAAAATAAATTTTGCATCAATCATTAATTACATAGAGTCTGTATAGTTTGGTTATATAAAAGTGAAACCTTCTATATCTATAAATTATGTATACGCCCACTTAAGTCATGGAAAAAAATTTAAAATTTCTTAAAAGGGGTTTAAGATGTATGTATTGAAGCTAAATACACATATGTATTTGTGATCGTATACACCAGTTTCTTACTTAACTTCCTAAAAACTTGTACATTTTCTTATTGGTATATTTACTTGTATCTCAATTAATATTACAGTATGGAGTCTGTATAGTTTGGCTAGAGTCTCCGTGAATATCTCAATTAATATTACAATCAACCTCTAAGATATTCTTACAAATATTATCAATATGGAGATATTATGCTCTACTTACAAACCTTGGGAGACAAGCTATCCTCTTACATCAACTCCTACCAAATATGAGAAGAAAATGACACCCGAATACTTGCCAAGAATATTTGAATTGCCCAGAAAATCTAAGTAAATGTAGCTTATGTGCAAATTTGATTTGAATGAAACTTGATATATTAATTAAAAATATTAAATACAATTAATGAAATAAATTTTGCATCAATCATTAATATTTTAAAAAGGAGAAAATTATTTATAATCATTTCTATATAATCTAGTTGTATAAAAGAGAAGCTTTCTCTATTTGAGATATTCACGGACACTCTAGCCAAAAAAAAAAAAAAAGAAGCCGGACGCATGACAAGAGATTCAAACACTTGCTATTTTATGATAAATCAAATGAATTGAAAACTTCTATGAAAAATAATCTAAAAATATGATTTATGATTTGGATCTTAAAAAATAATATTGCTTCTATGAAATTTTTTTCTCTATGTAACCCCATTCATATTTAAAATCTGGATAGTTGATCAAAATCTACTTTATCTATTATATTTAGCATCATTTATATTATAATGGAAACTCTCTCATTCATTTAATTTCACCGTATATGGATTTTATTTATAAATATATAAAATCAACATAATAAAATTGTTTAATGCTAAAACGTCAATTTTAAAGTAGTTTTTTCAACAATTAAACTATCTAAAATATCACTACTACGTGGATAAATGATTTTATAAAGTGTTATTATATTCTAATGCATGTTTGAATAAATTTAAGCATTTTTCATAATTTATACATGAATATATATATATATATATTGAGCAAATGTGCTCATACATATCCTTGATTAGGATGAAATTGGCTTTCTAAATAAATAAACGATATTAAATACGATAAATGAATTGAATTTTCTATTAAGGATCAACCTTTAAAAATTAAATGGGGTTATATGAGACCACTTATGTGTCACCTAGTTACACAGAAGTGGAGCCTCTTCAAAAAAAAAAAAAAAAGCAGTTATAAACTATGAAGCATCCCACCATATAAGTACGCTAGGGTGTGGTCTGTACCAATTTAGCTACTTCACTGTAGCTAGATGAAGCCAACTTTAAATGGGCCGGGGTCATATTAATGATAAAATTAATAACTTTAAAGTCAAATAACTTAACATTTTTTGTTTTACCATGGTACCAAAAATCACCACAATTATAGTCTTGGACGGGCCAATATTACTTTAAAATGTTTATTGATGCATTAAAAACGTAATAACACGGATCATTCCTAATGATCAAACCATTGATAGTTAAATCTAATCATTTATCACCAATCAAAGAAAAATCTAATAATTTATCGTATTGAAAATACAAAAGGTAGATTATTAGAAAAAATTCCACTCATACTCATGATATTTGACTATTATTCTTTTTGTACAACCAAATTTTAGAAATTCCTCAAACATTCAAAACATTTCATCTTTAGTTTTTCATATGCCCATGCCGTTACCCTTAGCAAAAACTAACATTAACTATATATAGAAATGCCAATTTTTCCTCCACACCGTTCTATGAATGAAGATGAAATGAATTCTTGCTCCATTTTTATTATAATTTGAACAAAACATATATCAGATTTGTTTTACAAAAAATATGATATAGATTCCTTTGAAATCTTTTTTACAAATGATGTGGGGGCAAATTTGATATTTCCACATGTAGTTAACATTTGTTTTGAGCCGAGAGTAATAGCAGGAGCATCTAGAGAATTAGAGGTGAAATATTATAAGTGTCCGGAAAATTTATAGAATAATGACTGAATGTTGTGGGTACGAAGAAAATTTTCTTTATATTTATAGCATTTTAGAGAGTTTAAATATTAAAAATATAACTATGCTTAATTAAACCATTTATTTAGGATGTGGCTTATGCTCATATTTGATTTGAATAAAACACAGTGCGTTAATAAATATATATTTAGATTAAATTTTTATTTTATCATTAATGTGGTGTCTATTGCAACTAAAGCACCTAAGTATGCACTCTAGCATTCTTCGTAATTGGTCTAGTTATATAGAAGCGGTTTCATATAACTCTTTTAAAATTTAAAATTTTAATGTTCGATGGAAAATATAGTCCAGTCATTGTATTTAACATAATTTGTTTAGTTAGGAGATTGAATTTCGTCTAAATCAAATATGCGCATGGGCCATATTTTCTGAAAAATATATATTTATAAATAAATTATGAAAAATCTTTAAATTTATTTACACATATATTAGAATGTAATAATACTTTATAGAATTATTTGTTTACATAAAAATAATATTTTAGACGGTTTAAATATTGAAAATATAACTTTAAAATTGACATTTAATATTAAACTAGTTTATTACATTAATTTTACACATTTGTTAATGTGGATTATGCACGGTGATGTTAACAAATGAAAGATTTCTATCATACTGTAAATGATATTAAATATAACGCATGCAGTGATTTTTTCATCAACCATTAAGATATTAAAAATGTAGAATCTATGTAATAAAATGTAATAAAATGATTTAATACTAGATATCCATTTTAACTGGTATTTTTAATATCTAAATAAATGATTTTACAAAGTATTGTTATATTTCAAATATGTTAATTTTTTTATAAAAAAGATGTTAATTTAAAATTTATAATATCTTAAAAGTTTGTCTCAGTAATTTCATAAATTGTAATGATGTTTCAACAAGGTTGTGAATGTATACAAGTAATTTTTATATTTTGTATATGATTATAAATATTTATGGCAACTGAAGGTGAATTGGAGTTTAGATTTTTCAAACCTTCCTGTTTAACCCATTTAAATAAATAAGATGGTCATGGGTTAATCCAACCTCGCTTCACCCCAGTTTGCTTTCGCTAAATCACTTGCTTCTTTGCAGGGATATTTGCAAGCGACTCCTCAGTTCTTTTTCAACTTTGCAATTTTGGCCGATAAATTTGAATTGTGTAAATAACCTTCATTTTGATTTTTTTTTTTCTGCAAATAAAATCTATGGCACAAATTTATTGAAAATTAATTATATGATTTTTTTGCTGTGAAACTAAAAACAATCCGCAACCTCTTGGGGGTTCTTAATTTATTTAAAATTTCTTGAAATCAAGGCTATATATTGTGTTTGAAGTTATTTGTTTAGTCTAAACACGAGAAATCAACCTGATTAAAATTTTTTATACTCAAATACAACGCTAATCAAAATAAATTTTTATAGCATATAACTATCTTTGGAGAAGAACCTAATGGATGCTTTAGATCGAAAAATAAAAAATTCACTTTTGACAACTATTGTCTAAACAAATTTTGAATTGATTTTTATTTTCAAATAATGTTCTAAATTAGAAATGGGGTGATTTGCAAGAAAATTGAAAAATGTAGCCGTTTTCAATATCCAAAGTTACTTGGCATCAATTGAAAAGTTTGATAAACGTGGGCGTTATTTGCAAATATCCCCCTTCTTTTATTCTACGCTCGCGTGTACTCTCTCTTTAGCTCTCACGCTCGCGGAGGAAGAAAGAGAAAAAAAAAAGAGAAAAAGAAAGAGAGAGAAAGGTTGAGACGAGTCTCATTGAGAGAAGAGAAAGAAAGGAAGAAAAGCAACTTCTCCTCTTCTCATTCTCTCCTCCTCTTTCTCTCTATCCATCATCTTCTCACGTACAATCCTAGCAACAGCGACGCCATTGCTGACCACTCCCTCCAATGCCGCCTCCCTTCCTCTTCTTCCTCTCTTGCTAGTCGTTGGCCCAGATCGGAATATCCCCTCCTCTCCTCGCCCGCATCTTCTTCTTCTACTTCTACTTCTGCTTGCAAATGTGAAAAAACCCACTCTCGCAACGGCTCCGGGATAATGGCCGCCAATGGCGGAGCCAACAGCAGCAGAAGCGCCGGCGCTGGCGCCGGCCCTTCCATCAACGCCGCCGCGTCTGCCGCCGACACCCGCTTTCCGCGGCAGACAAGGGTGAGTCCGTTTTCGTTTGTTTCTCTCCCAATTCTCTCGCTTGTGGATGCTCCATTTTTTTCCTGCCCAGTGCTGGTCATGCTTTTGTGCGAGATCCGAGGCTGTGTTGGGGATTCTTTCTCGCTGCAATTCTTTCCCCCCGATTTGCAGCTTTGCAGTTTGATTCTTTGCTTGGCATTTTAATCTTGATCAGATCTACTCTCTTCGATGAAAAGGAGGCCTCGTTGTTCTTTTGCCCCTTGTGTTGTAGCTATGAAATGGCTAGATAAATAGCCATGGATCTGGTGGGAATGGATTTTAGTGCAAAACGTGGGTCTATGGGGATTGGATTTTTCCCAAGCGCTCAGAGTTGCTGGATTATGAGGATTGCGCTTGCACAATGGTAATCTGTCTCCTAAACAGCTTATGCCCAGACTTGCAGCTCCAGTGCTATGAAACTCAACATGCTTCGACCATGGGCTTAGATCGAACTGAAAGCATGGTCCACTGATTTTTGTTTGGCTCTCACGGGTCCTCTGATGGCACTGAGAGGGGCTAGATCCACGTGATGACATTAAAGGAGGCTGGGAAAGATCGTCGGGGTTTTTTTTATTTGTTTAATGTAGTACTGCGTTTCTTGATATTTCCACTTTCTTTGAATTGGTTTCAATGCCACGAGCAATGTCTGTACAATTACATAAACTGGATAGCAGATTTTCTTCAGTCAAATTAAAACACATCTTATTTCATTCTGCTCTAATATAATTCTGAAGTACATTCTTAGAAATTCAATGAGAGTTCATCTAAAAAAAACTATTAAAACAAGGAGAGTAAACTTCAATAGTTTTTAGGGTCTCTGACCAGTACACAATCTTTGGTCATTATTTTTCTCCTGTTTTTTGAGTTTGTCAGTCATCAACTGCTTTCCATCTGAGATCTATCCATTCAACTACAAATGCTTGGAGGTCTTCCACAGTCATGTTCCCCCAACCCCATGGCAGAAACAAGGAATACCTGAATATTTTATCAACTCAAGTACTATTGACGTCTTTTGTTTCCAAAAGAAGGGTGAAGGATGATGTACAAATCAGATTAACAAGAAACTTTTATTTCATAGGAGCCTAATTAATAAAATGTTACAGACACTTGGCACCCTGTTATCCAGTGATGCAAATTGATGTTGTATGTTTGCAAGTGTCCTAAGATCTCATCACACTGATCATTAAAATGGGGCATGGTTATGTGACACTGTGTTGAAAATTCAGTAATAAAACAAGAGGGCATTTCTCAGATCATTATGAGGCATTACTTTCCATGTTCTTAGTCTGTCCGTATAAACAAAAATTGGCCTTAGAATCTCTGGGATAGAAGCTAGAACATGGTTAGCATCCTAGTTTGGGAAGCAGCTTCCCGAATTTCCTGGCTTAGCTATTCTACTAGGTATAAGGAGGCAGGCTTTTTTATGTGCAAGGGAGCAATTTGTTTTTGGTGAATGGTAATTCATGCATCACGAGGGCACAAGTTAAATCAGTTTTAACTCTTGATGCTGATTTTTTTTTTCTTTTTTTTGTTTTGCGATATGGAATGCTGTTGCATTTATCTCTTAATTGTAGGTTTACTGTACCATAGGAAAGGTGGTATCACATTCCATAATGAAATTAATTGCCATTCCAGGCTAAGATTTTATCTTAATGAGATGTAATCTACTGTTTGTTTAGTTTTTGTTGCCAAGGGAATAAAGTATTTTACATTTATGTGCACAAAGACTGAGCATACTGATGTTTGACTTTTCTTAGGATTTATCCTCAAAAGCTATTGCAATTGTTTATGCCTATAGATACAGTGATCTAATATTATGAACTTCTCATTATGTTTAATTTAATTTAATTTTTTTTTGAAATGAAATTGATGGTATCAGGTTCAAATGCACACTTGCATTTGGTCTTTTAGCTAAGGTATGCAACTGGAGGTGTTAGTTCTGATTTAGTAGATGTCATGAATTGTGTTTCTCTATGTTCTCAAGCATTAGATGCTCAACGTAACTGCTAGAGGAGAGTATAAAAGCATTATATGTTTTCAGTAATGTGAATAGCTTTATACTTCTACTCATAGTAGTTTGCACCGCTGATATGTGTAGTCTTGAAAGTGGAATTTTGTTTGGCTCGCTAGGTTTGCAACTGTAAATTCTTCAATCCTTTTGGGTTCCTCACAAAAAACTTTTCAAACTAAAACATTTCAATTTAAAATTTTTCACTCTTCATAATTACGTTTTTTTTTAAAAATTATTTCTCTACTTTTTCCTATATAATTATCCCACTTTTCAATCATTTCTGCACAATTACTCAAATATCTTACATATTTATTTTAACTTTATTCTCTTTACTCCTTATCATTATCTCTGTCATATCACATCATTTTCACACAAAAAATTTTTACGCCAAAAAACTTTTCATCAAAATTTTATCACTTCCCAAACGCACCATTTGGCTCTTCTCCGGGGTAAATCCTGCAGATATTGGGCTTCACTACTTTGAAGCCTTTCATTTCCAGCTGGATGACTTGTTCCTGGGTCTGGTGGATAGAAAAGCCCTTGAATTTTTTATTTTTTATTTTTTCGACTGCATATATCTGGTTCGTTTGTAATTTATGGATGGCAGGAAGTTAACTCCTCATTTTTAGAGCAGTATGACTTGTAGGATACTTTTTGGTTTTGGTGGATTTTGGGTTTTGGGGGGGGGGGGGGGGGGTGGTGTTTAAATTGACTATATAAATTTTAGATATTGCTGATTTGTAGTGATAGTAGTTTTGGTTCTTAGTTGATCCTTCGTTTATTGCATTTCCTTGAACCTCCTCCTATGATTAACGTTCTATGAACTTTCTTGAACCTCCACCTAGGATTAACTTTCTTGAAAGTTGAACCTCCAAAGAAACTTGTCTGTCGTGTAAAAAATAACTTTACAAAGCTTTAATATGGGTGGAGCTGGGAGCTGTGTTTAGCAAGCATGCAAAGATACGGAAAACAACCTCCATGCTTACAAAGCAACTTCCTAATGTGATGAAGCCTCAATGAATCTAGCCTTATTAACAGTTCTCTGTTACGGAATTCTCATTCATGCCTAATTGAGATTCAAAAGTTGCTTTTTTACTGCTATTGTGGACCACCTGTATATTTCTGACAGCTATATATTTGGTATAGTAGCTTGTTCAAGATAACATAGGAATGCTTGTTGTGTCTTCCTCCTGATAAGAAATCACCTTGATACATTTTTGGCACACATGGTAAAAAAGTTATCTTGGAATTTCTTGGAAAGCTGTATGCTGAAAAAAAACAACCACTAAAATCTTTCTGCACTTACTTTCATGGAAGTTGCAATAGGCTGCCCGTCATCATTTTTCCCTTCTAAATGTTTTCTGACAAATTCCTGTAGAATTCCACCCTTGATAAAAGGACCCCCTAGAAATAAATTTCAGTTTGAATTCCTTTCTCAAATGCTTCAGAAGAGATTGTATGTTGCTGTAGAACTCTTTCGCTATGATGCTATATGATCCATCGTATGTATGCCCATATATGATGAATCTTTTTTTTTTTTAAATTTTTTTCATAAACAGGTTTTCCAATGTGCATTTAACCTATATACTAAGTTTTACAATTTTACACTACTTCTATATATTTATTTTAAACATCAATTTCAGGGGCATTTAAGTCATTTTACACCCCTTAAAAAACCTTATTTTTAGAAATCAAATATATATATATATATATATATATATATATATAAGTATTGCAAAATGGTAAATTTTGGTATATGGGTTAAATACACATAGGAAAACATGTTTATGAAAAAAATAAAAAAATGCATCATATGTGGGCATACCTATGATGCATCACATGGTATCATGATCTGCAATTTTTTTTTTTGGAAGTTAATTTAGTGGAAGATAAAACTTGGTTTATAAATTAAATATATCTAGGAAAACATATTTATGAATTTTTTTTTTTTTTTTAAAAAGATTAAAAAAAGGCACATCATTTGCGTGCATACATAGGATGCATCACATAACATTGTGATCTGCAACTTTTATCTTGAAGATAATTTAGTGGAAGTTCTTCCCAAGTTCTTTGTAGAAACCCTTTGCAAGAAACTGTGCCAGATGGGCTTTAGTTGTTACGCAGGTCGTGTGCTAGTGCTTGTCGACTTTGTGATATTGAAAGTTTGCAGATTTTGGTGGTTATTAAGAAAATAGACGAATAAAGATTCCTTATTGTGAGTTGCAACAATGTTCTCTCAAGTATGCAATTAAGTTACCTGAGAGGAAAGACGAAGCTCCAGGAGAACCAACTAGACTTAAGTAGATGTTGATCGACACTTTCGACTGTTTGAAGTGTCAAGAAACTTTGACACAAATTTTTATGTCTTTATGTTCTGATGTATTTATTTGTTATCATTTCTTTCTTTTGACAGCGGAGACGATGGGGAGGCTGCTGGGGTGGGCTTTCATGGTTTGGATCACAGAAAAGGGGAACGCGCATAGTGCCTGCTTCTCGCATTCCAGAGGGAAACACATCTGCCAATCGGGCCAATGGACCTCAGCCTGCTGGAATACCTAACCAGCCTACAAATCTAACACCTTCTCTACTTGCACCACCTTCTTCACCGGCTTCATTTACTAATTCTGCTCTCCCTTCAACAGCTCAGTCACCCAGTTGTTTTTTATCGCTGTCTGCAAATTCTCCTGGAGGTCCTTCATCAACCATGTTTGCTACTGGGCCATATGCCAATGATACCCAGCTTGTCTCACCTCCAGTTTTCTCAACTTTTACAACAGAGCCATCCACTGCTCCACTCACACCTCCCCCAGAATTGGCTCACCTTACCACTCCCTCTTCTCCAGATGTTCCTTATGCTCGGTTTCTTTCATCTTCTGTGGAACTTAAAAGTGCGTCCAAGGAGAATGGCCAAGCATTTTCAGCCGGTGATCTTCAGGCAACGTATCCACTTTATCCCGGAAGCCCTGCGAGCAGTTTGATTTCACCTAAATCAGGAACCTCAGGCTATGGTTTACCCTCAACATTTCCTGAACGGGAGCTCCCCACTCAATGGGGTGCTTCCATTTCAACTCAAGATGGTCACTACCCTAGGAGTGAACCTTCAAAGTTGTTTGGGCTCGACACTTCCACCAAAAATTTTATGTTGCCTCAAGATCCAAGTTTCTTTTGTTCTGCAACATCTGCTCAGTTTTATCTGGACCAAGCTCAACAGCCGTATTCATCCTATCCTCATAATGGAGGGAGGTTAAGCCTATCCAGGGAAGTAGATGCTTACTCTAGTGGAAATGCTAATCAAAATAAACACAACAAATCTTGCATAGCTGATGCCGAAGAAATTGAAGCTTACAGGGCATCCTTTGGGTTCAGTGCGGATGAAATAATTACTACACCTCACTATGTGGAAATATCAGATGTGATGGAAGATTCCTTTAGCATGGCACCTTTTGGCACCAACAAAACCTATGCGGAAGACTTCTCAATTGGAAAACTGCCAAATGGGGGAGAGAAGGAGCTGGCAACACAAGTTAACTTGGATCCCAAAGGCCTGATGTCAAAACCGAGCCTGCTCAATGGATCCAATGGTAAAGTACATGATTCCTATAGTAGTTGTGCAGGTGAGCCACCTTCCTTATTTTATTTATTTTCTGAGGGGCTTCTAAAATGCTTTCAAGCACTGTCCTGATGATAAAAAATGTAGTTTCATCCCTTCATAGGATCTGTGATGGATTTTCTACAGGAAATTCAAAATTATCTTCTGTTTGATCCATAGGCAATATCCAGACAGCCAGTGGCAGAGATTCGGGGAAATGTGCATGAATTTTCCCTGCAGCATGTTGAGGATCATCCCATGGGACGTAATTAGATGGGATTTCTCATTCCTCAAAAAAACTTTTCTTGACCTCAATATTACTTTTTTTCCATTTCATACACTATCTCATTTTTTTTAATGCATAACAACTCTACATTTTCTTGTCTCAGTATTTATTTTTCCTATTTCCAATATAATTTCTCGTTTCTCAATGCACAATAACCTTTCTCATCTAATCTCATTATCTAAATCCCACTCCATTAGATTCCTAATGGGTCCTAAAGGATTGCATAAATGCAATGGGATATTGGCCTATCCCACTGGGATTCATCATTATCTCACACGTGCAAACAGGCCCTAGAAATTATGTAATGGTCATTCATGGTTGCCATGAATTCTGGATCTTGTAAGTGAGTTGCACTGATCACATGCAGTTTAACGATGTGGCAAGAGTAAAACATGTTTCAGGGGAAGCGTAGAAGTAAATGCAGGTTGCTGTTTCTTCGGCACTTCTATCTTTGTGAAACTAGTTTATTTGATTATTTTGAAATTTTTCCATGCACTTCATCATCATTATTATTATTATTTGATTGAATATGCACTTCATTATTGATCGTGTTGAAGATCGTCAAATGCAACCGAACACTTTCCTGTTTCTGCTGTGAAATAACTTTTCATTAATGTTCTTCAGAACCATGTTCTCGCAAGCAATCTGGAGATATTTTTGCATCAGGGCACTGCAATGGACATCTTGAGACCAGTGAGGATGAGCTTATTCTAAAGATGGGAGAGAGGAGTCGGCCATCAGGGTTATCGGTATCAGATACAGAACTTGATTACGGGAGAGTGAGAAGCGTCAAGGAGGTCAATGGCCACCCTGCATGGCATTAGTTATTACTTGATAGTATTTACTAATTTGCAGTCTTGTCTCCCTGCGCATGTGGAGATTCTGTTTGCAGTGTGGTAGAATTATCTAACTCTATATGTTTTAAGTGCTTTTTTCCCCCTTCTTTTTTCTTTTTCTCCTTTTGTTGTACTAGTTCATGAGCTCTGTTGATATGTGATGAACGCTGCTGTGAAGCTGAAGTTATGGGAAGTAAGTCTTCTGTGTATTTCATCTCAACTTTTGATTTTGGAAAGGCATTAGGTTGGACTTTGTTGGTGTAAAAATTCTTAAATATGAGGTGAAAGAGTTTGTCAAATCAGCTGCTGCTGCTGCTGCTGCTGGACTGTGATGAAAGAAACTAGAGCAACATATATGGGTGTGATTTTGCTCTGCTGCAGGTGTCCCCTTGAATCATTACCTGTTCGTTTGGAAATGGTTTGTGTGCGTGTAAGTGAGAAAGTACATGGGGAAGTTTTGAAAAAGTGGGGGATTAATATGTTATGATAGTGATGAGTTGAGAAAATAAAGATAAATTAGATGAAACAATTGTATGAAAAATAAAAATAAAAAAATGGAATTTAGAGGTAATGATAGAAACATATAGAAAAGTGATTCTGTTAGTGCACGCCAAGTAAATGTTTTGTTTAGTCGAACCTAAAAATTTAATTTGCAATACTTTTTTGTGGCTTTATTTTTTGAAATACTTGTTTATTTCAGTGTATTTAATATATAGTTAAGTTTTACTAAATTTGGATATGTATATATATTGTTTTGAGATTTTTAAAGATAAGAGTAATATATATATATATATGTTTAAAATTTTGAAAAAAATATGTATGCATCCAAAATTGTAAAACTTAGTTTATAATGAATTTTTTGAGATGGCTTAATGAGACATTTGCTTAATTCGGGCTAACTGGATTATTTTTTAAAAATATATAAATTAAGTTTTAGCATTTTTATAGATGTGTATATATTTTTTTGAATTTTTAAACCCGAGTGTTCAGTGATTTTAACGATAAAAAATGATGAAGATACCTCTATATGTAAAAAAAAAAAAAAAAATATACATATCTTAAAAAAGGCAAAACTAGATTTATAGATTAAATGCGTGATTTTATTAGCTCGATGTAAATAACTAACTCTAAAAAGCTTAATAATTTTATTTATAAACTTGTTAATTTATATATTTAATATAGAAGAAACAAATGCTCATGTTAGTCCACTTCAAAAAATTTATTTTATAACAATTTTTTTTTTGCTTTTTTCTTCGTGCAATTGTTTATCTAAGTGTACTTTTAAACAAAAAAGTGTAGCAAAAAAATAATAATTTGTAAATGAGTTTTTTGATATGGGTTAAGCAGACCATTTGTTTAGCCCGAACTAATAAGATTATCATTCTTTAATATATAAATTAAGTTTTTATCATTTTCGGAGAGATATATTTTTATATTTTTAAATATAATATTATTTTAGTAAATTTTATGGGTAATTTGCAAATACGTCTACTTAGTTTTATCATAACTGCAAATATATCCACATAATTTAAAAATTGTTAATAACTCCTGCATAGTTTTATCATAATTGTAAATAGGAGCGCAATTCAGTGCACCCGGGTGCATTCAGCCTCAACGCACCCGGGTGCACTGCACCTATTTTTTTTTATTTTTTTTTGAAAATTTTTGTATACAATGGTTAATCTAGGTTTATTTAACATATGTATCAATTTTTACTATTTTTGGAGACTTTTAGATATTTTTTTTAGATTTTTAAAAATCAGTGGCATTTTCGGTAATTTAAAATTACGAAAAATGCCACTGATTTTTAAAAATCTAAAAAAAATATCTAAAAATCTCCAAAAATAGTAAAAATTGATACATATGTTAAATAAACCTATATTAACAGCTTCATGAAAAAATTTTCAAAAAAAAATAAAAAAAAATAGGTGCAGTGCACCCGGGTGCGTTGAGGCTGAATGCACCCGGGTGCACTGAATTACGCTCCTTGTAAATATGCCTACTTAGTCTTAGAAATTGCGAATAACGCTTACACAGTTTAATCATAATTGTAAATATATATACATAGTTATAATGTCGTTACTGCACTGTTATGACGTGAGTATATTTGCGAAAACTAAATATACCTACTAATTTTGAAATTGTAAATATACCTATATAGTTTTTATATCTTTGTAAATATACATACGCTGTGATTGTGCAGTAATGAAGTTATAATGGCATAAATATATTTACAATTATAGTCAAACTATGTGGTAGTTATTTGCAAATTTTGAAATGATGTGAGTATATTTGCAATTATGATTAAACTAAGTGGGCGTATTTGCAAATCACCCATTTTTAATCATTAAAGGTGATTAAAATACCTCAAAATTTAAAAATCTAATATATATATATATATATTCAAAAATGTTATACTTAATTTATACATCAAATGTATACAAATTAATAAGATTATGGAAAAAAGCAAAAAAAATTAACAAATAAGTTTACTAGCTTGCGTTAAGTAAGCCCGGGCTAATTAGGGGTGCAACTTGTGTCGGTTTGGTTCGGGTAGTAGTCTACCCTACCCATATCCTATTTGTAAAAGGCATACCTTACTCTACCCATTTGTCAGTTCGGTTCCTAGTATACCCTACCCTACCTATTACCCATAGGGTCGGTTCCGGTTCGGTTCCAAATCGGTTCCTTTAATACTCAAATATAATATTTTAAAAAAATTTCAATGTTATTTTAAATAATGTAAAATAATACTCATTTGTGTTTTAAAATCATACGTACATATATTATTGTTGAGCACCGATCTTTTCAGACCGGTCGGATTTTTTATTTTTTTTTTTGAAAATAATTTTATAAACTTGTTAATCTAGTTATATTTAATTTATAAATCAAGTTTTATCATTTTTAGATATGTCTATATATTTATTTTGGATTTTTAAATACAGGGGTATTTAAGTCATTTTAAATATTCTTAAAATGACTTAAATACCCCTGTATTTAAAAATCCAAAATAAATATATAGATATATCCAAAAATGATAAAACTTGGTTTATAAATTAAATATAACTAGATTAACAAGTTTATAAAATTATTTTTCAAAAAAAAATAAAAAAAATAAATTTTTTGACCGGTCGGAAATCACCGGATTTCCGACCGGTCTGAAAAGATCATTCGTCATTATTGTTTATATTATTATATAAAAATCTAAAGTATAGACCATAATGGCCTAATCATTAAAACTATTAATATATTATAATCATAAATCACAAGTGTATTTATAAGAGTCTTTCGAAAATTAATGATATATATATATATATATAAATTCATTTAAATTTATATTTCACGAAGTACAAAATTCATTTAAACTTTAATTTATTAAAATATATGTGAACAATTTGATGTTAAAGATAAAACATAATGCATACTATATAATATATATTATACATGTATATAATGATGTACAGATTAATTACCCATATGAGTATCTATGCGGGTCAGTTCTGGGTACCCAACGTATCTACCCTATCCATATCTTATTTGATGAGGCGGGTAATAATTTGTACCCTACCCGTACCCATGGGTAATATTTTCTACCCTACCCTACCCAAATTAGGGTTGGGTCGGTGGGTACCCATAGGTATCCTACCCAAGTTGAACCCTTAGGGCTAATAAGGTCTTGTCTCTGTATCAAATACACCAAGCTAAATAGTTTTACAAAAAAAATAAAATAAAAGTGGGTTTTCTAGCTAAATGGTCAATTCTCTTTATTTATTTATTTATTATTATTATTGAGATGAAAGCCAATGCCCTTTAACTATTGATTGTAATTGGGTCAAACGAGGCGATGGGTTAAATAGGTTGGATAATGGGGTTAATGAATTATGCAAACTCAATCCATGATTTATTTAAATAAGTTAAATGGAATTAATATGGTTCAAACCAGGTTTAATTAGCTGAGTCATGAATTGACCCGAATCCAGTCCGGTTACACGCTTAATTTAAGCACCTCACTGCCTCAACTGTGGCAAGACATTGCTGAACTTATTTTTTTGGTTTTTTTCTCCCGTATACTTATTTATCTAAATGTATTTAACATATAAACTAAGTTTTACCATTTTTTTAGATATGTGTATATATTTATTTGAGTGTTTTTTTTAAAAAAATGAGGAGTATTTTCAATACATACATATGTTTAAAGATCTCAAAAAATATATACATGTATAGGAAAAATGGTAAAACTTAATTTATATGTCAAATACACTTAGATAAATAAGTGTGCCAAGAAAAAAGTAAAAAAAAAATTATAAATGAGTTTTTTAATGTGGCTAAACGATACATTTACTTAGTCTAGATTAACAGAATAATTCTTCTATATCTAATTAACGAAGCAAGCTCATTTTCGGAAGGAATGTATTAATATGAACGGATCAGGAGAAATTCCTTTATTATTAAATTGGTATATGATACGAATTCAAAGCTCGTTCAACGGTCTAGATCATTGCTCATATATGCAACGGGCGCGCACCATGCAGACCGAAAGCGCGGGCCTGTTCGTCAACGGCACATGGTTTTCATGAAAACTACGAAAATGCCACTCATCGTTTCAAGATGTGAAAACAACGCGACGAGGGTTCGGGCGAGCCGTTTAAGCAGGCTGAAAGGGACGGCGGTGCGAACTTCTAGGCAAATGTCGACGCGATGGCATCTTCGGTAATTTGGTTGAAGTTGGAGGGTTTCTGTTACGCCGTAATGGCAAAGTAATCTTCTTCGCGCGACTGGCGATTGCTAGTTCCAACTCGTGGTCGGGAACACATCATCCGATTTTGACTGATCTGAACCGTCAATAAGATCTTATGGTTCAACCCTTGCAGCATTTTTTATTCTTAATTAAAGTCTATGATTAGTTAACACCATATCTAATCCTGATTTTGGACAACTAATCCTACCTCATGTCTTTCGATTAATGGTTCAGATTCAGTCCTTTGTCTAATTTGGATTATATTAACTAGTTACTAACTACAAACAATAAGCCATTGATGGCTAGTTCTTGGCCTGGTGGCAATTGGATTCTCGGTGCAATGTATTGCCAGAGCGTTATAGTGGTGAAAATATAACCCATGCACTGTTTTTCCAGTTTGTAAGATAACTAGAAAAATTAAAATTTATTTAAAATTTTATCTAAATCCTTTAAATAGTCATTCCTGTACCATCAATTTCAAAAGATTACGAGCTATCGGCATCATCTTATATATTGGTATTATCTGAAAATATTTTTAGTTTTTAATCAGACCCATATATTATGTTTAAAAGAAATTTTATATTGAAAATTTAAAAGTTTATAGTAATATATTTTTATGTAAATATTGAGATATGAATCTCGTTTCACGTTTGATATCCCTTAATTATTACAGTCATTTGTAGGTTATGAAGGAGGGCTATGAGTTCTTTGCTCATAAACTACTTGTAAGTATATTCTTAGCTCCAAACTACTGTGAGATAATGGTCATGTGAATGGTTGTCGCTTAATTAAATAAAAACTCCATCTATTTAATATTTTTAATATACTTTTTACTCTTTCTTTATTTTATGTGGATTTTTGTGTATTTAATTTATATATTAAAATTTACCAATTTTAAGTTATCGTATTTTTTTAATACAATTTCATTCATTCCCCTGTTGAATTTTAGTACATGAATCCAATACGTGTGAGCTTCTGTTTCAATACATTTCGGTGGAAAATTCATTTTAAATTTTTTTAGATTTTTATAAAATTGTTAGTCTATGTATATTTAACTTATATATTAAGCTTTATCATTTTTGGATGTACGTATATATTTTTAATTTTAAAAAATTGGGTGTTTTAGTCACTTTTATCCTTTTAAGAATATATATGCATTTCCAAAATTGGTAAAACTGGGTTTATGAATTAAATGCACTTATATTAATAGTTTTTTTTAAAAATTAAAAAAAAGGGTTTTGCGCCTGCACGCATTGAAATTTAAATGCATTTGAATGTCTTGAAACATTATACATATATGTGAGCCCATACAAAATAAAGGAAAATAAAAATACAACATACATGACTTTATTACTTAGCATACACTATTGTGAATTTAGTAATATGGTGCTATGTTAGTGTTATGATGAATATTTACATGAAGTTTTATCCTTGTTGGAAAATAGAATTATTTGCGAGGGAGGGGAAATTTTCAAGGTTATTCAAAGGAAGATTTTTCTCTTTTTTATTTTTAAAAAAAGAAACAACTTGATTCGATTAATTCCAGCTAATTCAAGTATTAAAATATCAAAAAGAACCAATTAATTCTGGAGATGTTTGGGAATTGAGAAGTTGATGAAATTTTGGAATAGGTAGAAGTGAGAAAAAGAATATTTTAAAAATTATATAATTGATATAAAATGATAAGAATAAAGTTGTAATTAATACAATAGTTAAAAAGGAAAAATAATTGAAACATACAGATAAAGTTTCAAAAAAAAGTTGTCGGGGGTTCTTAAATAATATGTTGGAGAATGTGTCCACTATGGTGTACCATCCCATCTCACCTTTCTCAATTCCCAAACTTCCCTTTAATTAAAATGATGGATTATTTTATGTCTAGTAGGGTTAAATCTAATTATTTCAAGAAAATCCTGATTAATTCATGAAAACCGTTGGTTAATTCAAGACCATAATCAGTTCAGCAGCGTTTCACTCAATTTCTTTCTACTTAATATCCTTATTTCGTTTAATTAATTCAAGCTAATTCCGGATATAAAAAATTCAAGCAAATTCCATTTTAGCGTTAAAATTATCAATTATTATTAAATTGGTATATGACATGGTTGAACTTATTTTTTTTGACTTTTTTCTTTGTACACTTATTTATGTAAATGTATTTGACATATAAACTAAGTTTTACTATTTTTTTTGGACATGTGAATATATTTATTTGACATTTTTAAAAACGATGAGTATTTTCAATACATATATATGTTTAAAAATCTTAAAAAATATATACATATATCGAAAAATAATAAAACTTAATTTATACTTAAATACACTTAGATAAATAAGTGTTTGAAGAAAAATAAAAAATATTATAAATGAGTTTTTTGAAATGGATTAGGAGATACATTTACTTAGTCTCAGTTAACAACATAATTATTCTGTATCTAATTAACGAAGCAAGCTTAGTTTCGGAAGAAATGTATTAATGTGAACGGATGAGGAGAAATTCCTTTATTATTAAATTGGTATATGATACGAAATCCAAAGCTCGTTCAACGGTCTAGATCATTGCTCATATATGCTACGGGCGCCCACTATCCTGCAGACCGAAAGCGCGGGCCTGTTCATCAACAGCACATGGTTTTCATGAAAACTACGAAAATGCCATTCCTCGTTTCACGATGTGTAAACAACGCGACGAGGGTTCGCGAGAGCCGTTTAAGTAGGGCTGAAACGGACGGCGGTGCGAACTTCTAGGCAAATGTCGACGCGATGGCATCTGCTGTAATTTGGTTGAAGTTGGAGGGTTTCTGTTAGGCCACAATGCCAGAGTAATCTTCTTCGCGCGACTGGCGATTGCTAGTTCCAACTCGTGGTCGGGAACACATCATCCGATTTTGACTGATCTGAACCGTCAAATAAGATCTTATGGCTCAACCCTTGCAGCATTTTTTATTCTTAATTAAAGTCTCTGGTTAATTAACGCCATATCTAATCCTGATTTTGGACAACTAATCCTACCTCATGTCTTTCGATTAATGGTTCAGATTCAGTCCTTTGTCTAATGTGGATTATATTAACTAGTTACTAACTACTAACAATAAGCCATAGAAGGCTAGTTCTTGGCCTACTAACAATAAGACGAAACGTTTTATCTAAATCTTTTAAATAGTCATTCCTGTACCATCAATTTCAAAAGATTACAAGCTATCGGCATCAACTTATATATTGGTATTATCTGAAAATATTTTTAGTTTTTAATCAAACCCATATATTATGTTTAAAAGAAATTTTATATTGAAAATTTAAAAGTTTATAGTAATATATTTTTATGTAAATATTGAGATATGAATCTAGTTTCACGTTTGATATCCCTTAATTATTACAGTCATTTGTAGGTTATAAAGGAGGGCTATGAGTTCTTTGCTCATAAACTACTTGTAACTATGTTCTTAGCTCCAAACTACTGTGAGATAATGGTCATGTGAATGGTTGCCGCTTAATTAAATAAAAACTCCATCTATTTAATATTTTTAATATACTTTTTGCTCTTTCTTTATTTTATGTGGATTTTTTTGTATTTAATTTATATATTAAAATTTACCAATTTTAAATTCTTGTATTTTTATTAATACAATTTCATTCATTCCCCTGGTGAATTTTAGCACATGAATCAAATACGTGTGAAGTTCTGTTTCAATACATTGAAATTTCAAGACATTTCGGTGCAAAATTCATTTTAATTTTTTTTTAGATTTTTATAAAATTGTTAATATATATATATTTAACTTATATATTAAGCTTTATCATTTTTGGATGTGTGTATATATTTTTAATTTTAAAAAATTGGGTATTTTAGTCACTTTTATCCTTTTAAGAATATATATGCATCTCCAAAATTGGTAAAACTTGGTTTATGAATTAAATGCACTTATATTAATATTTTTTAAAGAAAAATTTTAAAAAAAAGGTTTTGCGCCTGTACGCATTGAAATTTAAATGCATTTGAATGTCTTGAAATATTATACATATATGTGAGCCCATAAAAAATAAATAAAAATAAAAAAACAACATACATGACTTTATTACTTAGCATACACTATTGTGGGTTTAGTAATCTGGTGCTATGTTAGTGTTATGATGAATGTTTACATGAAGCTTTATCCTTGTTGTAAGATAGAGTTTTTTGCAAGGGAGGGGAAGTTTTTAGAGTTATTCAAAGGAAAAATGTTCTCTTTTTTATTTTTAAAAAAGAAACAACTTGATTTGATTCATTCCTATTAATTTAAGCATTAAAATATAAAAAAGAACCAGCTCAACAAAGTTAGTTTTAGTTAATTTTGGAGATGTTTGGGAATTGAGAAGTTGATGAAAATTTGGAATAGGTAAGAGTTTGAAAAAGAATATCTTAAAAATTGTGTAATTAATATAAAATAAGAAGAATAAAGTTGGAATTAATACAGTAGTTAAAAAAGAAAAATAATTGAAATATAAAGATAAAGTTCCAAAAAAAAGTTGTTGGGTTGTTAAATAATTTGGTGGAGAATGTGTCCACTATGGTGTACCATCCCGTCTCACGTTTCTCAATTTCCAAACATCCCTTTAATTAAAATGATGGATTATTTTATTTCTAGTAGGGTTAAATCTAGGGGTGCAACTTGGTACCGGGTCGGTCCGAACCCGACCGACCCGACCCGGTATCAAAACCAAAAATGGGTTTTATTTTTAAGATTTTTTTCAAAATAGACCCGGTTTCAACCCGACCCGTATAAACCCGAAACCAAAACCGGGTTCGCACCAACCCGGTACCAAAACCCGACCCGGTCCGAACCCGGTGTAGTTTATATAAATTTTTCATCAATTATACATATTTTTTTGTAATATTAATATATATATATATATACATGTTTTAGGCATTACTAACTCTAATTCAGACAAATCACCTCTTTCTTCATTATCAAAGCATACTTGAGGTAACTTAATTTCTAGGATGATTTTTTATAATTATTATCTTTTTATTGTTAACAGTTGCATGTATTTTTTCGTCTCGGTTGATGCATATTATTTTCAAATATGTAAATCGAGGAGAAAGAACTTGACATTAGAAATGTAGATGAAAATCAAGGGAGAATTTACTTGGAAGTCTTCGAATAGTTTTTTAGTTTTTTTTGGAAACTTTGGAGACATGAACTCATTTGAAATTTGAATTTGTTTAAAAGTAGATATAAACTTATTTAAACTTGAGATTTGTTTATATTGTCATTTTAAATTTGGATTGCACTTAAATTAGATTGGAATGTTGAACCATTATGCTTAATGTATTTAGATTTAGTTACTTTGAATAACTGTTATGTGGATTATGTTTGAATTTGAGTTGACATGATAAATCTATTTCATATTATGTTTTCTATTAGTATGAGAAATCTGTTAGTTTGAATTTCAGATTGTAATATAAATTTGATTTATATTTTAAGTTTATTGATATGACAAGTGGTCAATTTTTACTTTAGCAATTTGTATGATAAATATTCAATTTGAATTCAATTTCAGCAATTTGTACGATAATGTTTAGTTTCAACTACAAAGTTGGTATGATATGTTCATTTTCTATTTGGTATACTTGAGTTATTTCCATTAGCTATTAAATAGAAATGACCAACTAGTCATAAAACTAACTAATTTGTCATTTATTTGTGTCTATAGGGTGCTGAAAAATTGCTTGCAGAGTTCATTCAAAGAATATTGCAGAATTCAGCATGATGTTGCAGAATTCTTTGAAAGTATCTTGTAGAATTCAGCGTGAGGCTTGACTTCATAAACACATGTATGTATATTTCAATAATTTTCTTTTAGATTACAACTGAATTTGGAAAAAAATAGTTTATTGGTAACCCGAATTCTAACCCGAAACCAAACCAAAACCAATGCGAACCCGGTCCGAACCCGAATTACATTCTTAGGGTTTGGATTTGGGTTTACTCCAACCCGGTTGGCTTAGGGTTTGGGTTCACTCAAACCCGGTATAACCCGACCCGAGTTGCACCCCTAGTTAAATCTAATTATTTCAAGATTATCCTGATTAATTCATGAAAAGCGTTGGTTAATTCAAGACCATAATCAGTTCAGCAGCGTTTCACTCAATTTCTTTCTACTTAATCTCCTTATTTCGTTTAATTAATTCAAGACAATTCCTGATATAAAAAATTCAAGCAAATTCCAATTTAGCGTTAAAATGATCAATTATTATTAACTTGGTATATGATACCGAAAAAAAAAAATTCAAGCTCGTTCAACGGTCTAGATCATTGTTCATATAGGCGATGGGCGCCTACAATCCCGCAGACCGAAAGTACGGGCGTATCCGTCAACTGCACATGGTTTTCATAAAAACTACGAAAATGCCATTTATCATTTCAGCGATGCGAAAACAACTTGGCGAGCATTTGCGCGGACCGTTTAGGTGGGGATGAAACGGACGGCAGTGCGAACTTACAAGCAGTTTGTCGACGTAGGTCCGGAAAACGTCAACCGATTTTGACTGATCTGAACCGTCAATAAGATCTTATGGCGCAAACCTTGCATCAATTTTTATTCCTAATTAACATGTCTTTCGGTTAATGGTTCGGATTCAATCCTTTTTCTCATTTGGCCAGTATTAACTAAGCTGTTCCAATACATATGTATATTGGTATCATCTTAAAATATTTTTAGTTCTTAATAGTACCCATATATTATGTTAAAAGGAATTTTTATATTGAAAATTAAAAAGTTTATAGAAATATATCTTTACATATTCACATTTGATACCTTGATTACTATAGTCATTTGTGGGTTATGAGGATGACTACGACTTTATGGGTTCTTTGCTCATAAACCGCTTATAACTACATTCTTAGCTCCAAACTATTATGAGGTAATGGTCGTGTGTAATGGGTTGCCACTTAGCTAAATAACATCCCCATGTACTTAACATTTTGAATATATTTTTTGCTTTTTCTTTATTTTTACGTGGACTTATGTGCATTTAATTTATATATCAAAATTTACTATTTCTAAATTCTTGTACATACTTAATCCTTATTTCATTGAATTAATTCAAGCTAATTCCGATTTAGCGTAAAAATATTGTTAAATTGGTATATGATAAGAAATGAAATCCAAGTTCGTTCAACGGTCTAGATCATTTTTCATATTTGAACCGGGCGTCTACAACCCAGCAGACCGAAAGCGCGGGCTTCTCCCCGTAAATAGCACATGGTTTTAATGAAAACTACAAAAATGCCATTCGTCGTTTCAACGATACGAGAACAACGAGGCGACAATTCGCGCGATGCGAACTTTTAGGCAAAAATGGCCGTGATGGCATTTTCCGTAATTTGGTTGAAGTTGGAGGGTAGTTGTTACGCCACATTGGCGAAATAACCTCCTTCGGTCGACCGGCGACTGCTAGTTTCAGCTCGTGTTTCGGAACATGTGATCCGATTTTGACTGATCTGAACCGTCAATAAAAAGATATTATGGCTCAACCCAATCAGCATTTTTTTTTTATTCCTAATTACAGTCTCTGATCAGACAACACCATATCTAATCCTGATTTGGTACAACTCCTGCTTCCTCATGTCTTTCGTTTAATTGCTCGGATTCAAAATCCTGTCTAATTTGGATTACGTCAACTGGTTACAAACGGTTACAGGGCTAGTTCTAATCCTAGCTGTAAATGGATTTCTAGGTACAATGAAATTCATTATATTTAACATTATTTGTTTAAGTTAGTGACCACGTTTTATCATAATTAAATATATGCGCAAGCCACATTTGCTTAATAATAAATATTTTCATGTGTTAATTAGAAAAAATACTTAAGACTTATTTGTACACATACGCACATATATTAAAATGTAATAATACTTTATATAATCATTTATCCACATAACAATGATATTTTAAATAGTCTAAATGTTAAAATACTACTTTCAAATTAATAATTAATATTAAATCATTTTGTTACGTTAATTCTACACATTTGTAAATGGAGTTCATGCATGCTAAGCAAATGAAAGTATTTTCATAATAACATAAAAAGACATTCACGTTAGCCCATAAACTTATTTTTTAATTTTTTTTGTCTTCCATAAACTTGTTAATTTAAATGTATTTAATATATAAAATAAATTTTACCATTTTTAAAAATATGCATATATTTTTTCAGATTTTTAAACATTGAATATTTCAGCCATTTTTAATAGTCAAAACTTAATAAAATAACCTTATGTTTTATGTTTAAAAATCTAAATATATATATATATATTTAACTCTAAAAATAATATAACTTAATTTGTATAATAAATACACCTACATTTAAAAAATTTACGAAAAAATAGGTTTGACCTAAGCTAAATAAGTTGTTACTTAGCTCAAGCTAACAAGATCTTACTTTGGTTAATTCAAAAAAAAAAATAACCAGTGCAGCAGGGTTTCGCTCAAGTCCTTTCTACTCAATCCTCATTTCTTTGAATTAATTCAAGCTAATTCCAATTTCGCGTCAACATTTCCTATTTAGTCGATTTTTGCAAATTCCGGTTAGTTTGGATCACTTCAGATTAATCTAAAAAAGTTCTGGTTAATTCAGATGGAGAAAAGGTCAGGGATTCATTGCCAACAAAGTCTAATCTGCAAAAAAGAGGGATTCAGCCGCCAACTATCTAAGATCTTTGCCCTAATGATGAAGAGGACCTGTTCCACCGGTTATGGAAATGCCCAAAAACACAGGAAGCTTCAGACCACCTATGGTGGCTGTTCCTCTTCAATTGCTGAGGTCAAAGATTGGAACAAAAGGTTCATTCATCAATACAGATCATCTCAGCTAACGTTTAAGAACTTGGAAGCCAAGGTAGGCAAAGTCAGATGGGAACCACCACCTCAAGGTAAAATCGAACTTTAATGTTGATGCAGGCTACAACAGCAAGGAGAATCTTTATGGAATGGGTGCTGTGTTAAGAGGCTCAGACAGGCTAGAGACATGTGCTTTGCTGTTTGAAATGGTTTGGTTTAAAGAGCTATGAAGAGGTTATCTGTGAGAGTGCTTCTCTTTCTTAATAATATGCTCACTGAAGGAGCTGTTTTATCCACAGTTAGACATCTCATTAATAGAATGAAGATGTTAATTGTTAGGCAGAACTTTCAGATTTTGCCATTTCACACATGTATCAAGCATAGGTAACTATGCTGCACATCCACTGTCCATTTTGCTTTTCAATGCATTGTCACTGCTGCATGTACAGGCACTGAAATTTTTTTTGGATTCAGGTGGAGGCTCTTCTCCCAATTTTCAGCAATGGCGCTGAAGAGTGGGAGTTGATCCTTATACCACACTTCTGATATCAAAATTTAAAATATACCATTGCATTTAAAAATCCAAAATAAATATATACACATATTCAAAAATGGCAAAACTTAATTTATAGATTAAATAAAACTACATTGACATGTTTACAAACAAAAATTTTCAAAAACAAAAAAAATATATTTTTGGACCAGTCTAGATTTCACACTGGTCTGAGAAGATCATTACTCATTTTTTTAACATGACTAAAATACCCGTACATTTAAAAATCCAAAATAATCATCGGATTCCAGACCAGTCTGAAATGATCAACCCGCTATTACTGTTTAGCGTGTTAAATCCGATTATAAATGATCATCCAATTCTATGCATTTAAATTTTATTCAGTTGCAAGCAACCTCAATAAATCTGTGATATATTTGAATTTTTAACAGGTTGCTCTAGGCTTAATTACTGCTAAGTGCCAAAAAGTTATGATAAAAATGAAGTTCAAATTCTAATTAAACAAGATTATCATCATCCGAATCTAGTTAATCCATAAAAATCTGATTAAAATGAGAAAATTCAGATGCATCCTTGGAAATTTTAGTTAATTCGGCCACAAATTACTAGTTAAAAATCAAAATAAATTAACAGATGTGAGTAATTGTGAGAGTATGTCAGTCTGAAATGTCACAAAATATTCAAGGACAGTAACCGACTGAAAGTAATTTTTTTCCAGAATTAAACTTGATTTCATATTTTCAAGCATACTTCTTTTGTTTCGATGGATTGGATCATATTTTGCCAACAGGTAGTAAGCGAGAAACTAGGAAAACCAACATATTGCCAACCTCCTCAAGGCTCAAGCGCAACAAGAAGCTAACAATAATATCTGGAAGCATGAAATACTGTAGAAATATGTAGAAGTAAAACAAAAACTTCAAAACAGATTCTTCCTAGGGAATAGCAAAATAAACATGTAGAGAGAACACAAATGTCTACTTTTAAAACCAAGTCCTTCAAATGGAGGTGCAAGGAAACTATAGAAAGCTCAGCTCCACATGGTAGTATTCCAAAAACATGATAAAGCTTCACTTGAGAGGAATGAACCTGGAGGAGTGGGTGGCTCCAATACCAGGCCTTCCATGCTTCACGGGTTTATATGAAATGGAGAACTCTGCTAAATAGTGACCAATCATCTCCGGCTGCAAAACACCAACATTTTTTTGCAAAAGAATGAGACTCTTAACTGTTATTCAAACAACATCTTAAAGAGTCATTATACTTTTTAAGGCCTTGCATATGAAGAAATGAGAACCTATGACACAGGCCCAAGATTCCATAATTTTGAAAGTTGGAAACAACAATCAACAACTAAAATATATATTTTTTTCAAATAACAAGTATATCAAATTTCAACCACTTGCTAACAGAAATTTCTTTTAATTAACAAGAGATAGATATATGATAAGAATATGATTTATGGAAAGAAGATTTCCCTCGATCTGGTCTCAACTGTGATTTGAAGTGCAGAGAGAGGCAGGCAAATGCCAATTTAGCCCACAGTTTAGCCTATGCCAGCAGTCCGAAGGATGAACAGGTCATCATTTACATTATCATACTCACTCATATGGGGCTTCCAACCCAAGGATGAACAGGTCAAAATGCTTGAAGAATCCCAATGGCGCCAGAAATTTAAACTTAGATTTCAAAACATATCTCAAACAGCTAAGTCATTTCCCATCCAGAGAGGAACTGCCTTCCACCTGGCTGTTGGAAACAGCCTCAACACAAGGTCATGAACAAATCAGGGAGAAAAGGCTTCGCATGGTCATGGAACTAGTATGTTTTGTATAAGCAAAATTTTAAACCATCAAACTAAGAAGCAATGTAAGAAATTACCTTGATTTCAACCTGGTTAAAGGTTTTTCCATTATAGACCCCAATAATGCTTCCAATCATTTCAGGGACGATGATCATGTTCCGAAGATGGGTCCTCACAGGCTCAGGCTTCTCACCAGGGGGAGCTTCACGCTTCTGCACGCAGTATGAGATAAATGAAAATTATTAAATGAAATGAAAAACAAAAGTTCGTACATAAAATTATTGCAGGCAAGAGGGGGAATTCACGAAATTCAGTTTTAGCAAAATTTTCTGAATTGAGGTAGCATTGATAAACTAAAAAGTCACTCATTAGGCTCTATTTGTCTAATTCTCAAATAGTTCTGATGCGTTTTTTCAAATCCATACATTTCTGCACGCCTTTTGAAAGATCTTTACCCATTATCATCTCCCTCGTCTAGTTCCAACAGTTTCTTTTCCTTTTTCCGGAATGCAAGTATACGATAAGAATCAAAGACTAGAAAGATCTCATTGCCAAAAATTAAATCTACCATTTCCATTTCACATGGGTATCCTGAGATGGGTGCAAGCCAGAAGTTAGAAGTGCTGGCCCACGACGATCTATTCCACAAACAAATACCCAAATGCGCAACAAAAAACATAAACACCATGCAGAAAAGCACACGGAGAATATTGGAAAAAGAAAAGGAAGCAATGACAGACCGCCTTGCGAAGTTTCTTGATAAGAGCCATGGGCTTCCTCTTCAACCCACGCTGGAACCTGAGAAGAAACAAAATAGAATGAGGATTGAAAAGAAGGAGCTAGGAAGAAGAGCGGCGGAGAGAAGAAATAAGAAATGAAGAGACCTCCTGCGGGCGCGGGCATGGAAGAGCTTCACAAGCTCGTCAGTGCCCATATCGAGAAGCTGGTCGAGATCGACGCCTCTGAAGGAGAACTTCTTGAAGGTTCTCTTCTTCGGCTGAGTAGTTCCCACATCCACATCCACATCCGCCTGTTCCACATCATCAGATGCATCAACAATAGCCCTAGAAACGTAGCTTAATTTGAGGAGAGAGAGAGAGAGAGAGAGAGAGGCTTGTACCATGGCTACTGCTGCTGCTGCCGCCGCGGCCGCTGTGAGAAAAGCTAGGGTTTGGTTCGCAGCGTAAGACAGAGATGATGGCTGTGTGCGTGTATGGTATGACGGATGGAGTGTGGTACGGTTTTTAAGGAAATTGAGTACGAGGGTTTAACCGGCCCGGGTAGGGATTTAGTCGGGTCGGGTTGTAAAAGTCGCAGGCTAACCCACCTTAATACGTACTTATTAAAATAGGTCTCGAGCTTAATCCATTTACAATTCATAAAAAGATTAACTTTAATCCATTTACAATTCACTTGTAAAAACTTCTAACTCTAACCCTGATCCATTAAGCATGTTAAAATGGATTGCTATGTTGAAAATTGTTTGAATAAAAAAAAATGATAAATTATTTATTTAAAATGCTGATGATTCACCTAAATTTAAAAATTTATTCTCATATTTATTTTAATTAAAATATTGATTTCATTATCAATACTTATGCATGACTTGTAAAATAATTAGCATTAAGACAATGCTAATTCATTTATTTCATAGATTGTAAATAAGATACACAATCGATTTTACACACCTGAGTGCACTAAGGTTTGGTGCACCTGGGTGCAAACACTTAATTTTTATTTTTTGAAATTTTTTATAAAATTATTAATTTAAATGTTTTTTATATTTATATTGAGTGGCATTTAACTGATTTAAAAAATCTTAAAAAAACTACAAATCTCCAAAAATAGTAAAATTTAATACATATGTTAAAAACGCTCATAGTTTTACCATTTTAGATATTTGTAAATACTTTTTAAGATTTTTTAAAATCAATAGCATTGTAGATGTTTTTTGAATTTTTTAAAATCAGTTAAATACCACTGATTTTTAAAACTTTTTTTAAAATATCTGTAAATCTCCAAAAATGATAAAATTTGATACACATATTAAAAACACTTATATAAACAGTTCTATAAAAAAATTCAAAAAATATAAAAAAAACGGGTTTCTTGGTGCATCAGATAGCAGCCCATTTGCCCAACCAATTTAAAATGGATTAGAATCGAACTATTTCTTACCTGTTTAACCAAGCCGGTTACAATCCGTTTGTAAAAAAGTTTGTTTGAGTTTTTATAAAATCAAACAATTTTTTTTTTTTATAACGGTACATAATTTTACTTTTATTATATATTCTATCTAAAACAATAAAAACTATTGGTGTTTCATGTACATTCTATTATTCGTTCTTCATCAATGTTATAGGGAATATGAAATCGTCGCAAAACAAAAAAAAAAAACCATGGAAGTGTTGGTCCCTAACAATCACCCATTCATAGTCCACGACAAGAGTAAGCAGTGTGAGTCCGTGACTATGTTGCAAGAACCATGCTTTTTTACATCTCTTCCTAATAGAAAATTAGAAATAGTGAGAATAGTAGACCTCAATTTCGGGCCTCTGGAGATAGCGATCTGGGATGCAGATGAAACCTATCGCATTGAACTGCATTTCTTGAATGCAAAAGATTGGTTACAACTTACAATGGTGTTTCATGGTATGTAATTGTTTCTCCTGCATTTGCAGCTTTTGGCAAATTTTGACTGTGTCCACATTCGAAAGGATCTAGTCCTTCGAAAATAGCTCTCCTCGGCAATGCAAGAAATCGGTTACGATGGAACCAGATCACTGTGTCCCAGTGAATGGCTTGCACAAAGATGTCATAAGAAGCCTTGTCTCAAATTAAAAAGGCTTTTTTCAAATATAATCATTACGTTTACATTTTGTTACAAATGTTTATAAAAGTCATTAGCCTACATAAGAAATTATCAATATATTTATCAAATTTAAAGTTGAATTAAAAGATTTGAATGCCATAATTAACCACTTCCTAAATTGTGCAAAAGCTCTAAATTTGTAGATCCCTAAATTTTTTCCTCTTTCTATTTTATTTCATACTAGTGGTATTTTAGGCATTTACAAAAAGGTAACGAACATTTAAACAAATTACCATTAACTTACCTAATGGACTTTAGTGGAATGGGCATTTTTAAAAATAAATGCAAATATAGTTGGCATATTTAGGATTTTTGAAACGTAGTTAGCATATCTGGGATTGGAGTCAAAGTGTAATGGTTATATTTCAAAAAAGCCCTAAATTAAGCCACTAGCTTAAAAGCCCATCCAGGCTACACACCATGCATGTCGTTGCTGTAATAGTGACAATAAGCATCCACTATGCATGCAGTTGCTGTAATAGTGATAATAAGCATGAATTCCTTGCATGCATGCGGTTAATAAAGACAGTAGCATTTGTCCCAGAAAAATAAATGGAGACAGTAGCAAAGTGAAAATTAAGATGCGTCTCTGCCGTCCTTGCCGACAAAATTAGAGCATGTAGTTTGATTGAAATTTCTCGAGGTTAATTCACCTCTGATTTATTGATATGAGCATCTCTTTACTATTATTGAAAGAACAGAGCTTTCACCAAACTACTGCTTCCATCTGTTTTTCTTGCTTTGAATATGGAAGGTTGTATTCCTTTCAAAGTAAGATTGATTTCAAGTTGGCAATTTACAGTTTGTCTCTATAATGCCAGTTCGGATTTCCAAGAACTGAATGGAGAAAATTTTGGTTTCGGCTTCTGATCTTCAGTACATTCAGGCTCTTTTCCACAATCTGCGAATGGTGCTGTGGAAGAGATCACGAGAATTCATAAAGCTTCGCCCACTCAAATTGGTCCTCGGGATAGAATCCCTTCAGCCGCATTCATAGACAATGGCCAAAACAAATCTTAAACTGCTAAAAAACATGGAACGCAATCCTATGCACCCGGGTGCATTCAGCCTTAATGCACTCGGGTGTACTACACCTATTTTTTTTTATTTTTTTTTTGAAAATTTTTTTACACAATGGTTAATCTATATTTATTTAACATATGTATCAATTTTTACTATTTTTGGAGATTTTTAGATATTTTTTTTAGATTTTTAAAAATCAGTGGCATTTTTAGTAATTTAAAATTACCGAAAATGCCACTGATTTTTAA
This sequence comes from Annona cherimola, assembly GCA_030490835.1. Classification (NCBI taxonomy): domain Eukaryota; kingdom Viridiplantae; phylum Streptophyta; class Magnoliopsida; order Magnoliales; family Annonaceae; genus Annona; species Annona cherimola. The sequence continues at coordinate 1,131,322 of CM059971.1, read as the reverse complement.
AAATCTAAAAAAAATATCTAAAAATCTCCAAAAATAGTAAAAATTGATACATATGTTAAATAAACCTATATTAACAGCTTCATGAAAAAATTTTCAAAAAAAAATAAAAAAAATAGGTGTAGTACACCCGGGTGCATTGAGGCTAAATGCACCCGGGTGCATAGGATTGGGCTCCAAAAAACATAGGGAGGACAAAATTCTTCTTCCGTCTAATTGATCCAATAATAAGTATAAAAAAACAAACCACTACCCATCGATGCTGCAATCACTTTCGACAAAGCCTCACAAAGAAAAAACAATTTTGTTGACAGATAAAGTGAATGTAAGCATCTTGAAGCTGATGATTCAACACCAATATTACCATATTCCACGATACATCAACAATGTTAATTGTATCTCAAAAATCCAGTATGCATTTCCGAATATAGAATCAAGCTGCAAAGATACCTGTGACCACCAGGAAAATTTGAAAGAGCAGCATTCCTCAACTTTTGACTTTTCATGTGCTGTCAGATCTAGAAAGCATAACAAGAACACAATCTTCAATCAAAACTTAAACCAAATGGAAATCCATGGAATCAAATGGACATACCCATTTCCAATCGTAAGCAATCATTTCGTCAAGAACATGCTAGCAACCTAGAAAAAGAAAAACTACATAAAATTCTGCATGCATATTTATAAGCATGAGGTTTTACCAAGTTCATGAAAGATGGAACAAGAACAATGATGGAAAATATTACACGAAATTAAAGATGTTAATGTTAGCTTTTGACTGCTACAGAAAACAACGGAAAAACAGAGAGAAAAAAATCCTATGAAGTGACTTTTAGTAACCCACACAACAAAGCTGAAACCATGTAATGGCCAGCATATTTGGATAGGCATTTCAGGTATTTTGAATTGATTAACATGAAAAAACCTAGCTTTGCCAACTTAACAGACGAATTTTGACAGAATGGAAAAGGTTGGGATTTGTTGGAAACTTAATGGGTATATAAGGGACTTTCAAAAAGTAGTAGGTATATCTGAGATATGTTTTAGAGTTGGTGGATATAGTAGGGATAAGCCCCAACATTACTTCTTTTGTTATCCAGATTTAATATCATAATCAAAGACAACTAAATATTTTGAAGAGTAGAAGATTGAGACACATGGAACAAATGGTTACATATATTTTAAAAAATATTTATAAGTTCAGATCTAAAGTGGTCAATGCATCCATATAGATTGTCTGTAGTATCATGCATCTACTGAAACAGTCAATCTGAATTGTCAACTTGAATACTCAATACATTCCTAAACAGAATCCAATTGAAAAACCAATGTTGGTTTAGATTGAGTTAAGATTTTAGAAAATGATCTATACTGTTTGGTTTAGGTTTGTCATCTCAACCTGAACAGAACTTATGACCGTTGGACTTTCTTCCATGGCTGATTTACATCAAACTTTCACCAGGATAAATTACAGATGCAAAACCTCAAAACCAGAAATTTAACTGGATGAACAGTTGTGCTTCCATATAGATATTAGTTGCTGAACCATGAATGGCTAAGGCAATTTCAAAGTATCGAAACAGTAAATTTAGGATGTTCTTTCTTTTTTTTCTTTTTTTATTTTTTACAAATCTAGACTATAAACTTGATTCATTTACCCATCCTTGTAGAAGATGTGTGCTCGCAGCTTGTATCGATCCACCAGCTCAAAAGCACAGAAATCTCCTACATCAAGCTTGTGATGCTTTGCAAAAGCAGGCCATCCACCAGATAGCCTCCCCTGGAATCTTCCGGAGGTACAATTCAAAACATATTTTGTTTCCCACAGCGTACCATCAGGGCTTTGGAGAAGAATCTGCACTCTAGCTTCAGGAAAATGTTTCCTACAGAAGACTGTCGGTATCATCTGCAAATGTGAGATATGCTAGTGAAGAGAAGCTAATCGAGCAGTAGAAACCACAAAACATATTTTTTTTTATTTTGGTTAATATCAATCCCAGCAACACTACTGTATGCGACCCATACTGCATATTTAACCTGATTTCAACCCCAGCTCTTGAAAACAGGGGAGTCCAGATAAAATGAGCAAGACAGTAGAAACATGATTTTAAGGAACAACATAACAGTTTAGGCATTTTGGCGTAGAAAACTTGATAGGTTTACATGGCAGCCTTGTGCATATTGTAGACAGAGAAAGAAACTTTGAATTGTATAAGTTGCAGAATCGAAATAGAACTCACCAAGCTGCCATGTCCAATAGAAGATTTTTTCAGCTGGGCACAAAAGTAAGGAAGCTTGGAGGTGTAAGTATGAAAAAACTTCTTGCCATCCCTCTCTTTTGCTTCATCTAATTGGGGTTGTCTTCTTAAATCTAATTTTGTAGTGACAGACCATTTAACATCCTTCATTTTCTTATTCACATGTCCACCATATCGAGGTATGCTTGGACCTGCATGATATATAGGAACATGAGTTTCTCTAAATAGCTGTAATTAAGTTTCTGCTTGTGCAATTTTGTGTGTTTTTTTTTTATTTTTAAAGTTCCTGCTTGGATATTTGGAAAAGTAAGAGAAAGTGAAAACAATTTGAAATTTAGGTGAAGGGAGGTGCATCAAAAGTGAATAATCACCAAATATAATTACGATAGGCACAAAACATACTGCTTTGATGATAAATTTTCCTTTGTGAAAAAAAATGAAGAAACTAAAAAAGAAAGAAGCATTAGTGAGTTGCATCCCCATATAAACATATTCTAGCACTTATTCTGCAGAAGTCTAACAAATTTCATTTGTATGGAGGTTAGAAGTAGTAAGGCTGAGAAGTTTAGTAGCCCTTACACTTGAAGAATGATAATAATCTTGAAATTCATAAAAACACTTGCAACACAGTCAAATTAATGATAAGAACTGACTTTGTCACCTTATTTGGAACAGAAGCTATACTTGGTTTGCATCATTTACAGCATTAAGTTCCCTTGATTTTATTATTGAAAGAGCTAAAGAAAACAACAGATTATGAAGAAAAGGAAAAAAAAATCCAGATAGATTGTACGATAGAAATTTTTTTTTTTTTATTAAAAAAAAAGAAAAGAAACAAAGAAAGAAGTATTAGTAAGAGGAATAGCCCACATTAAAAGATCCTAGCCATTTTATTCCATAATAAGTTAATCAATTTCTCAAATGAGAACAATAATAATCACCAAAGTCATAAAGACACGCACGATACTTCCAAATTAATGATTAAAACTGACTTTGTTACCCTACCTGGAACAGAAGCCATACACACATCATTTTTGGGGCAAGCAGATCTTCCAAAGATTTCTACAGTAAACTTGTCAGCCCCATTATACCTAAAAACTAAGAAATCACCCATCAATAAGCAATGATCTTTTGCAAATCCTTCCCAACCATTATGCAAATATAGTTCTCCGGGACTTCTCTGCAATGTGACGTGCCAAAGCCTGTCATTTGGACACTCCAGGAAGGCTTCAGTTATGTCTTCTTTCACGTACTCCACAAAGGCAGGAGGTATACTCTTCAATAAAAATGACCAACAATCAGACAAACAGCAGTAAGGGCAAAAACAGAAACTGCCTCCGAATGAAAGGACAACAGAGAAGATGCAAAAACAGAAAATGGGAGATTTACAACAAAGTAATGAGAAGAAATATGAAGATTGGAATGGTAATGATGTGATCCAAGCTGCCATCGCTGGTATTGATGTAGTGCACAAAGAATTACAGAAGGATAGCTGGAATTCAAATATCCCAGTTCAAGAAACTAATCCCTACCCTATCACTATCGAACACTCTACAAAGCAATCCTCATCACCATCCACTTCCCCTTCACAACACCATCCCCTCCCTATCTGTAAGGTGACAGGATTCAGCATCCGTAGGCACACCTACTGACCGGGGCCACGCCCACTACTAACCCTATAAGGTAAGCGATGTCATAAAGAACATGATAGATGGAAAACTGGGCCTTACACAGGATGGATTGCCAAGACATGCTGGAGAGGGGAACATGTTAGTGGGAGAATGCATGACTCTCATGGTAATTAATTTAATAAACATGGTATTGATATCATTAAAAATGATAATAATCCGAATAAAGGAAATGAGCCAATGTAAGAAGATGGGTGGCAAAAAAAAAAAAAAAAAAAGACGAAACGAGATGCTCACCAAAAGGTAGCCAAAGTCTCCAATCATAACCTTGAAAAACTTAAGATTTCTTTCCATGCCTCTTGTTGCCGTCACCAGGTTCTTTTTATGATCCATATTTCTGCCTATCAATTTCCCCAAGTTCTTATGGGCCTTGGCAAAGCCTCAACAGCTCTGGCGAAAACAGAATTGGAATTATTCTTATTATTATTTTTTTTACCATATGCAATTTAACATTAGTAAAATCGTTAATATTTTCTAAAACAAAGAAAAGCTGAGTAGGCAAAAGTCATTATTATATTTATTTACTAAGAATGCATAAACAGTTTAATTGATTAAAATTGTAGTGCAGGATGAGTGTGGGTTTCGACAGCAATTTCTTGCAGTTTTAATAACTGAATATATGATTTTCTTATGTGTCTTACAGCAAAATCTTGTGGGCTTACAGCAAAATCTTATTTTGTAGGTGGAAAATCCTACTCCCAAAACACGACTTCAAGAAGTTCAGTTGAGAAGAACAGGTAAGCAGCTGGGTCAGGCAGTTGCAATTACAGGGGAAGAATTTGCAACATGCAAAACAGCTTGCTTGTAGAATCTCAACTCGGCCACTATCTCACATACTACCCTTTGCTGTTTAAACCAATTTTTGGTTTGGAGGGTATTGAATAATACCATGTACAGGAAGTGAGAGAAATAGATTAAATTAGCGTTTCCTAGTGGGGCATAAAAATTCAAAAGAGACAAATGTACTGATCTTAACTAGAATTGGAGATAATTAGCATATCAACATGAACTGAAAACTTACCAAAAATGTACATCAAGAAAATGTGCATGACCAGTCACGTGTCCCAGCGATAAATCTGCCAGACTTTAGAATGTCCAACTGGAGACCTACAAATAGATGGTAGCAAGCACCATATGCAGGGGGCTGCATCATAAGTGAACAGTTCAACCAACCAGATTTGTAGGATAAGGAACATGCTGTCATAATTCATCCGGAACTAAAATTAAAGATTGTTTGGTACACTTTTAAAGATTAATGAGAATCAGGTTGATGAAAACAACTGCTGTCACAATCCTCCTAAACAAACAAATTATATTTTGAAGGATCGACTGCAGTTGATGGCTGATGGACTTTTTTTTGTAAAGGTTGACTGAATGAGCCGACCTTCTCCAGTACCACAGATTATTCATATTAGCCATATGTTTTAAATTTTGATAGCCGAGAAAAGATTTCAGGAATAAATGCAGGAAAAGTTCCTACTAGTTTGAAGTACAGGACCAATGCCATTCATCACAAAAGCTTCAGAAAAGAGAAAAACCCAAAAAATGACATTGGGACGAAATTCTATAACCGAAAGTGGGAAGAACCATTTCAAACCAGAGTGAAAAATGAATTTTCAAGAACAGAAAAGAAGTTTCATGCTCTGAAAGTTAAAACAAAGATTTTGACTCATCAGGCTTTACAATCCTTGTTTCAACATTCGGCTGCTGAAAAAAAAAAGGCTTCTTGCTCTAGTTAGGGTCCGTTTGGCTCCACTTATGAAAGGAGCTTATGACTTCCCGCAGTGCGCACTACGATACTCTTAAAATGCATTTGGATGAGCGGTGCCTATCAGTACGCAGTTGTCCGTATTTTCAGGCAAGATCAGCTTTCAAATGCGCACGTACCAGAAGCATCAAAATGTGACTTTCGCAAAATCGGTTTCCCTAATACTCTTCCGCAGAAGTTGTTCTCCACAGACAACCCCAAACATAGCCTTGGTTGGAAAAACCAAAAGAAGAAGAAGAAGAAATGCCCCATAATTTTGACGGCATGGTCCAGTGTTCAGCTTAAATTTGTTCTATATGCCAGTGTCTAGGTATGTAGTACCAGGCTCGTGAGGAAATGCTCTTTCTGAAAGGGTTCATCGTTGGTTTTTGACCCTCAACAAACTTATCATTGTTTCGCAAGTTAGGAGCATGTGATTTCAGTCCAGATTCATGAACAAAAACCGAACATATTCATCAGCGATGAGGAATCAAAAGTAATAGATGAATACAAAAATGAGCGGAGATGGTTTAAACAAAGCTGAAAGGAATTTTTTCATCTTAAAAAAAAATTTAAAAATGAGATTATTGTAGACAATAGCTTCCCCTCACAACAAGATAAACAGGTGAATCAGCAGCAGAGGACCTAGTCAATCTATTACTGTACTTTAGTTTCACAAGCAAGAACAGCATCAACAGAACGAGCTAACACAACAGAAAACGAAACAGAGCTGCAAATTGAATCGAACAAAAGCCCAAATCTACGCTTTCCTCTGCAACGAATACCCCGACGGCGAAGAGCATTATCAAAAACCTCAAGCGAACAGCTAGAAGAAGGAGAAGAAGTGGAATTTGGGAAGATTGGTAGAAAGGAGCAAACCCCGAAAGTAATGGATCTAGAGAACAGCTCGGGGAAGAAGATCTGGTCGGCTGGTTGACGTCCTCCAATCGGAAAAACAATAGCTGCCAGAGGTGGGAAAGGAAGGGCGATAGAGAGAATTGCCGATTCCATTTGGGGTTTTCTCTTCTGGCGCAGAGATCTTTTTCCGTATACGTCCATGTCTGCTTTCCCTCCACGATTGCAGAGCACCGGCCTCAACAGGGAAAGATAACCGTCTGCCCGTGCTTCCGTTCCCATTCCACTGTCAGACGTAGCTGTAAAAAGGAAGGAGAAGGGACGAGAGAGAGGGAGCATATAAGTAATGAAACGCCATAACATATAAATTAATTACCTACGTCATTTTCAAGAATTAAATTTATTGAAATATTTATTTCTAAGTTTTACTAATATTACTTCCATAAACATTATACACGTAACTTTTTTTGTTTTTTAATAGAATTTTTTAAAATAGAAAAAAATAATGTAATATAGTAAACGTAATAATAGAAAGTAAAAAAAGAAAGTTAAAACTGATAGGTTAAATGTTTAGGTAATTGTATATAAATAATTGAAAAATAAGATAGTTATGCATAAAAGAAGTGAAAAAATAATTAAAAAATAAGATACTTATGAAAAGTGAAAAATTTTAATTTAAAAAGTTTTTAAATAAACAAATATCTCCTAAGTATATTTTATCTTTTTTGATAAATGATTAAGTGCCCAAATTTTAACCATACCCAAAGTTCAATAATACCTCTTTATTTATTCATATAATGATCCTAATCTTTTCAAAGCAATTATTCATTACCTTCTCCATTGCAAAGGTTGCTAGGGCATAAGTTAATTGGTTTTCATCCCATAAAACATGAAGAAAATGCACACGATCACGTTTTAAAGAAAATTTTTTTTGGGTTAAGTATGGTGCTTCATAAAAATGAGAACTATTCACGTGTAGATGATGCAGTCCATTTACAAAATGAGTCCCATATATATTAGAGTGCTATAATACTCTTTGCAATTATTTATTTATATAAAAAGCATATAGTCGATGGTTTAGATGTTGAAAAAAAAATTTTTAAAATTGTTACTTACATCAAACTATTTTATTATGTTGATTTTATACTATTTTTAGATGAGACCCATACATAGTGTGTTTGGAAAGTGATAAAACTTTTGTATGAAAATTTTTTGTTTAAAAGTTGTAAATATAAAAAAAAATGATGTGATATGATAAAGGTAATGATGAGTAGTAAAGATAATAAAGTTAAAATAAATAAGTTAGTCGTATAAGTAGTTGTGTGGAAATGATTGAAAAGTAAGGTAACTATATAATAAAATGTGAAGAAATGATTAAAAAATATAGTTATGGAAAGTGAAAAATTTTAGCTTGACATATTTCATTTATTACCAAACACATCCCTAATTTGGATGAAAATTGGTATATTAATAAAGTAAATAATTTTAAATGCAACAGGTGGAGTAGATTTTCTATTTTTGATCAAGTTGGTCCCACAATGCATGGGCTGTACGGTGTAGTCCGAATGCACTAGAATATTTTCCCATAAAAATTATCAAATTTTTTGAAATATACTTATAAGATTTGACCAATATTACATCCGTGTTCCTAAGTTTGCTAAGTTTGCAAATATGCCCAAAAGGTTGGCATGAAATTGCAACTATGTTCTTTCTATTAGGATGTCGTTAGACTTTTATGTAAAATAACGATAATGTCCTTTAAGAAAAATCATATACTTTTAATTTTTGAAAATATTATAAGTATATTTGCAAAAAAAAAAATCTAAAATAAAAATACATGTAAAAATATATAAAATAATAAAAATGCACAATATTTGGAAAAATTGCAAGTTTATCACTTGGGTTAAAAGCGCATTAGTATTTTACATAAAAGTCTAACGGAATCCTAAATGAAGGGAAACAGTCACAATTTTATACAAATCTTGTGGGTATATTTGTAAATTAGACAAATTTAAGGATACAGATGTAATATTGGTCAAATCTTGTAGGTATATTTGTAAAAATCTCTTCTAAAAACGTATAAAAGGAACATTGCAACTAGGTAGGTATATTTGCAATATGATCAGAGCATACTTGCAAATTGTCATTTTTTTTGTAATTCTCGAATATAGGTCTATATTTTATAGATTTGCAGTACGAGTAAACTATAGGAATAATATACAACTGCTGTAACTAGATCACCTTGTGTCATTGAATAGTTTGCACAAACATCTAAGAGGAAAATTACGGGCTTATCCCAAATACCCGCTAACTTTTGCATATATCCCAAGTATACCATATTATGATACTAATTCAAACCCAAAACTTGGTTTAAACAGCAAATGTGTAGAGCATGTGAGATAGTGGTTGGGTTGAGATTCTACAAGCTTGCTGCTTTGCATTTTGTGGACTCTTCTCCTGCAATTGCGACTGCCTCATCCAACTGCTTAGCTGTTCTTTCCCAATTGAACTTCTTGAAGTTGTTTTGCCAAGTAAGATTTTCTGCCTAAAATATAAGGCTCATGAGCATGGCCTGATCACAGGCAAAAGTTGAAGAAAAATATGGGTTATTGAATGTGGTGTCATTCATTTAAACCAATTTTTTGTATTATATTCACAGTCCGAAGCTTGTAATAAATGATATGCATGCGTTGAATATCTTGTGTTGTAAGTGACTTGATCACTTCTTTTGCTTCTGCATTGTGCGGACTCTTCTCCTGCAATTGCAACTGCCTCCTTCAGCTGCTTCGCTGTTCTTGCTAACTGAACTTCTTGAAGTTGTGTTGTGCAAGTAAGATTTTCCACCTACAAATTAAGATTTTGCTCTAAGGCTCATAAGAAAATCATTCTTTGGTTATTGAAACTGCAAGAAACTTGCTGTTGAAACCCAAACTCTTTTTATATTATATTTTTAATCAATTAAACTATTTATGCATCCTTGGTAAGTGAAAATACATGACTTTTACCTTCTCGTCTTTTCTTTGTTTTTTAAAAACATTAACGATTTTACTAATGTTAAATTGCATACACAACCCTTATCTAATTAAATAGGACAATTTTGAAGAATGGAAAGTTTTTTAATTTGAAAAGTTTTTAGTTTACCTAAACACACCCTGTATAACAGTAAACGGGCTGTCTTATGACCCATCACGTGCTGCCTAAGCACACCCCCTCGGGCCTCGATCAACAGGGAAAAAGACCAGTGCTTGCATTTCAATACCATTTTCACTCATACCGCAATTATGGGAGCCTGATTTCATGCACCTGTGTAAATAATTATTTTTTTAATATTTTTTACATGATTGTTAATTCAAGTGTATGTAATGTGTGTATCAATTTTTATCATTTTTAATTTTTTTATTTTTTAAAAATAATTGACGTTTTAGTAATTTCAAATTATATAAGTATATTTACAATTATTATGGTGAAACTATGTGAGAATATTTGCAAATTATCCTTATTGAATTAATATCTTAAAGTCATTTCAATAAAAAAAAATCATGTGGTTTTTTTTATTTTTATCATGTGGGTTTTTATCCCCTATAAAAATAAACAAAATTTATGCGGTCCACTTAATTGTTTTAAAATAGTCACTATTTATTTAATGGGCATCGCTTCTTCACATAATTTTATTCATTTTGACCTACCTTAATGATGATATTAGATATTTTCCGCGCTGCAATATTGTACTCGAATGTAAATCAAAGGCTACTGATGATTTATGAGCATGGAAGAGTATTATGCAATCTTTTAGGCTCATCAAGGCTGGCAGCAAATGATGGAAATTGGCTGTCAATTTTTTCAAAGGACAGGTGGGCCTCAACAGCTAGTAATAGTCAATCGATAGACAAAGTTGGACCTCTACCAATTGGTATTCATGATCACATTACAGTTTATTACTTCATTGACCTTACACAGATATAAAAGGAAATGACACTAATATTCATTCTTTGTTCTAATTTACTGGAGAATATGAGCTATTAGGAATAAATATTTTGCCGAAGGAGTCCAACAGCAGTTTGCTGCCATGCTCCCACCTTAGGCTGGATGAGGATGTGATGATGCTGTGGGATGGAAAAGGTGTCATTGTATATTGAAAATAGAAAAAAAAAAAATTTATTGGGATTAGGAAAAAAAATGTATTGAAAATGAAAATTAAGTTGTTATTTTTCTGAAATGTGAAATTTTTTTTGGAAAAGGGAGATTTTATTTCATTCGAATCTAATTTTCATTCCATTCTAGAATTAAACAAAATGGAAGCAATATAAGGATACTCACCTGCTAATAAGCAATGACCAAGGAGGCTATATTATTGCAAAATGCTGGAAGAAATGAGGCATCGTCGACTCCCAATCAATGGAAGCCATGGATACTCCAATGACAAAGTATAGACATTAATTACAAGGAAAACTTATTTTCTTGCTAGAAGCCCAACATTTTCAAGGGATTCTATTTCCTTGCAAATAATGAACCTTTATTTCCTTGAACGAATCATTAATTGCATAAAATCCTACATTTGTAAGGGACCTTATTTCCTTGCCAATAGTAAACTTTTAGCAGGGAAATCATATTCCCTTTTAAAAAATTATTGCATAAAATTTAGCATTAACAGGGGACCTCGGTTGCTAATATTTCCTCGTAAGAAATTGTTGCATAAAATTCAACATTCACGGGGGACCTCATTTCAAAACAAATTTTTAGTAAGAAAATAATATTTCTTTGCAAAAAATTGTTGGATAAAATTTAACGATTGCAAGGGATCTTATTTCCTTGCCAATATTGATCGCCAATAGTTAGCTAGGAAATAATAATCCTTGCCAATGAATGCAGATAATTTTTTTTGATTGCATAATTACAAATAGAAATGGACCTTCTGCGATATTCGATCTCAGAACAACACTTGTGCACCCAAGTATGTTACCATTGGGCCATGATCTGGTACACATGGATGGATATTTTATAGTAGATATTTACTATAAACTTATTGTGTAAAAGTAGATTCATAGTTTAGATGGTTAGAATTTTGATAGTTGCTCCATTTTTATTTTTGTTGGTATTGTATAATATGACAACTTAATATTACAATCTGGCTCATTTATTTAGGAGATGACAAACTCTCACGTATCTTTTAGGGAGACAATATGCTCTCATCTAAATTTGACCGTCGCTCCTTCTATTGATCTTAATGTTACCAAAGGGATAAATTACAGTGATTTCTCAAAGTTTTTAAGTTTCCGTAGAAATTTGTGTGCTTATGTTGAGAGATGGTTATATTATATAAATAAATAATCTAATAAGAGATCTTTCCTGCAATTTTCTCAAGTTCCTAAAATTTCTTCTTCAATCTGCTATGTAATTTCATTTTCTCGGCTGCAATTAAGCAAGAAACGCAACATCTCGTCAGTGAGCTTGGTATCTATTTCTATCCCTATCTTTTTTCCTACCTTTTTTTGACCTTTGCATTGAGGAATTTTTGTCATTGCTTTTCTAAAGTATTATACTATTATTACGTTATAATGCTTATGCTAATGTATTTATGGATTTTTCATAATTTACTGTAGGGCTTCGTCTTTAAGAAAAAATGCTGCTGCATATGCACGTTTTCGGCGGATATGTAAAACACCAAACCAATTAAAAGGGGTGTAAGAGAGGGCTCTCGATCGGGCGTTAAAACAGGAGGCAAAAAAAAAAAAAAAGAGACCGGAAAAAGAGAGAAGAAGAAGGAAAGGAAGAAGAAGAAGGAAGAAGGGAGGGAGGAAGGTAAGCTGCCACCCCCGTTGCTGCCATCAACATCCTGCTGTCATCGTCGCTGGTTACCGGTCACGGGAGGTAAGGGAGAAAATGGGTTATTTTGTTGAATTTTTGTAATTTTTGCCCAAATCATACTAAAAAATATGAGAATTTTGCTTAAATACTTTAGATAAACATGTATGAAAGTAAAATATATAAATTTGAGTAGTAAATTTAACTTTTTACGAATTCAAGAGTTGAAATAGGTAGGGTTTTGATTTTTACGTCCGAATATTGATGGGAAACGTTGGTGCTTTTGATAAATTCATGGATGTGATAATATTTGAAACCTAAATCATGAAAATGGAAGGCTAAAATTAAGCCTAAGTGTAAAATCAAAAATTCAAAAGTGGTATATCTGAAATCTCTTATTCCGAATTATGATAAAATAGTAGCAAATGCTACTAGGATGTGTTATTTATAAATTAATATGCCCGATTTGAAGTAGAAAGAGGAAAATTTGAGACTTTCAACTACCCGTGGATATTGGGTAGTCTCAAAAATATAGGCTAAACATGGAACTTTTAGAGTATTTTGCCTAAATATTATTTAGGGGTAAATTTTAAGTTATTTTGAGAGTTAAAAATACAATAAAAAATTATAGATGTATTATACTAAATTATAGGTAGGGTATCTGTGTCAAGATGTTATGCAAAATTAGTAAACAGCCAATTTAGAGTGTGTTTGATAATAGATAAAACTTTTAATGAAAAGTTTTGAAGAGTAAAATTTGTCCAATGATGTGATACGATAGAGGTAATGGTGAAGCATAAAGAAGATGAAGTTAAAATAGAGAGTTCGTTGTGTGAGTAGTTGTGCAAAAATAATTGAAAAGTAAGATAGTTATATAGGAAAATGTGAAAAATAATTAAAAAATATGGTAGTTATGAAGAGTGAAAAGTTTTTTATTGAAAAATTTTAACTAAACATTTTTTGCACATTGCCAAACACACCTTTACACAATATAGAAATGATTTGATACATTTTAAAATGCCTAACATGTATATATATTTAAGTTGGGTATTTAATAGATGGAAAAAATGTAATTGGAGTAAATGCCCTTAAATGATCTATTTAATTATAAATATAAAGCAAATGTCATTATAATTATATGGGGGTTTAAATGAAAATATTTTCCTTATCAAAGGAGTCTCGTGGACTCTTTTTGAAAAAGGAAAGCTAAAATTAGCTTTTAAATCAATACATTCTTAGACCTTAAAATTAGAATACAATGCATAGTGATTTAAGTGAATGTTTAGTTATATTTATTAATTTTGATAGGAAAAGGAAAGGAGAATGTTGAAGATACTACTTAAGATTCCGAGGTAAGCAAGATTTTTATATTTAACGAATTGTTATGAAAAGAGTTTTTATTTTGCCACTTACTTTGAGAAAGGATATTTGTAATGAATGTTCATGTTATGTTTTATGCGTTTCCTTTGAAATATGTCCAAATCAAGTTATTTCCATAGGCATTCTAATTAAATTTTATACAAACAATAAAACCTTTGAGAATGACCATTATCCTATTTTCATCATTTCTGTATATACGTTTATGCTGTTAACACATGCTTTTGAACTTGATTTCTAAAAACAAGTCATTTCTTTATGATTAGTTGGGCAAACTTCTTTCATGACATAAATGCATTTGATCACTTATATGAATGAAATTCATGCATGAAAATGAATGTTAAGCTATGCTAAGGTTGTAATTGGATAGGTAGTCTGTCTTTGGTATTGCCTCACTAGTGCATCTAATGCACAGGTGAATGATCACTTAGTAAGTGTCATCCACTAAAAAGGGTAAAATGTCATTGAGTGATGCATGTCTGTGATTGTATTTCACTCTCATGCATATATAATATTTCCATGGAGGTTTTCACGACTTTTCTTTTTAAACAACTTTTGCTTACTGGGTTCTTTGAACTCACTGTTTTCATTAAACAGTTGTAGAATATCATGATACTAAAAGCTATGGAGACTTCGCTGAGAACATGGGCAATGAAGTAGAGAATTCTATGGACTTGTATATTTGAGTTGCGATGTAATTAACTAGACTTTAGAAGTGCTAGAATTTTATTTGAAATTTCTAAAGTATGATTTCTTCTTATATTGGTGTAAATTGTAGATATATATGTTTTGTGTATGGCGTTGAAGATATTTGAAGTTTGTTTCTTTTTATACTTATGTGAATTGTATGGATTTATGTGTTGTGTACAATAGAGAAATATTTGAAGTATGGAGGATATAATGTGTATACGACGAATGTGTGAAGAAAAGGGAGTGTTTGTGTTTATAAAGAATTGAAACAAGTTATTTCTTCTGGTAAAAGGTTATGTGATGAATATTTATATTTAGAGAACGTTCTAATTACAAAAGGGATGTTGTCGAAATTTTTATATAAGTTTTTTTTAAAAAAATTAGACCACTTTTATTGACTATTTGGTGTATGAATGCAAGTCAAAGTTATGGACTTCACCACTTCTAAAAGATTCTTGACATGAAATCCTATGGCAAATTCGACGTATAGAGATGTCATAGGTGGGGACGCTACATTTACATGTAAATATATATTTTAAAGAAAATACAGACCTTGCCCTTTTTTATTTGGACGAAACTTTGTCTCTTAACTAAAAACAAATTATGCAAAATTCATTAACTGAAATAGTTTTCACATCATTGTCAAGGTGAGCCACAATGAATGTGGTTACACTCAAAACTTCTTAATAACTCAATTACATAAAAGAATAACCATTTTAATTAAGTATATTTTATTATTAAATACTATGGATGGAATCGATTATGCAAAATTATTTAATATGCCTCATAAGCTGCACACTGGCGGCCAACTAGACGCCATCACATTTGTGAGGGCAATGAGCTGCTATTTGATTCTCAGCCCTCTCGGTGAGTCTGAACACTAGTTTGGGTGGGAGAAATGTGTCTCCTTGAAATTAGAATTGAATGCAATGTGTCTTCCCCAAAAAAAGACAAGAGCAATGTGTCTCTTTTGAAAATTTGTAAGAATATCTCTGGTCTCGATCATAATAGAAATTGAGATAATCGTATATACACATAAAAAAAAAAAAGGTTTCGCCCGGGTGCACTCTTTTTGGTTTTTATGGGGTGTCCTCTTACTTTAAGAGAGAAAGAGGTGACAAAACAAGAGAAACAATAACAATGTCAGCAGTTTCACATACGGTATACATAAGTGGCAAAATACTTCATTATCACATATCAAGGAGCAGCAGCTTCATTAATTTGCAGAAAAAACCAAGCAACCATTTTCTTCGGGTGGCAAAATGCAGCTTGTTCCCAAATATTCCAGTGAAAATCTAAGTGGCCGCTGATTTGCCTTTTCCAGGAGCTTGAAAAGGCTTTTATATGACGATGATTGTCTTCACAGCCAGAACAGAAAATAATCCATGATAAGTACTTACTCGTGGTTTGTCAAGGTACGCGGTGTGACCATTTCGTATGCTGAGGTGCACTGGCAAACTCAGTCTTATATAAGCCGTTTATTAGCACGTAGTTGCGATGACCTGAACCATTAAAATTGCAATTAAGAGCTTCCGGCAAACCCAAGAATAATGAGGAGAATGACTGAAATTAAAAGAAGAGAAACAGGGAGAAAGAACACCTGCTTCTGGAAGAATATGCGTGATAGAATGCTTATGGGGATAAACAGGAAGAACACACACAAGATTATTCAGTCAATGCCTACTACTAGTTGAACAATGCTACCGACGTTAAGCGATTTAGGCCCTGATAGATGTGCCGGAGCTACATAAAAAACAATCGTATCCCTACTCTCTATCTCATTCAATCTTTGGCAAACTACTGCAGAATTGATTTTTTTTTTTTTTTTTTTTTTTTTTTTTTTTTTTGAGGTTCTGCAGAATTGAAATATTAATTAAACGAGTTCCCGGAAATGTCAGTTAGCATTTCCTCGCAATCCTAAAAGCTTTTACTAAAATGAACCTTTATTTTAAAAAGAAATTCAGCATTTTTCGGAAGAAGCCACCAACCACTTCCGAAGCTTTTGAAATCATAGGCAATCGAAAAAGCACGGCCAAATAGGCTCTTACTAGTTAAACCTACCTCAAGACAAAGATGATCATACCCTGTTTAAATCACAACTAACTTATTAGGTAGATTTCATACCATTTTCAGATGGATCTGATTTGGATGAATATCAATATAATATTGAAATAAATAATTCCAAATACAATTGAGAGGTTGAATTTTAATTTCACGATTGATTGAGCCCCGCAAGAAAAGAAATGGAGAAATTAATAGAGGGAAGAGGTTACTTGTATATATTCATATGGCGCTTCATTTCCTCCGAAATATCATAGCTGTCGTAAGGGGTCACCACCATTTTGAAATTGCTCTTCTTCTTCTTCTTCAGGTGTTCCACTCCTTCTGGTACTCTGCTCATTTTTTCACAGAAATAGATATTTAGGCGCGAAAGCTTGGGAGTTGCCTCCGCCTCGAATGTCAACCTTTTCAAATGCTCCAACTTCTCCAGGTGCAAGCATTCGAGAGCAAGAAATCCTCCTCCACGGCGCCAAGTCATGTGGGTGTTCTTGTACGATTTTTCCATCAATCTCAAAATACGTAGGTTTTCCAGCACGCCTAACGTCCTCACATCCTTTTCTTCTAATTGGGAGTATGTCAAGGTAAGCTTTGTGAGACTGACAGGAAATTTATGTGATTCAGGCAAATTTTCGAGCTTGCCGTTGAGTGAGAGCTTGCGAAGATTTGAAATTTTGTCAAGGGGCGGCAAATTTGGGATTGAATGCGTGGGGTCCTGAACCGAAATGGACAAAGATTGGAGGGATACCAATTTGGCAACATATTCATAGTACTTATTATTATTATCATTATTTGGATCGATGGTGATGCCTAGTTTTCTAAGGCGGCGGCAGTTCTGCAGCCATGCACCTGCACATAAGTTGGTGAGGGTCTGGAGGTTACTCAGGAGAAGCTGAACAGCTTTGGATGCAGATGCTTGCTGTTGCTCTTCTAGAATGCTACTGGCGCCGATCACTCCATATTTGAAGCCATGGGGAGACTTGAGCAGAACATGTCTCAGCGATTGCATCTTGTGGATGGAGCAGCTGCTGCTGGGTATTCGGATTCCATACGGATAATAGCATTCTAGTGTCTGCAGGCTGTGGAGTTTATCGATCGATCCTGGGAAGGTGATGGGACGACGCCCTCGGTCGAGGAGGCCGCCGCCTTGTACGAGGGCGACAGTCAACGCAAGGTAGCGCAGGTGGACGAGACGGCCTATTTGGCTTGGAACCTCTTCGATTTCTGCTTTCTGCAGATCTAACACCCTCAGCAATTTGTACTCACCAAATAGCCAATTTACCCATCTGTAATCCCCAAATACAGACTGGAGAAGCTGCTTTCCCAGTTTCTCCTTCCCCTTTTTCGGGTAGATAAGCACCGACCGGAGGCTTCTTCTCACGCCTGAAATTGAAATATCCTCCTCTTCCTCCTCTTTCTGATCATCTGTGCTTGCTCCGCCACTACTGCTACTGCCGTGGATTGCTAAACGTCGAGCTCTAGTGGAGAATCTGCTTGCAATAGCTGTGGGATTCTGAGGATGATGACGGACTTGCAAGAAGTTATTTGCCTTTGCTTCCGAGAGGGCAACATGGTGCAGGAGACTCTGAATTCGGCAGCTCTTGATTCCTCCGGTGGAGCTTGTTTCCACCACTTGAACCAGGCTTCTCTGCACCAGCCCTAGCAGACAATCTTCCCCTACATCCTCCAAGCTCTCCTCCGCTCGCTCCTCCAGCAGCCCCTCTGCAGCCCACATGCGAATGAGCTTCCTGGCACGGACCTCCTCGGGAAAGCCGGCCAGGTACAGAAAGCATGGCTTGAGCTGCTGGGGGAGATATGTGTAGCTTAAATGCAGGATCCCGGACGTTCTCTTCTCCCCCTCAGTCAACAGATAGCTGGCGCTTTTGCTCGCGCGCTCCCAAGCCGAATCCTCCACCTTTCCGGCCAACACCCCTGCAATGGAAACGATCGCGAGGGGCACGCCGTCGCATTTTTTCACAATTTCTTTTCCCCAAGGCTCCAGTTTCTTACGGCGGGACTCGTCCATCCCTCCCATATTTGTTTTCTTCATGAAAAGTTTCCAACGGTCTTCTTCGCTCAAAGGCGGCAGAGTTATAACCCAACGGCTCCAGTTTCTCGGATCCCCTGCCGCGTGACGGCCGACGTCTGCGTCACGGGAGGTGAGGATGATTCTGCTACCATTCTTAGGATCAGGGAACAATTTCGCCAACTCGTCCCAGTCGCTGTTATCCCAAACGTCGTCCACAACGATGAGATACCTGTTCTCTCTCAGAACCTTGTCAATTTTATTCCTCTCTTCTAATCTGAACTGGGCACCCAGACTCTCGTAAATGGATTCCTGAGAGCACTCCCGCGAAACAAACACCCACGCGCGCAGCGGGAAGTTTGCCTTGACGCTTTCGTTGTTATAGAGCTTATTGGCGACGGCGGATTTTCCCAAACCGGCCATGCCAATGACACATAAAACCCTCCGCTCCCGATCTGCATCTGCCGTAGTCTTCGTCAGCAGTTTCACCCATTTGGGCAGTTCCTTCCTGAAACCAATCAGCTTTTCATCTTGGGCTCCTCCTGATCCATGCCGCGGGTGATACTGGGGAGACGAGAGCATTCGTTTTTCTCTTGGGCCGCCGGGACCTTTAAATGAGATGCTGCTGTAAATACCATGGCCCTCCGAAATGGAACGGAGGCGTTGTCTCAGCCATTCCACCTCGGAAGCCACTTCACGGCATGCTGCCACCTCGTTCAAGATGAAAACGTACCTCTTCAACTGGCCCCAGCATCCTTCTGCCTCCCTCGCATACGCGATTCTCAGGAAGAAGATGTCGATGGCTTCCTCGGCGCGGTACGCCAGATCTCTCACCTCCTGTGTCCAGTTCTTCGTCACCTCACTTTCTTCCTCCTCCATCCCGTCTGCATCTTTTAAGAAGCATCCCATCCGCCGGAATTCAGTCTCCACCCACTCCATCTGTGCCCTCGCCCCGCGCAGCAGAATAATGTCCTCACTAAGCTCCTCACGGAGCTTACCCACAAGGAATGAAACAGCTGACGTAGCGCTTGCCATTTTTACCACTCTCGCTCAATTTTCCCCCTTTCTCTCTATCACCACCCAAAATCCCTCTGTATTGTATTTGATACTTGTATGGAGGCAGATAGCCATTTTTAGAGGCGGACCACAACAGCAGCTACTCACTTCTCCTAGCTCCTCTTTCAACACCCGAAATCCCGCTGTCGCCCACTTTTTTTTTTTTTGTGTGTGTCCTTTTCAATCTGTCAGCCCAAAATTCTACTCGGACTTTCCTTTTCTTTCTCTTATATATGGAACGCGATCCACTGCACTCCGGTGCATTGAACCATTTTTTTTTATTTTTTTAAAATTTTTTGGTATGTAAATGTCCATAAGAAGCAAGCAAACAAGCCAAAGGCAAACCTTAGAAGATTGCTTCCTCCTTAAAGCCTTCCTGAGCAAAGCCTCCTTCAGAGAACCCTATCCAAACAAAAATCCCTCTCAAACTTCTTTGTATCTCTGTCTCTCTAACATTATGGTCTGAATCATGTAACCCCTCTTTCTCAAACTTTCAAACATTGTAACAAGATCTTAACTAAACGACTTATATATATCTTACAAGTTATAAGACAATCAAACTCTTGGCGTGCGACTTGTTATGCCTCTGGAAAGCGAAATGAGTTTTTATTTTCAACTTGTACTTTAAATTTCTACTTTTTGCTTCAAACTCATTGTAAACTTTGATTGTCAATCAAACTATTCTTTACTTGCAACTTTATTTTCGCATGCATGTGCATCTAAAGAAAGAAACAATCAAGATAGAAATTTAGTCAAAAGAAAATAACAATTTTTACAAAACATATTTCTTTTCTAAAATAGTTAAAATTCAGTGGTATTTTTAGTAATCCACTGATTTTTAAAAATCCAAAAAATGCTTTAAAATCTACAAAAATGTTAAAAATTGATACATATGTTAAATACACTTAGATTAACAATTGTGTAAAAAAAAATTTTTAAAAATTAAAAAGTGAGTGAAGTACACCCGGGTGCATGCATAAGGCTGAATCCTGATAATTCAGCCGAACACCAATGCAAATGTCCACTACTCTTTTTTTATTATTTGGTATCACTATTTATTTTTTTCCAATGTTCTTTTATTATTGTCAGGGCTGTTAATGGTCATGGTTAACTCGTCAATTCGCTCCTCTAATCCATTTATAAATGAGTTTAGGATTAAAATTTTTGAATAAATAAGTTATGATCTACCAACCCGTTCAACTATTTAATTAAATAAACAAATTAAAATTAAAATTTTATAACTTATTAACCTATTTAATAACCATTTTAACCCATATAACTTGTTCAACTCGTTTAAACCCTTTCAATTTATTAAAATTATATACATATAAATATAAACCCCTTGGTTATTTTTCTCTACCAAGTTTTTCTCAATTCACCTAATTTTTATTTTTTTACTGCTAGCCCAATTTCATTTTCTGTTACTGCTATATTTTCATTTCATGTGCGCCAAAAACACCCTCCCACATCACCATGTGAGATCATCATATACCAACAAAGTATAGGCCTTTAGGATGTGTGTCATATAATGCGTTAACAAATCGTCAACCCGTTTATTAAATGAGTTAATAAACAGATTATGACTAAAATATTTTAAATAGGTTAGGATTAAGATTAGACTTAAATATTTCCAACCTAATCCGTTAACACCTATAGTTATTATTTGGTATCATACAACATGACATTTGATACTTTTTTTTGATTTCTTAATATATGTTACAATCATCTCAACGGTTCCTTGATTGGTTGGTATCACAATCACGCACATAAGATATTCTAAACAAACTCCTCAAACAGTTCTATAATCATCTACAAATTTCTAAAATTTTTCCTAAACCAATCCTGTAACATGGACAGTGAGGAGATTGGAGCAAATTGATTCAATGCACCCCATTGCAAAACCCATTTTTTAAAATTTTTTTTGCAAATTTTTCATGATATTGTTAATATAAATGTATTTAACATGTGTATCAAAATTTACCATTTTTGTAGTTTTTAAATTTTTTTCCGATTTTGTAAATTTTGTAGTTTTTAAATTTTTTTTCCGATTTTTAAAAACCAATGACATTTTTAGTAATTTTAGATTAACAATTTCATGAAAAAATTTTCAAAAAAAATTAAAAAGTGGATTTTAAAAAATGGGTTTTGCGTTGGGGCTCATTGAATCAGTGCACGAGATTGGAATGTTCAATTAATTTTAAAAATGTGTGTGGATGATGTGGTGTGAGATGAGTAAAATGAAAATAAATAAGTAGTTGTATAATAAAAATGATTGAAATGTAGAGGTAAAAATAGAAAAAGTAAAATAGTTAGGTAATTAAGATGTTAAAATTATTCCTTAAAAATTTGCTAGAATAGATGGTAAAGTTTGTTTGCCACTAACACCTTTTACCAAATAAGCCTCCAAAACTGTACCCCCCCAACCAAAAAAAAAAGCCTCCAAAGAAGCTGGTATAAAATATTTTAGTGGCTTGAATAAAATGAAAAAAGGCATAACAATTTAATGATAATGGGATGGAAAATGAGATTAGAATGTAATAACGTGTATTTAAAATAGAAAAGTAATATAAAAAGTGGTATTTGAGAACGGTAGATTATATTAGAAAATGAAAAGGAAATGTAAAATCACGGCCCACTTAATCCTTTTAAATATTTTCGAACGAGCTTGTAAGTTTTTATTTTTTGATATTAATGCGTGAATCATTGGGGAGAAAAAGTTATCAATCATTCCACACATTTTTCAATCACGTGTTTACGAAAGAGTTAAAAAAATGAAAAAGTTTATCCCACCACTTTCAAGAGAAAAGTCTTTTTTGTCTACCAAACACACCCCACGGTCCGTTTGGTAGTTTACAACCACCACCTCTTTTCCTTGCAAACATTACAAAAGATGATCCGACATTTTAAATTTTAACTACCCTGCTGCTTCTATTTTTATCCATGTACTGTACTTGCTTTTCATACAACTAACTACCCTGCTTCTTCTATTTTTATCCATGTATTCTACTTGCTTTTCATACAACTACCTGCAGTTCTAACTTTGCTTGAATCTGATCGCGTGTTAAAAATATTCATTTTCTTATAATCTGTATAAGATAAGGATGAGATGTTGTTAGGGATAAACTTTAGAAATTTGGATTACTGGGAAGATGTTTATAAAATTGTTGTTAGGAAACTGTAAGAATATATGGAATCTTAAGTTTTATAATTATTTTTACCCACTATATTAGAAAGGGATAAATGAAAAATCTAAAATTGGTAAAAACTGGAAAGAAATTGCAATAAATGAAAATACTAAATTTGGTTGACGAATTGAGAAGAGAATGAGATGAATTTTTATTGATGAAAGTTTATTTTAAAAAGAAACGAATTTACAGATTTTGAGTAGAAACTAAGAGGCAGATTCACAATATTAAAAAGGATAAAAATGAAAAGTTATTTTTCAGACAAAGGATCTTAATTTGAGGTTCAAATGATGAAAATTTTAAGTTTTATATGAACTTATAATTTAACCTAATGGGCAAGAGAGACTAATCTAAAAAAGCATAAAGTACATGAAAAGGATACAAATACTAAAAAGGAGGCTATTTTGTAATTATTAAAAGAGAGGAGATATTTGGATATTAAGTTGTGCAACTGACATTGATTTGAAGATTAAATTATGTAAATTATAAGTCCTAATATAATTTTTTACAATTTTATCTATTATATAATGGGGGAAAATATAATAACTATTAAAATAAGTAAAATAAAATAAAATAAAATAAAATAAATAAGCATTAATAGAGAGAGTTGGCAGGCAAGCGTTGGCAAGCAGCAATGGGCTCTTTAAAATAGTGCAAAAGTTCCGCATGAGAGAATGCATACAAACAACAAGATAAAATGTAGAGACTATTGGGTTGAGGTTCAAAAGAAAACTTGCCAGATTCTCATATTTGTCTTAGTAAATCCCTCAGTAGGTACGCTAATTAGGTAAGCAAAAGTTTTCATGCTTTATTGTTGAAGATTCCATAAGAATTTTAAGTGTTTGTAATTCATCTACTTTTTTAAACTCTATAAATTCGCTAAATTCACAAAATTAAAAGTATTTGGTGAATCTATATTAAATAGGGAACCTAGTTATGTGCATAGAGGAAAAATTCGAGCTCGTTTGGGCAGTTTTTGTAACTGCCTTAACTAACAGAGAGGAGAAGAGAACGACTAGAGAGGGGGAAGAAAAAGAAATATTCCAATTTCGACATTTGAAGGAAATTTTATAGAAAACTCTATGAATTTGTGATTTTGCAAAAATATATCTATTTTTAAAAAATTATAAAAAATCCAAATCTTGATGGAAAATCTACAGGAGATATTTCTAAAAAGAGTATTATATAATACTCTCATGATTTGTGAAGAAATATCATAATAAAAATTTCAAAAAATTGCAGAAAGCCCCTCAATGATGAAATATTTTGCAAAAATTCCTTATATTGGCTAGAAATTGATAGAATGATTTTCGAAAAATATTTTATATAAAAATTCATTGTCTAATCATTAAAAAATGTTGGTGGTAGCTCACGCTGGCAACACATGGTGGCCAATGAGTTGTTAAAAGTGTTTTTGACGTAACTTTTAATATCGATGTTTGATTGATGATCTAATTGTCAATTTCTATATTTTTAGACATTTTGAATTCATCGGATGGATTATATTATGCATAAAAGATTGTTATTAAAAGATATTCATGAGCAGATTTTTAATGGTGGAGATTTTACTTGATTATGGTTAATTGAGATGATAATAGAGACTTCTGAGCATCAAGATTATCATTTAACATTAATTCTAATTGAGATAAATTTTCAAAGTTGATATAAGTGAAATTTTATTAAATTCAAAGGACTATCTTTGTTAGATGGTAATCTGAGCATGCTGAACTGAAAGAAAGTATAATTGGTATCACTATTGAATAATGGCATCATTTAAGGGTAAATATTTAGATTGAAATGGTTAATGTGATTATGATTATCATGTTCAAATCTACTTGATATATTTATATGATTATTTTACGAATTTTTGAGTAAAACGAAATGCTGTGGAATTTTATAACTTTTGAATAATTGGACTTATGGAATTTATTATTAGAAAAATTGATAATGAATGGTGGATATAAATATTAGAAAAAATAATTAATTTTGAAAGAATATTATTATTTCAATAAGTGAGCACAAGTAAAGATATATCGGATCTAAGCATATTGGAATAAAATACAAGGTAAGCAGGATTTTTTTGAACTAATTTAATTATTTTGTGCATTTTTCGTGCACGTATGTCTTAGATGCCAATGATTTATATTTTTATTAAAATGGTTAAATTTGATTAAGGGCTTGATTTATTATGATGCCGAATTTGGAATATGATTTATGAACTAAGTATGTTAGCATTATATTTTCACATATGCATGTGTGCATTGAATGCTAGCATTACCATGAGCCATGACTGGTTGAGAAGTGTTGCTTGTGATGACTGATGACGATCGGTGACATACCTCCAATTGAGGACCAGGGTAAGATTTAGCCATCGATGGTTGTGGGCCAAGACAAACTATCTGTCTATTGTGACATTGCGATATTGTATTTGGATCGTGAATGTGTCAGACTATTTATTATTATGTGTTTTTTAGATCTGTAGATGTGTTCGGTTCTTTATTATTATGTGATATTTTGAGCTGTAGTTGTGTCCAATTATTTATTGCGGTAATATCTGAAGCCATGAATGTATCCAGCTATTTGTTGTGATGTAATATTTGGGGTCGTGAAGGTGTCCGACTAGTTATTGTGATGTGATAAGTGGAGCCGTTGGTGTATCCGGATATTTATTGTGATATCGTACTTGGAGATGTGAATGTATCTGACTATTCATTATCATTTGATATTTGGAGTCATGAATGTATCGGGCTATTTGTTGATATTTATTCTGAGACTAGTATTCAGAAATTGCTATTTAAAAATGAGTATCTAAGCTAAGCCATGGGCATAAATTTATAAAGGGATCATGGATCTAGGGAGATCATGGGAGGATATCAAATACACTTTCTTATCATTTCGCTTGGTAAAGTGTTTTTCGCATTTGATTGTCTTATGCTTAGTACTAATGTATGATAGGGCAAGATATCCAATCTCCCTATTGGGTTTAATCTATTTGATGAGAAGATCATGTGTATAATACACTATTGGAATGTTTGATCATAAGCATGCATACGATTTTGATTTGAATATAATTTATGATTTATTGAAAAATATGCATATTGTTTAACACCGATTTATATTTCGCTTTTACTTATTGAGTTTACCTAGAATCACCCTATTTTATCATATTTTAGATGATAGGTATGTAAATGGAAACTAATAGGGGATTGGTACACCAAGTCGGGCTAGGACATATTTATCTTGGTTTTTATGTATGGAGGACATGATTTATATATTTTATAGATTCGTGCATTTGGATACAGCTCAATTTAGATTTGATGAGATGTTCGGTTTAAGTAATTTATGAAAAATTTGATATTACATTATGTTTTATGTTATTACACATATGTTTTCTTCTCACTATCATCGATCTTATAGTATACTAGTAGTGATCGCTGACTTGGTCGGTGTGGTGCTGCAAAATATTTTAAGACTTGTTTGTAATATCAGTTGAGATGATTATAATATATAAATACCCACGATGATTAGGAGAGGATGAGGATGGGATGGAAAGTATGTGGATTGTGGGCATGGTTTTTTTCTTAAAAAAATGGGAACAAAGACTCTCAATAACAAAAACAAGGGCTGTCCACCAGCTGCGAGCAGATACCCTCTCTCACCCCTCACAAATCTTGCCCACCCATCCCGCATCTCTCCCTAATCTGCAATGAGCGGCTATTTTTTTTTGCAACGAATGATGGAATTAGATCTTCCATGCACATTGAAGAAGAAGACGACCGTGATGATAGGATTTGTCGATCAAAAAGCGAAAGCGGTTACCGCATGCCTCTCAAATTTGTTGTCTGCCACTGTTAATCACAAAAAACCAAGTCGTTCATTTAATTAAAATAAAGGTGCGAGCTACTGGGCATTTATTTTTTTGTTGGTGTTGATGAGGAAGGAACAAAGGGCAGCAACAGCTAGCGAGGCGATGTGAATTGTCATCAAATCAGCAATGGTGGGTCTTCGTCAATGACCCTATTAGAGGAAGACAGGGCAGTTGCGGATTTTTCATCGCCATCCAAATGGGTGGCTTGGATTTGACGATAAAGGATCGCTAACATTGGATCTTAAAATGTATTTTTCTGTTGCAGCGGATAACGGAATCGCTGCTTGGCTGAGAGCAGAGATGGGAGAGGCATGGGTGGGAGTGGAGAGGGGGCCAAGATTCTTGAGAGAGAGAGAGAGAGGGCACAAATCAGGAGAGAGGTGGGAGAGGGGTGAGAGAGTGGAGAGAAGGGGCGAGCAGATCGTCTTACATTATTTGTTGACAAAATAGCCTCTTTTCAAGGATCGGGTTGCTTTTTTCTCTTGGAATATGATCTAATGGGCAATTTTAGCCGCACGATCTGATGGCTACGGACTAGCGGGCTAAGGGCACGGGATCACAACTCCACGAGAAAACAATGGACCAGAATCTAAGACGACCGCGTGAAAAATGGACTCTGACAGCCTTAGTGCACCCGGTGTAAAAACTATATGAAAATTTTTTAAACAATTATTAATTTAAGTATATTTAACATGTATATCAAAATATACTAATTTTGGAAAATTTTAAATAGTGGCACTGATCTTTAAAAATCCAAAAACAATATCTAAAAGTCTCAAAAATGGTAAAACTTAATACACATATCAAATATATATAGATTAATAGTTATACAAAAATTTTAACAATATATAAAAATTGAATTAAATACACTAGGTGCATCAAGGCTAAGTGCACCTAGATACATTTAGTTGTTGTGGATGAAAAACGTGTTTTCCCTAAGGCCAACAAGATAATGCAACAACAAAAAAAAGTGTGGAAGAAATTTATGAAAATGAAATCGACTTTTCAAAACTTTGGAAAGTTCCTTGCAAGATTTTGAAAGCCACCAGACACCCTTGTGTCTTGGCAGTGGACCTTTGCAAGATGATTTTGAAAAGCCACCCATTTTCGCCTTTCGTTTTCATCATTTGATTTTTCACCCTAAGGCCAGTTGAGCGAAAATCCTTCTGATGAGAAAAAAAAAAAAATTGAAAGTAACGGCGTTTGGTCATTTTATTTTATAAGTACATTTGAATAAAATTACACAAAATTCTAATTCGTTTCATATAATTGATGGTTTTTTGTATAATAAAGTTTTCACAGAATACTTATAGAGAAAAGATTAATTTAAGGAAAAATTTTATTCAATTTATATAGTTCAAATAATATTTTATATATTGAAAATTGATTATTTTAATTGTATTGCATATAAAGAGGATGCTCTCACTTACAATGAGATTCTTGTAAACTGTTACACATAGACTTAGAAAAAACTACCATTAGGCCTGACACATAGAAACACAGATATAAAAAAATGACCGCCCAATTCTTAGCTATTGCATAAACTTTTAGACTTTTGCTAAATATACTTACAAAGGTTGACTCTAATTCTAAATATATCCATTGCATTTCCAAAATTCTAAACATACTCTCTGTATTTGCATCTACTCTTAAATAGGGTGTTAATAGTCATGATCAACTAGTCAATCTGTTCGTCTAATCCGTTTATAAGTAGGTTTGAGTTGGGATTTTTGAATAAATAAGTTACGATTCACCAACCCATTTAACCATATGATTAAATAAATGGATTATGGTTGAGATTTTATAACCCATCAACCCGTTTAGTAACTCGTTTAACCCATATAATATGTTCAATCTGTTTAATCCATATAACTCATTAAAGTTATATATATATTATATAAACTTCTTTGTTATTTTCTCTTGCTAAGTCTTCCTTCTAGTCATCTATTTTTCAATTTTCCATTACCTTCCTAATTCTATTTTTCTGTTACTACTCTATTTTTATTTCTCCCACGTCAAAAATACCTTCTTGCCTCTCCCCGTGAGATTATCGTTTACCAGATTTTAGGCCTTCAGGTTCTCTATTATACAACCCATTAAAAACCCGCCAACTCATTTATTAAATGGGTTGTAAATAGGTTAGGATTGAAGTTTTTTAAATAGGTTAATACATGGATTAGGGTTGAAATATTTTAAATAGGTTAAGATTATGATAAGGCTCTAACCTGTCTAAGTCGATTCGTTAACACTCCTACTCCCAAATATACCCTTTCCATTATAGAAGGAAATAAACGTTGCTAGGTAATACGTGAAATTATTAATATGCCCCTCAATTTTAATGTTAGATTGAAAATCTTGAACATCACAACTCATTACTACCTTAATTATATAAAAGTTTTAAATCTAGGTAACCTTAATTTCATTCTTTTTCATATCATTTCATCTTTTCTTCTTTCACGCTAAGAGTATTTTGGAAATTTATGAAAGTATAACTAACAGTTAAATAGACCACCATCAACTAACCTAATGATCTTTAATGGAATAAGCAGTTTTTGGATTAAAGACAAACATAATTAGTATATTTAAAAATTATGAAATATCATTGATATATTTAAAACTAGGGTCAAATATACCCATGACATAGGTGAGGTTGCGCAAGAGCTTTAAATATGAAGAACCCTAATTTTATTGATCTTTATTTCATTTGATCTTTTCTTATCCTATGGTAGGGGTATTTTAGGAATTTATGAAAATATAACCAATATTTAAATAGGCCATGATCAACTGACATTCTAGTTTTCTAGGGAATAAACTTTTTTAAAATTAAAGGCAAATATAATGTGTATATTTAAGATTTTGAAACATCATGAAAATATTTGGCATTAGGGTTAAACTTAGTGGGTATATTTTGCAAAAATTTTAAACTTTAAACTTATAAAATTTATTATTCTTTTAATTTAATTTAATTCCGTTACTGTGCTTCTTAAGTCCATTGAAGATGATTTGAATCCAACAAATGTAATTTCGGCCCTAGTTAAAAGATTTAACAAAGTTTAGCAAAACTGACCAAAGTCAACTTTTGTTTCTAGCGTTTTTTTCTCATAGCTTTTGAAGTCCACTAAAGATTATTTAAATCCAAAAAAATATAATTTAAAGCTTAGTTAAAAAAATTAACGAAGCTAACCAACACTAAATGATGCTAAAAAAGTTAACTTTCATTTCTTAGATGCTATTTTTGATTTAAAACCCTTAATATGCTTCTAAGGACTAAGTTTATTTAATTAAAAAATTGTAATTTAAAGGTTAGTTATGTGATTTTATCAAAAGTAACTAAAGCTAACTTTTATTTATAAGATGCTAATTGTTATTTAACACTCTCAGGGTGTTTTTGGTATGGGTTAAAATTTTTGAATGAAATGTTTTGTTGAAATTTTTTTCGAAATAAAACAAGTGATGTGATATAATAAGAGTAATAATAATAAATAAAGACAATAAATTTAGAACAGATAAGGTAATTATGTGGGTAGTCAAATGATTGAAAACCATAGTAATTGTATAAAAATGTAAGAAATTATTAGAAAATACAATAGTTATGAAGAACAAAATATTTTAGATTGATAAGTATATTAAAATGACAAACACACCCTTAATATGCTTATAAGTATAGTCTAAACTCATTTAATATACTTCAATAAAAAAAAGAGTTATTATGCTTACGTGGGGCTTTGAAAAAGAGTTACTTTGGATTTTCATATTTTCATGCCGGCTTTTCCACTCCCCTTTGCGTTTTCAAGAGAAAAGTTCAGAAAACAAGCAGGGGTGGTAATAATGTGCATGATAATAAATGAGGATAATTGAACTGTGATAGAAATCTCTTTTTCCATAGTGCCATCGAAAAAAATTTGCATGAATCTTTTTATCATTTTTACTATCTTTTTTATATGATGTACCATCTTATACACGTCATAACATACTTTCTTTCATCTTTACATTTGTCATAACACGCTTTCCTTTTTTTTTTTTGTTGTTGTTCCATTTCGAAATCATACTTATATAATAAAACTATTGCTCCCGTTCACACAAGGTCCGGTTCACATGAGGAAGACACGGAGGTCAACCTACGGTAGGAGTGCTACTAGCATTTGCACTTGGGGTCTGCTCTTGCGCACTCGGATGCAAAATTTTTTTTTATATAATTATTAATCTAAGTATATTTAAAGATTTGTAATCTTTTTAGATTTTTAAAACCTAAAAAGTCCAAAAAAAATTCACGAATATCAAAAAAGGTAAAACTTGAAACACATGTTAAATGCATTTAGATTACTAATTTTATATAAAAAAAAATTAAAAAAATAGAAAATAGTTAAATACACTTGAATTTTCCTCGTTTGTTACTCCGACACATCACTGTGGGAGTGTTCCCGGAAAAACAAGAGAACTGTGCTTTATCAAAATAAAAAAGCAAAAAACAAAAAAAACAAAAAAAAAAAAAAACTGCGGGAAAGTCAAGCCAAACAGTACAATGAAAAAGTTGAATGATGCGGTTTTGTCGATGCCGCGCAAATAATTGAGCTGAACAATAATGCAGATACCCGTTTTTGTCGATGCCCTGCAAATAAGTGAGCTCAATAATAAGGCAAATACCCTTCTCAATACAGACAACACCACAGTTATTTTTAGGCCCGTGATTTTGACGGGTTTTCATCGTATGCACTCGTACTTCACCCTTTTTTTAAGATTTTTTTGAAATTTTTTCATGAAACTATTAATCTAAATGTATTTAACATCCGTATCACTTTTTACGATTTTTGAAGACTTCCAAATTTTTTTCTCATTTTTAAAAATCAATAGTAACTACTAATTTTTAAAAAATCGAACAAAATTTAAAATCTCAAAAATAGTAAAAATTGATATATATGTTAAATACACTTAAATTAACATTTCATAAAAAAATTCTCAAAAAAGATAAAAAAGGGGTGTATACACTAGGGTGCACATGACCTTCATCGGCTTCTCACACTCATTGCTCAATCCGGCACTACTAGCATACTGCTCTAATGATGCTAAAAAGTTGGTGCATCCCTTGGCCCATGTAGGAACTTGATCTAGTGCACCCAGGTGCAATTCGCTTTGGTGCACCTAGAAGCAAATTTTTTTAAATTTTTTATTCACTTGTTAATCTAAATGAATCAACATGTACATAAAGTTTTATCATTTTTAGAGATTTGATATATTTTTTAAACTTTTTTAAAATTAGAGACATTTTCGAAACAAATTATGAAAATGTCATTGATTTTAAAAAATCCAAAAAAATGGTATAGAAAATCATTTTAATACAAAATTATCATTTATTAAAGACTGTAGAAATTTTTTTAAATTTCGGATTTGTTTAGAAAATAATAAAACTTTTAGATAAAGAGTTTTAAGCTTGATAACTTTTTAACCGAAATAAAATAATGTATTACTATATGGGTAATGATTAGAAATAAAGAGAATAAAATTAAAATCTATATGTTAACTATATAAGAAGTTGTATAAAAGTAATTGAAAAATAGGGTAATAGGATATGAAGACCAGGGGTGCAAGTCGGGTCGGTTACCCCCGGGTAGGGGTGGTACCTACCCTTACCCATTTTTCAAAAACGTCTACCCTACCCTATTTTAGACCGGGTCGGTTCGGAGTCTACCCTACCCAATTTTTTCAGGTGCGGGTCGGTTCCGGTTCGGTTCCAAATCGGTTCCTAAAAACATCATACATCCAAATTGAATATCCTGCTGAACTTTATGATTGCTTGCAAATCTCATGACTTCGACATACCCAGCCAAAGGAACAAATCTGATAGGCAGCCTTCACAATTGACAATATACTTAGCACAAAAGCATCATCACAAACATGCTAAAATTCACCGAACTTGCTATGCATGTACAAACATGACAAGGCTGACAAATTCAGCTTTCATTCAAAATGAAATGTTTTTCAAACAGGTTCAAATTCATTATCCTCATAACTTGATTCAGGACTGCTAGATACTTAAGATCTGCTAATTAGCAAGTTCACAATCCATTCAAAACAGAAACAACTCTCACATGTGCTGAAAACCATCATTTAAATCTTCAAAGGATGCAGAAACCATATTTACATCAAACAAAAATTTACATGCAGAAACATCATGCAAAATCAGTGCAAAACAAGCTCAAAAAATGGATTGCTGAACAACAAACAGGAAAATAAACCAATCGGAAATTCTGAACCTCAGGTTCTGTTACGCATTCCAATCACAGTTTTCTTCCAATACAAGTTATCAATAAGCCAACATGGAAACTGCAATGCAGGCAAAATTGACATATAAATGGGATCAACTCAGACAAGACAAACATGCCAGAAAAGCCTCAAACCAAGCACAGATTCTGGGTAAAGAAAATATAGCAAACACCAAGTGAATGGGATCAAGCATCTGACTTTGAGCATCAATGAAGTGAACGCTCTCATCCCTCTCCTCTAGAATAATGAACGGTTAGGGAAATCGACCTTCTATGACCCGTCTCAGAATGTTAGAGCTTTCAGCCAGTGGAGTTGCCAACTGTTTCGCCCCGCATATGCTGGACAGGAGCATAAAAGGATTATACCGAGATTGGCTGAAGCAGGGCTGTTGAAGCTCACAAGGCGTGTGTAGCGGAGAAAAAGAAACAAAGGGCCGGAGAAGGCTGATTATTTGCACATCGTCTCCGGAGCAAGATCAGCCTTTTCATGCTCCTGACATCGAACCTGCTGCGTCATTGCAGACGCCATACGCAGCAAAGACCCTTCTCACGCACTCTGCTGCGTCACTGCAGACGCCAGACGCAGAGCCGACGACCACGACGACGACAGACAGACAGAAGACGCAAAGCCGATGACGTCTCTCCCCCTCCCTCTCTCTCTGACTCTCTCTATCTCTTTTCCGAGAAGGTGTATAACTTCCGGGCGAAGGCGAATAACTTCCCTCCTGTTCTAGAGGAGAAACAAACAGGGATCAGGGATGATGCTGCATTGCTGCCCGCCGGCCGCCGCGGCCCAGAGGAGAAATGAACGGGGATGCCGGATGCGATGGAGAAACGAAGGGGGTTGCTGGGCAGGGCAGCTGGGGGAATTCGGAATCCAGAATCGGGGACGGGAAGAAATTAGGTTAGCCTGGTTACTGGTTAGGTATAAAGGAATTATAATATATATATAATATAAGAAATTCGGGTCGGTTCCGGGTACCCGTAACCGGAACCGACCCTTATCCGAAGTTCACCGGGTATTTTACCCGTGGAACCGAACCGACCCTACGGGTAGGTTCTATGGAACCGAACATACCCTATTTAGGGTACCCAGCGGGTCGACCCACGGGTACCCTACCCAAGTTGCACCCCTAATGAAGATGTGAAGAAATGATTTTACAAGTAAGGTATTCATGAAGAGGAAAAGGTTGTAGATTGAAAAGTTTTGGCTTGACGGTTTTTATTTATTACTAAACAAACTTCAATTAAAACTTTTTATATGCTTTTGTATCTTATGGGAATGTTAAAAAATATACTCATACTAAAAAAATAGACTTTAAAATTTTTTTATGTTTTGTAATAAAAAAAAACTTATGTTTTAAAAAATTTATGTCTTAATTCCCACTTTTCTACTATACTTTACCCATTATCATATCATATCATTTTATCACTTTCTAAAAATATTAGATGTTGGTCCCGAGTTTATTGCAATTACCTAAGTGGGAGGGGCGAATTGAGTATTTTAAAATTCTTTAATTAAACAGAAATTTTTTCCTTTATGGAGTTAATCCCGTTAATGAAACAAACAAAAATATGAAGAGAAATAAAGTAGTAAAACACAAATATTTGGGCCACACCAAAAGACAAAGGTTTATAGTGGTTCGAGTAACATTTCCTACTCCACTCTTCCAAGCTCACACCCGTTATGACTTGGGTTCTACTATTGGATTTTGAATACAACTAGAGTAGTAACTCTCTTCTAGATTCTAGCTCTAGAGGGCTTGTTTAAATACAGCACAAAGTAGGTGATGAGTATTACTCAAATCACAACACTACTTTGCCTTCACTTGGTTTTGATTTCTAATATCAAACCAAGTGGTAAATATAGATAATCAATCAAAAGAAATAACTACACTTTACAGATTGTGTAGGCAACTTGTAGCGTGTAAAAGAACTTGTAGAGAGAGTAAAAGATTTAGTGATGCAGCTTTTAGCAACTCGAAGCATAGTTTTTCACTTAGACTTGGTGTAGATCAATTTAATTACAAGAGAGAGTGGAATGTGAGCTTATTGAATGCTTTTCTAACCTTTTTCATGTCCCCTTGAATCCTCTTATATAATGGAAGGTGAATTTCAAACGTTTGGTGGTGGATGGCGCGCATTTAA
The DNA here is from genome assembly GCA_030490835.1 of Annona cherimola. Taxonomy (NCBI): domain Eukaryota; kingdom Viridiplantae; phylum Streptophyta; class Magnoliopsida; order Magnoliales; family Annonaceae; genus Annona; species Annona cherimola. The sequence goes on along the minus strand of CM059971.1, from coordinate 1,096,307 downwards.
TGAGCCGACGTTCGAATTTTTTCTACCGTTGCGAGCCAAGTTGTATATGGGGTTGACTTGGTATGCGACTCCATCCAAGTCGCATGGTGGATTCAGCTTCAGATGAACTTCACCCAAGTCGAAGACTGGAGTTGACTTAGGGTACGACTTCGATCTTCGGCTTCCACTTCCAAGTTTCGGCTTCAAGTCGACTTGGTCTCAGACTTGGCTCAAGTCGCGGGTAGAGTCGACTTCGGGTGCGACTTCGGCATCTATTCGTTTATGTTGGAATTTGGATTCTTACATTTAATCTTAATATTTCACTTTCCTTTTTCTTATCTTGTTCTGCATATAATATATTTGGTTTTCCTTGTTTAGCCTTGAAACTTAGTATAACATTATTCTCTTGAGGGGTTCTTCCTTGTGGCCTTGATTCGAGATGATTGACCTTCTTGATTTTATTGTCCAATCTTCAATATAGAGTTGCTTCTTTAATGATATTTCAACTTTGGAGAAATCTGAAGTAACCATTTGCTTGAGTCGCTTGCTTGGATCGACTTGAACTTCAACTTCACTCAAGTCGCATGCTTGGGTTGATTTGAGGTTCGACTTTACCTAAGTTGCATTGCGGAGTCGACTTGAAAATGCGACTTGACTTTGAGGAATCGAAGTCTTCTGTATGGTTGTAATTAAGTAGTATTAGAGTTGACTTAGGTCTGCGACTTCACCTAAGTCGCGAGTGGATTCAATTTGGATATGCGATTTCACCTAAGTTGCGAGTGGAGTCGACTCTGACTGTTACTTTACCTATCTCAGAGTCCCAATTTCAACTCTAGAACATTTATTGCATTTGAAGTCAATTCTGTAGTCGACTTGGGAATCAACTTCATCTAAGTCCATGGCTGAGTCGACTTGGGACTACAACTTAGTCTGCTATCTTTTGAAATTTGAGTTTTTAACTTTCAAAAGTACTTAACAAACTCATTAGTACTTAATTAATTCTCAAATTGAGTTGTTAATAATCAAAACATGGATTGTGCTTAATTTGCCTTGAATTCTAACAATCTTTCCCTTTTCGATGATTGACAAAACCAATTTGAGATATAACTTTCATTTTCTTTCATAAAGGATATGTCATATTTTGTTTTGGCATTTCGAATAATCATATTGTTTTGTTTTCACATGAATTGCATATCATAGCATTCCATTTTATCAATTTGTACAAATGAAGCAAAAACATTTCATTCTCAAACAAGTTCATGCCAAATACATATCCATTGTCATACAATCATTCAATATTGCATTTCAACATAGCAATTTGCCCAATAGAAAACAAAATCATGTCATATATCCGATCATTGATACAATATGATTCAAAAAAGAAAATGCCCTATATGATACATGCTACCCAAACCCAACACAAATAATCTGAAACCCATAACCTAACTCAACCCTCTCAAACCTCTCTCCCCCTTTTTGTCAATAAATCAAAAAGATGATAGAGGAATCAGAATTTGTGAAATTGGAAAGCTGTGATTGGGTAAGAGAGAGACTAGATAGGCGGAATGGGTCGGATGCAGGCCGATGAGTAAGGAGAGTATGGAGCCTGAACAATGGGTTCAACTCTCACAGACTCTCCAAAATAAGGATCAACCTCGGGAAGACTCAGAACAGGGCGGTCACGACCGCTTTCGGATGCAAGTCTGTACTTGATTGTCCTCATTTCCTGATCCAGTCGATCCTGGAGACTATGCATCTCCATCATCGCCTTGTGAATGGATACAAATTGTTGAGTGATCCGATCTTCCATCTGTCCAAGATAGTCCATGATGGCATGAGAGGAAGTGGACGGATCAGGAGATTGAGGATACAGGTCGGGGATCTGGGAACCACGTGGAGGGTAGGACCTGTGTGATTGGGGTGACGTAGGATCTGGGAACCATGTGGAGAGCTAGAGCGGAGATGGAACCGACTTGAGCTATGGTGGCTCCTCCCCCTCAAGAGGACCACCCACTCTGCGGGCTGATCTGTGTGACCCATCATCTCCCATATCCACTCGGCCCTGAAAAAGGCCATGATCTTGGTAATCCACGTCCCGTATGGCAGAAGACCTCGTGGATTTTCCTTTTTATACGCCAAAGCTTTCAAAAACGGCCTTGGTAGATTGACCTTGATCCGATTTGCCACTTTTCATAAAATCTTGGCTTCTTGTAGGTTTAATTGATTGCATCCTCCACCCTTTGGATATATGCAGTGGAAAATCAATAGTTGGAGGACCCGTAGCCAGAGAGACAGGTCCATATAGTGAAGAAATTTGATGTCCGAATGGTACTTGTTGCTGTTGGTGAGTTAGTTGTACATCTGTGTAAGTGACAACCATTCTAGAATTAGATCATACTCTTTAGGTACCTTCAAAATATTCATAACCCGACCGAGGGCATTGCTCTTGCTAGTTCCACTTCCAATTCCTAGATTTATTTCAACTCCCTTTACAAAAGTACGGAGATATTCCTGATCCGACAAGTAGTAAAACAATCTGGTCAAATTAAGATATATTCAATCATTTGCTTTCAACAATCTGGTCCATCCTTGGAAATCTAGTAGCTCTTCGATCCCAAATTCATATTTACTTAGAAATTTGAAATCAATAATCTTGGGAACAAAAATCTTGCATTCATAAAAATGCCTATAGAACTGACTATATTGTCGTTTGGTTCTAAAATAATCAATAGGCATTTTTAGAACCTGCCCTTTCTGTGTGTGTCCCTCTCTTATTTTTAGCCGATTCTGTTCCACTGCTTGAATCCTCTGATGAATCCTCATTACGAGGAGCTGATGTAGAGGGATTTCCTTCTCGAAATCATACACGCCCTTGCAGATGCAGTGGTCTCCTCTCGGACCCATTAGGACGGCGTCCATTGCCGTTGTGGCACTTCCTCACCCATGTTTAACTGGGATGGTCTTGAAACTGGTAGTTTGGCGAGTTTAGCTACGACTTTGAGTGCCATTGATTTTGGATGGATGATTGTAAGTGAAAATTGAAAGGGGTTTTAGATGATGTTGATAGATTGTGAAGATTGTGAGAGAAAATGAGGTAGAGAGGAGGGAGAATGAGAAGAAGAGAGTGCTAAGAAAGAGAGAGAGTGAGCTTGAGAATCTGAGGACAGTGAGAGAAAGGAAGAAGAAAAGAGAGTGAGAGTAAGAAGTTAAGCAGACTAGAAGAGAAATGGAAAGAGTGAGAGTCTTGAGCGCAGAAAGGGAGAGAAATGATAGTCGGAGCAGAGGGAAATGGAGGCGCGGGAGAGAGAGATAAGGAAGGAGGAAGGGGAAGAGAAGAAGAAAAGAGGAAGAGAGAGGAGATGGGGCTGCGTCGTGGGGCAGTCCAATCAACGCGCTAGAGTCGACTTTTAATTGCGGGGTGTCTGCCTTCTACTCTAATCTTCTCCAGTAGTTTTGAAGATTTATTTGCTAAGGGTGAATGTGATGAAATAGCTTTGTTGCTCCTTTTATTAAACCATTCCAACACCTTAGTGCAAAAATTATCAAAAAGTTGATAAATTTGCATCTCTCTTGCTGCATTGATCTATGCATTGAAGGACTTCACAAAATTATTATCAATTGCAGAACATGGGGTATCATCAATGAAGAATGCTCTAGTTGGTTCACTTTTCTCAATCCAATCACATGCGAGCGGGCTAATCTCTCTTATTTTACTCATTTGATGTTTGAATTCTACTTGGATGTATGATTTGAATGTTGCTTAAAAGAGTTTTCTAACTACACCATTTTGTCCAAAAACCTTCCTCTTCAAATTTCCCGATAAGTATCGAATACAATAATAATGCCTAGAATTTAGGAAGACAGAAGCTACTGCTTTCATTAAACCCTTTTCCCAATCAGACATAATGGTGAATTCTCCTTCCCGCGTTGCTCTCTTCAAGAGTGTTAGAAAGTAAACCCGACTATTATAACATTTGTACTCAACAACTCCGATTGCAATTAGCATGATTTTCCCTTCGGCATCTTTTCAACAGTAGTCAGTAGGCTTCCTTTGAAATCACATTTCGAAAAAGCACAAGCACCATCCAGACCGATATATGGCCTATAACCATCACTGAATGCCTTTCTGCAGGCATCAATACATAAGAAGGCTTTTTGAAAATGATGATCGTCATCTCTTTCTCTCTATTTCCTCCTCTCTCTATCTCCCTCTTCTCTCCATCTCTTCTCTCTATCTCGATTCATGTTTCTCCTCTTTGAAATCTCTCTCTCTCTTTCTATGTCTCATTGAGCCGTTATCCTTTTTTGTGTCAGCATGTTGAATATACACCTCTATCAAGATAAAGATCTAGCTATGTTATGTATCCCATCAATCTATATCAATCCACCACGACGATTACAAACATCAAACACTTAACTTTAATAGTCTGGTTTTGACTCTTCTATAATGTATAAACACAATTCATTAACAATCTGTTAATCCATTTATTAAATGGGTTGTAAATGGTTTGAGGTCGACGTTTTCTAAATATAAATGGATTAGAGTTGAGATTTTTTAAATGGATTAGGATCAGGCTCTAACTCATCAAATTCAATCCTTCAACATCCTTAATTAATAGACTAACTTTTATCTAAATTAAATATGTGCATGAGACAAATTTGCTCAAAAATAGATATATCTATGTGTAAATTAGGAAAAATGCTTAGTCTATTCACATATCTATTAGAATATAATGGCATTATATAAAATCATTTATCCACATAGTAATGATAGGTTCAAATATTAAAAATAATTCTTAAAATTTTTTAGTATTAAATTATTTTATTATATTAATTTTACACATTTATAGATGAGGCCCATGTATAATGATATCAAACAAATAAGAGTGTTTTCATGATAATATAAATGATGCTAACTACAATTTATAGAGCAAATTTTTCATCGACTATTAAGATATTAAAAATGAAAGGGATTACATAGAAGATGAGTTTCATAAAAGCATGGAACCCTTCAAGTGTAGTCAGTGGTGCAGTCTGGTACTAAATGAATCCCACGTATATTAAAATGTAATAATACATTATATAATCATTTGATATAAAAATAGATTTCAGATAGTTTAGATGTTGAAAATACAACTTTAAATTAATCTTTAGGGCCAATTCCTTATGTATCTATAAAATTTACCCCTAATTCCACCTATACTCATGAATTTTCAAAAATTTCTCTAATACCCATGAATTTTTGTCATAATTCACTAATATCCACACCGTTAGGGATCTGTTAGAAATGCTGTTAACTTTTTAGGAAATGACGAATACACTAATTATGATTTTATAGCTAAAAAATCATATCATAATGAATTTTTAGTAATTCTACAACTATAAATCGTATATTATTTGAATATAAATATTTAATTTTAAGAAAAATAACCTTAAATTACATTAGAGTTTAGGCGTATTCATTATTTTATAGGGGCTAACGACCTATTTAATGGATCCTTAACGGCGTGGGTATAAGTGGAATAAGGATACAAATTCATGGGTATGAAAGGCATTTTTGAAAATTCATAGGCATAAGTGAAATTAAGGTAAAATTCATGAGTATATAAGGAATTTGCCTAATATTTATGTTAAATTATTCTATTATATTAATTTTGTACTATTTTATGTTTAATTTGGATGAAAATCGGTAGCTATTAAACTAAATAATTTAAATATGAAAATAGAGTAGATTTTAATTTTCTAATTAAGTAGACCCCAGTTTGCAGTGAATTGTAACGCAATTATGGCTCAGTCTAACTGCATCTACTACGTATATCCCTCATCTACGAATGCTATTCAATAGGGAGCATTGTGCATAACTTTGAAGTTGATGCACACATCCCACCCATATCTAAAATACTATTTTTATTTTAATATCATATTTTTTAAAATAATACGTTCATGTATTTAATATAAAATTCAATTAATCACTTAAAATGCTTTTAAAACTTAAACTATACATGATTTATACAATTAAAATATATTGTCTAAAATCTTAAATATATTTTCATGTGTAGTTCATAAAATTTTCATGTATGAAAAATAAAATAAAATTTTTATTATAATATTTAAAATTTCACAACTAAGAAGTAAAGGTATTTTCATATAAATTTTCTTTAACATTTTAATTACACTATGAACTCAACTATGGCAAAATGTAAGTCAAACATTAAGTTTGATAATTAACAACCAAATTGAACTGATTTGTGGCTACTAATATTACTTGAGTCATGTGTATGCAAGAATAAGTATTACATTCAAAGTGCAAACATGTGAAGTCGCAATACAAGTTGACCCAGCTATTGACTTCTTTGAGGTCACAACCAAGGTAGACCTTAGAAAGTGAGCTGAGCAACCATTAACATAGATTTCAAATTATAAGAAGTGAAGTTGCAGCATTGAGTTGACTTCGCATGTGACCTGAGTGAAGTCACACACCAGGTCGACCCTAAATTCGACTTTGCTTTTGCTTAAGCAGAAATCTTTTTATTACAATGCAAAATTGAACCCTGAGCTGACCCTAATGCGCAACCTAGATGAAGTCGTACCTTAGGTCAACCTCACCTGTGACCTCAACTTCATGACAAAGTAAGCTCAAAATGCAAAACACTCTAGAATACAAAGTCCCACCCTAAGTCCACCTTACCTACAACCTCAATTCAGAAGAAGAGGAACTAAAGAAACAAATATCTCTAAAATGTTAAGTTATATTCTAAGTTGACTCCAAACTGCGATCTAGGTGAAATCGCACCATAAGTCGATTTCAAATGTAACTTGAAAGAAACTCAAGTGTGCAAGGTAAGTAATAAAGTTGTTGAAGTCCAAAGTTCCATGTCAAGTCAATCATGATATGCAATCTCAAGTAAAGTTGCAACCCAGATCGACCATAGGTGTGACCTCAATTTACAAATTTTAGAAAATTCACATGTTTAGCATTTAAATAGATCCAAACGTTCAAAAGGCTATAAATATTCCATGAGGAGAAGTTAATGGTGGTTTGATGCGCACCAAGTGCTTGTCGTTAAGAGCATTGTGATCACTAGTTTAATTAAAATTAATCGAAACACATTAAAGCTACCACTATGCGGGTGATAGTGTAGAATAACGGTGAGTCGGGTCGAATCCACAGAGAGGCGATGCAGTTTTGAATTGTTTTTAAGGAAAAAAAGGGTAGAGAGAAGAGAAAGAAAGAAATTAAAGAAAAAGAAAAGAAATTAGAGAGAAAGGAGAAGAAATTAGAGAGATAAAGAGACGTTAGAGAGACAAAAAAAGAGAAAATGGAAGAAATTAGAGAGAGAAAGGAGAAAGGAGAAAGAGAAAGAGTCGTTAGAGAGAGAGGAAAAGAAAAAAATAGAAGAAATTAGAGAGAGAGAGGAAAAGAAATTAGAAAGAGAGAGAAAGAAGATTAGAAGAGTTGAAGATAAAAGAAAGGGAGACAAGAAGCTAAAAGAAATTATAATTAACTAACAACTTAATTAAAACTATTCTAAGGAAGCAATAAAACCTATGAAATTCAACTATTAAAATAAGAAAAAGAATTACATTAAATTTAATCTAAAAATTACAAAACATAAAATAAAGCAGTAAATCTAATCTTAAAATTGCAAATTAAAATTTAATAACTACGAAGCACTATAAACCATAAAGCAACAAAATAAAATTTACATCACCCAAATATAAAGAGAAAATCTCCACGTAATGAAAATTTTATTGCTTGGCCCCACCTCCTTGCTAGGGGTCCCACCCAAGAGAGATGATTGCTTGGTGATGATGTGTTGGGATGAGTGGAGGGAATTTATAGATGTGTGAGGGGCCCTCCCTCTAACGTGGAATCCGATGTGGGATTCCCGTGAAGTGCCCCTTTTTGCATAGCTGCTCTTACCCATTTCTTCTTTCTATTCAGGACATCGACTCTCTTCATCTGCTCGAATCTGCCTTATCTTTCCCTGTCATCTCAGCAAACACCTTCATTGCAAGTACATTCTCATTGAAGTACTCGACGTAAGGATGGCCTTTCGGCACTAGCCTGCAGTACTTCTCAAATTGCTTCTCTTCAATCACCCGTAACTGTGCCTGCAGCAACTTGAATTCCTTTACCGCCTTCTTGTTATCCTTCCTGCACCGCTCCATTACGCCCTCAATCCTCTTCATTAGTTTCTCGATGTCCTCCGCCTTCGTCTGCAGAGAAAGCATTGTAAGGCCATGGTAGGCCTCGACGCAAAATGGGTCCGCTGCAATTAGCTCCTCGAAGGAGGATCTGGCGACGTCGATGTCTCTTCCGTAGAGGTGGAGGTGGGCGTGCAGCAGCGGCAAATCCTGTACATCCGGCTGGAGGGCGATGAGGCGGTTGATTAGGTCGATTGCCTTAGGGATTTTCTGGAGCTTTATCTTGGTCTCCATCAACTCTCACAGGGAGAGGACGTCATCGGGATCAGAGCCCAATTGCTGTTCGAGGGACTTCTTAGTCTCCTCCGCGACGTTGGTATTGGAGGAACGAGAATTGACGGGCAGGGCAGGAGAAGTAGTGGGCAGAATCGGGATGTCGGAAGCTTATGGAAGGGCTTTGGTTTCGTGCGACCAACGAGCCGGAAAAGGGCATTGTCATCTTCGTTGTTCTGGTAGGCCGAATAAGAGGGGGGAAAGCTGAGATTTTTAGTGGGCGCATCAGCGGTGATGCGCTGAAGGGCAGGAGCGGTGATTTGGGTTGGCTGATACGATTGAAGATGGCAGCGGTGGGCATCAGTTTCCGGCTGAATCGGGATGTCGGAATCTTTCTGGGCAATTTGCCTTGCTGCTACCCGGAATTTGTCTAGTGAGGGGTTGTGGGAATCTGCCGGTGTTGAGCTCGATTTGTCATCGTCTTCTTAAGTGAAGCCATGACTGCTCCTTTTATAGATGTTTTAAAATGCTTGGTCGAAACCGAACAAGGGCGCTGGTTTGGATTTTTAATTGATGGCTGCTATCGATTTGGATTGGCCTGGTGGTGTTGGTCTCGAGTTTATGGAAAAACCCAAGAGGGGAGGGGTGAATTGGGTTCTTGAAAAATTCTTTGGTAAATTAAAACTTAACCCCTTATAATTTCAATCCCCTTGATGAAACGTGATATGAGATAAAATGAGAGGGTGCAAATGGAATAAAAAAATGTAAACAATCAAACTAAACAAGAGACAACAATATATAGTGGTTCGGGCAACCTTCCCTACTCCACTCTTCCAAGCACACACCTGTTGTGTCTTGGGTTCCACTATTGTATTTTTCAATACAATCTAGAGCCCCCGATCTCTTCTAGATTCTAGCTCTAGGGGGCATATACAATAATCACTTATTGGTGAGACCAACTCCAACCAACTAAGTCCAATCTATTGGTGAGACAAACTCCAACAAATCAATCAAAACCCGTTAGTAAGACAAACTCAAACCAATCCCCTGTTTTGCTTCTTCTTGAATTCAGTCTCCAACACCGATCCAAGGCAACAACACAAAACAAAATAGACAAAAGAGAAATTACGCTTTACAACGTGTATTCGATAAGCTCCCGAAGCTCCTTGTCTTGTAGAGATGATAATCTTGGAAGCACACTTGAAAGTTGTAGCACTTGAAGCTTCAATAGTTATTCAAATAACTTCAACACACTTGAATATTAGAAGATGGAAGCTCAACTTGTATTTTTCTCTTTCTTTCCTCCTTCTCTCTACTTTCACGTTCATACATCAATGATATACATAGAGGAAAAAAGGTTCTAGCCATTGGAGTGGAAGTTCACGCGCATCTAGAGCTCCAACGTTCGGATTTTCGACCGTTACGAGTTGAAGTCGTAAGTGGAGTCGACTTCGGATGAGTAGAGTCTACTTCAGATGGGTGAAGTCGACTTGGGATGCGACCTCATTTTGTTAAAACTCGCTGTCAACTCTCTGTCCAGAATTCTGTCTTTGAAGTCGTAGATGAAGTCGACTTGGTATGAGTGAAATCAACTTCGAATTTGTGAAGTCGACTTGGGATGAGACTTCACTTTGTTGTATGTCCGAAGTTGCAGGCGAAGTCGACTTGGGTCTGGGACTTCACCCAAGTCGCAAGTGAAGTCGACTTGGCTTTGAGATTTCACTATGCTGGACTTGCTATTCATGAACATTAGCTCTTGAAACTTAAATTATTCAATATTTTTATTTTCATACACATAATTGGAGACAAAATATCTGAGAACACTTAGACAAATTTATTAGATTATTTTTAATGATATTTCAATTATTTGTTAATCATCAAAATCAAATTAATCATTCTTAAAGCAAGCATATGATCAACAGGTGGCACCTCGAAAATAGGTTGTTAATGGAGAACAAGGGGTGGTTGTTGGTGTCAGATTTGAAGCCCGCGAAGATGATAATGTTATCGGTTTTTCTTCCACCTCTCGATCTGCGGCTTCAATCAACCAATCCTTGCACCTGTTGCTGGATCTGAAGAAGAAACGAGAGGCACCACCACTGCCAGATGTGCTCTTTGGTCGGGGAAGATGCGAAGGCAGCTATGGTGTAGCTAGTTGAGATTTCAAGGCTCATGGCCCTACAATTCCACTGTCGTGACTGTAATCTCGCTGCCATGATTGTCGTTCGCTGGATTGGTCGTCGGAAGAGGAGCTGGTGATGGAATTGTTTGCTGCCGAAATTAGTGGGTTTTACCATTCGGTGATTGAAGCTTGAGTGGAGGGTGTGGCTTTTCTTCCCTGCTGCTACTCAAATCGATGGAGGTGGCCAGTTGCTGCCATTCATCGAAATCCATGGCTGTTGCACGGATTTGGGGATGATGTAGCACCAGAAATGGTGCTCTAGTGGTGCATAACCACGGATCCCAATCATATACACCCGGGTGCATTCAGCCTCAATGCACCCGGGTGTACTACACTCATTTTTTTTTATTTTTTTTTAAACTTTTTTCATGAATTTGTTAATATAGGTTTGTTTAACATATGTGTTAATTTTTACTATTTTTTGGAGATTTTTAGATATTTTTTTTAGATTTTTAAAAATCAGTGGCATTTTTCCGTAATTTTAAATTACCGAAAATGCCACTGATTTTTAAAATCTTAAAAAAATATCTAAAAGTCTCCAAAAATAGTAAAAATTGATACATATGTTAAATAAACTTAGATTAACCATTGTGTAAAAAAAATTCAAAAAAAAAATAAAAAAAAATAGGTGTAGTACACCCGGGTGCATTGAGGGGCTGAATGCACCCGGGTGTATATGATTGGGATCCCATAACCACTCGTATACATGTAATAGCAAAAGTGAAAAAAATTACCCAAATAATTTCAATATGCGATGGATATTTTATAATTTTTATTTTGGGTCCCTTAATTTTGGTTTAAGATTACATAACAGTCCACTTTAACCCAGGTTTTATAATTATTTTATAATTTTGTCTCAATTATATTAATATGCTAATGCACATTTCAATGTTAAAATTTTCTTGGGGATTGAGTTATAATTTTATATTTTTAAGAATGTTGAAAAATGAACCGTTTATAGCAAAATTAGATATTTTATGAAAATCGTAATTTTCACAAAATTTTACTTAAAACATGCATTTAATTAACAATTTAATATTTAATAGCGTGAATTTAATATGAAAATAAATGAAAATTTTTAGACTTATCATGGTAGCAAGAACACTAATTGAAATTACACCTTTTAACTTACTTGCATTAAGGCTGCCTTGAAGAAAATTCAATTCAAGCTCTTAAGCATTCTATACAACTTTCAAAATTTAACTTGTCTTTACTTCCGAGCTTGTTGTGCTACAACATTCTACATAACTTGTAAAGTGTAGTAGTCATTTATTTGATTATTTATTAGTATGAATTAATACTTCGTTTGGTGTTGAAGACCAAAGTCGAAGTTTGAAGACAAATAGAGGATTACTTGGATTTATGCTAAGCAACTGCTTGTGTTATTTATGAATGACTTTTTAGAGATAGAATCTAAAAGAAAACTGTGACTTTGAGTTATATTGGATATAAGTTAGATGAAACCAAAAATATAAAAGGTGTGTGTTTGGAAGAATAGAGTGGAGAGGTCGCTCGAAACCATTATAAAATTCTCTGTCTCCATATGTGATTGATCTTCATTATTTGTGATCTCCAATCTTAACTTCACACGTTTCATTAAAGGGGAATCCATACAAAAGGTGGTTAATGCTTCAAAAAAAAAATATTTTTATACACGTAATTCACCCTTTCCTCCTTAGGTAAAGTCATCCAAATGGGACTAACATACTCAAGTTAACAAAATTCATGTACTTAAAACTAAAGTTTCAAATTTATATTCTATTTGCCATATATTCGATAAATTTTAAAATTTAAACATGATTATTATTTCTCAAATTAATACAAATGAAAGTTAAAATTAGATAAAAAGAAAATAATTTAAATGATTATATTGCTACTATTGACATTATCAATAAAATTTTAAAATCAAGGGTAAGATGGAGGTCTCCATTCTTACATAAGTAAATTATTCCTCTTATATAAATGTCATATTTCTTCTATGGGTTAAGACCATTCACCATCACCAATCGGGTGTTTGCTCACTTGGTTGATTTAGCTGGCATGATTGCTAGCGATGTGATTCAAGTCCGTCACCGTACTCCCCCCCCCCCCCCCCCCCCCCCCCCCCCCCCCCCCCGGTGTTTCCGACTTGTCTTGAATTTTGCATTTTTTAAGTTTTTGTTTTTTGAAATCGTAAATTTAGATGCTTATTATACAAACCAAGGTTTACTATTTTTAGATACGTATATATTTTTTTCAAAATTAAATACAGGTATTGTGGTTATTTTCAAATGGTAAAAATGACCAGTCAAAAAATATTTACATATATTCAAAAATGGTAAATTGTAGTTTATGAGTAACATATCTTTAGATTTATAATTTTAAAAAACAAAACTAAAAAATTTAAACAATCGTGTTTTATGACTGGACGAGAATGTCCTTATTTTTTATCATGGCCAGTCTTAAGCGATCACTAACCCTTTTCAGAGTGTTATGATCTTCTCACACTTGCAACCCGCCCAAAATCTTATTTTTTTACTTTTTTGAAATATTTTTATAAATATATTAGTCTAGTTATATTTAATCTATACATCAAATTTTACTATTTTTGTAGATGTGTATATATTTATTTTTTATTTTTAAAATGACTTAGATACCCCTGTATTTAAAAATCAAAGACAAATATATACACATTTCCAAAAATGATAAAATTTAATTTATAGATTAAACATAACTAAATTAATATATTTATATAAAAATTTCAAAAAAAATAAAAAAAAAGGTTTTTGAACCGGTACCACGATTTCCAACAACTGTGAGAAGATCATTTTACCTTTTCAAATTGGAGATGCTTAGTATACTTTAAAATTTTTCTCGATTGATATAATGGCCTTTTTTTTTATTTCTTTTGAGAAAAATCCAATAGCCTATTCGATTTCACCCGGGGTGGGACATTGTGGGAAAACTATTTCTGACCATTCAATTTTCCTCATTTATTCCTCCTCTACGTCACTCCTGCCATCACATGCTTTGGGGAACTTTTTCTGTGGTCGAGACAGAGGGAAGAGTGGAAAAGTCCAAAGTGAATCTGGTTTTGTAACCCTTGCAGTCAATGTCAATGCCCAACAAATAATTGAGCTCAAAAATAATTGTAAAATAGTACAACTAGTTTTTTATAGTATAGCGAGGATCATTCAATGTCAATGCCCAAGAAATAATTGAGCTCAAAAATAATTGTAAAATAGTACAACTAGTTTTTTATAGTATAGCGAGGATCATTGGGATTAAGAGTAAATAAAAAGAGACTTGATCTTCTATGACCGGTTGGTGATTTTCGACCGGTTAAAAAATATATTTTTTTGTTTTTTTTTTAAAATAATTTTATAAACATGTTAATCTAGTTATATTTAATTTATAAACCAAATTTTATCATTTTTAGATATGTATATATATTTATTTTTAATTTTTAAATACAGGGGTATTTAAGTCATTTTAAGAATATTTAAAATGACTTAAATATCCCCGTATTTAAAAATTCAAAATAAATATATATACATATCCAAAAATAGTAAAATTTGGTTTATAAATTAAATATAACTAGATTAACATGTTTATAAAATTATTTTTTTAAAAAAATTAAAAAATATATATTTTTTGACCGGTTGGAAATCACCGGATTTCCGACCGGTCGTAAATGATCAGTCGGCAAATAAAAATTGTCTATTATTCTAGATAATTTTTCTATGTAAGTGTCTAAGAATAGAGGGGAAAAAGTGAAAAAAATTACATGAATTGGACATTTTTTACACTCTTTTGTATACAGTGTGATGACATCTTAATTATGTAGTGTGTTAGCATACAATTCTTCGCATGTTAGCATTTTTTTTAGTTTTTTCATTTTTTTTCTTTCCATTTATCCGTGAACTCAAATGTATATATTTATATACCAAAATTTATCGACTTTGCATTATTATAAATATTTTTTGTAAATTTTTTAAGATAAATTTTCTTTTAAATCTTTTTCATGTGCTAAGGGTATGAGATGCATGAAAATAATTGATTTTTTGAAAATTTATAAAAAAATATATACAATTATTCGAATTTGGTAAATTTTGACATATGAGATATATATCGTATATAAATGAAAAGAAAATTAAAAAATTATCAATAAAAGATGTGCCATTTGTCTAATGTATTTTTCCGCATGTTTATATAAATGTTTATCATATTAATCGGCAGCCTATTCGCTTGATTTCACTTGTGGTAGCCCATTTCGAGTGCATTTTTTATTCAACATTCCTCATTTTGGGTATGTTTGAAAATGAATAAAACTTTTGATTAAAAGTTGTAGAGAATAGAATTTGTCAAATATGTGATATGATAGGGGTAATGATGAGAAATAAATATGATAAAATTGAAGTAAATAGGTTAGTTGTATTGGTAGTTGTATGGAAATGATTGAAAAGTAGGGTAATTGTATAGAAAAATATGAAAAAATTATTAAAAAAAAATTAATTATAGAGAGTAAAAAGATTTAGATTGAAAAGTTTTAACTTCGTAATTTTCATTACCAAACACATCCTCTGTTTTACTTTGCTCCCGCAAGCTGTACAATGACGCAAATACCCTTCCGAACTCCGAAGAGCCAACGATCAGTGAAAGAGCCCGATGCTTTCTTAAATTCGAGTTCGACCGAGAAAGGGCAGACAACATAAAAGCCAGCCAGTGTTTTTTTTTTTTTTTTTCCTGCCCTCCGCAGCTGCGTAAATCCAGTTCAACAGATCATTCATATCATGACGGTCGCTGAATCCATGGTCAGCTCCACTGCTAGCATGATCAGGCAGCAGCTCCGTGACGAAACTGTTTTCTTGTCGGGTGTGCTGGGGCAGTTGGAATGGATTCAAGGGGAGCTGAGCCGAATCAGCCGTTACTTGAAAGATGCAGATGCAAAGGCAAGAGAAGGAAACGACAGCATCAATGAGTGGGAGGTAGAAGTGATGGGCGTCGCTTATGATGCTGACGACGCCGTCACTTTCTTTGTCTGGATGGGGGAACAACGGAAGAGGAGAACATTCATCGACAAGTGTTTGTTCTTCTGCTGTGATCTCCTCAACCTGCATAAAGCCGGGGTCATGATTGAAGCAGTCAAAAAGAATATAAAAGAGATATCAAGAAGCGGATCCAACTTCCGCCTTGAGGAAATTAGCGGGGGAGAAAGTCACAAAGCCTCCAGCTCGCGACTGCAGCAGTATCTCAGCGGTACCGACTTTGGAGAACTATTCGTGGGCTTTAAAGAGGACATTTCTGCATTGCGAAGTAATCTGATGAGGGGAGAGCCACGTCGCTGCGTGGTTTCCATAGTCGGCATGGGAGGTGCTGGCAAAACGACTCTTGCGAGGAAATTGTACAACGACACTGACGTAATAGCTCACTTCGAATCCAACGTCGCTTGGGTTTGTGTGTCCCAGATATACAGCATTAAGGAGGTTTTGCAGGGAATCGCCGAGCAAGTGATAGGGTTGAAAAGAGAAGAGTCCGCAAAGCTGAAAGAAAGAGAACTGCGGGAGGAGCTCCGAGAGTTCCTCAAACAACGGAAATATCTCCTAGTCTTGGATGACATATGGAAGAAAGAAGCATGGGATCTACTAGACTATGCATTTCCAGACGGGAAAAATGGCAGTCGAATCCTGCTGACTACTCGCATTGAGGATGTTGCATTGCACGCTGATCGGATGAGCAGACCCCATAAACTGTCTCTTCTCGACAAGGAGGAGAGCTGGGATCTGTTTCTGAACATTGTCTTTCCTCCGCAAGAGAAGAATGGCAAGCCCATCTGTCCACCCCAACTGGAGGGCATCTCAAGACAGATGGTTGCTAAATGCAGAGGGGTACCTCTTGCCATCTGGTTGCTAGGAGGCCTTTCCTTTACAACAAGCAACGATGCCAATGAGTGGAGGAAGGTGCTGGATCATCATCCAAAGTGGCAGTTGTCTCACGAGCCAGAGCACTTGGACGAGATACTGGAGTTGAGCTACTTAGACCTGCCGGATTATTTGAAGCCGTGCTTCCTGTACTTGGGCGTATTTCCTGAAGATCATGAGATTTCTGTGGAGAAACTGACTAGGTTGTGGATTGCGGAGGGTTTCATTCGGGCGAGAGAAAAAAGTAGCGAGGAGGATGTTGCAGAGCAATACGTTGGGGAGCTTGCGAAAAGGAGCATGCTTCAGGTTCACTTTTTTTTCCCCATATATATAGAAAAAGATGCAGATTTCATTTAAAATAAAATAGCACAAAGAACAGAGTTCATACTTCATATATAGTAGACATGATAGACCAAATATAAATTATACTACATAGCCTTTGTATTTTGTATTTGGTATCTATAGTAGCTCTGTGGAAGCATGCCTCTTGTATTACCTTGTTCATGATTTTTTTTTTTTTTCTCTTGATAGGTTATGTATTTAAGCAGCTCTTGTCGTGTCCATGATATGCTCCGTGCCTTGGCCATAAAAGAAGCTAAAAGGGTTGGCTTGTTTCAAATTGATGTTGATCCGCTGTTGTTTGAGGATGCCTCCACCTCCAACTTGGCATTGACCCGTTTTCGTCGTTTGGGCATTCATCACAGCAACAACGAAGATAGCAACCGCGTGTGGTTAGTTCAATCTAGTAGTCTACCTAAAGTCCATTCTTTGTTGTGCTTTGCTAAACAAGGATTACCGCCAAGGGGGCTGGAACATGCAAAATGGCTTAGAGTGTTACATCTGAAGAAAGAAGCATCCACACTTGTCGATGACAACGTATTTAGAGAACTAGTCCATCTCAAGTATCTAAGAATCAGAGGTGTGAAGAGTCTTCCTCCATCCATCAACAAGCTCTACAATCTTCAAACTCTTGACCTGGGCTGGACTTCAGTACGATTGCCTACAACAATTTGGAGTTTGCATCGGTTGAGGCATCTAGTTGCTCGCGGGGCCTCCTTTGATGGGCATCCCCAGCTTGAACTTCTACGTCATCTCCATACATTAGAGTTGGTGGCTGGTGAGTGGATTGAAAAGGAGAGCTTGATCAAATTGTCCGAGCTTAGAAACCTGCGGATTTTCGTGCTTTCTAATGGGGATTTAGAGACATTTGGTGAAGCCTTGATCAAAGCTGTCCAGCAAATGGTCCATCTCCAAAAGTTGCGACTGCAAGGAAGGGGAAGAAGTGTTCTCCCTCCTTTCGAGCCCTTCGACAGCAATTCACGACTTGAGGAAATAATCTTAATCGACGTGAGGATATTGCAGCCTCTTGAATTTCCACCTATGCTCACTACGCTCGTGTTAATTGAAACCTACTTGAACCACGACCCCCTGCCAACACTGGGAAAGCTCACAAATCTGCGTCTTCTCACTTTTGCATTTTCTGCATACCTTGGTAGTAGCCTCATCATGCCCAATCAAGAATTTCCTCAGCTTAAACATCTCAATTTCATAGAGTTGTCTAATCTCAAGGAGTGGATTGTGGAGAAAGGAGCCATGCCGACCCTTGAACACTTAAAAGTCCACCACTGCTACCAACTAGAAATGCTTCCAGAAGGACTACGTTACATAACTACACTCAAGGAATTAATTGTCGAGATGCCAAGCAAGTTCTGCCAACGGCTTGAGAAGAATTGGGGAGCAGATTGGCACAAAATTCAGCACGTACCTTCTGTTACAGTATTTGAAGCTGTTAGGTTAATAGGACGCTGATTGAAATTTGAGGTAACCACAAATTTTTCATTATTGATAGTTGTCCTCATGATTTGCCAAGTTTTATCATGTTTTCATTGAAATTTCATCTAAGTATGTTCTTAGATGACTCACATGTATTTGTATGAGAATAGGTGCAAAATACGTGAAGTACATTAAGTTTAGAGTGAAGAGCCGGAGTAAAGTCATGCATATATGCTATCACAAACTCTGGGCATGTGATACACATCATAAAGCAGAAATTGAAGAATCACAGGACAACAGCTAACATGCCTGGGTGTTGGTGGTGACTTGCTTTTCAAGCAAGCCTTGCACAATCCCCTTTTCTATACGAAGTCTTTTACGTCAGGGCTCCTCTTTCTAAGTGAAGTCTTTTGCACAGCTATTACGCAGTTCAACTTCATCCCACATCCGTTCTTTTGACGCAAATTGGGCTTCCTCTTAAGTCTATAAATAGACGCTAGCTCTTAGGTGTTAGGTGTCAATTTTCTAAGTTCTTTTATATACTCCTTGTTGAAGTTTGGTCTTTTTGAGTGTTTTGTGGGGTTTATTGAATTTAAGTGTTTTCCTTTTGAAAGTTCTCCATCTATTGTAATATTTTTTTATGATAGTGAATTTCTCCTCCTTCACCCGTGGTTTTTCCCTTCGTATTGAAGGGTTTTCCACGTAAAATTTGTGCCTACTTTATTTCTCTCCCCCTCTTGTGTTTTCCGCATTACTTTGTTGTTTTGTAAGATTATTTCTTAACACTTGGGCATATGGATTGGCAACCAGCTTACCCATGGGCATGTCCAGTGCGGCGCTATTGCAGAAATCTCAGTTTTTGCTACTTGTTTGCTCTGATTTACACGATTAGTCAATTCTCATATTTAGCCACTTATAAAGGAGGAACCTTGCCCTGAGAAAGCATTGAATTGAATCCAATTCTATTATAAAACATCCATGGAGAGAGGTTGTAACGCCCCACCTTTTAGGTATTGTGAATGGGGTCTACTATGTCAAAGCTAAAAATAAGATCTCCCAAGATGGAAATAGATACCAAGGTGCAAAACCATAAAAATTTTAACTATTACATCTCAAGTTTGCTCCTTAAGGAGTTAATATACAATTTTCAATGTCTAAAATCCAAATAAGCAAGCATTATAAGAAAATTTCAATAAAATTCTAAACTTCTTTGTCTTTTCCTCTACTAGATTCGCCTTTTTCCCATGTTGATAAAGGCTCTAGTATAGCATTGTATCTCTGTTTTTCCACTGAAAACAAAAACTATGTGAGCTGAAAGCTCAGTAAGTAAAAATGTATTTTTTTAAATTCATTTTCAATCATATATATATATATTTACAAATACAATATCTATACTGTCTTTTATGCACAACAAACTGTAATAAAAAAAACATCTTGATAGATGTGCACACATATGTCAATTTTAAATCATGCATTCATACTAGGGGTATTGTCATCTACTTGTGCTCGCGTCCAGCCGTGCTACACATTCGTGAGCTAAATCATCTCCTTTGATAGTCCTGAGGTCGCTACCCAGGTACTACCATACTACTTTACTCCTTGGCGGCAAACCCAATATGCAATTATGCATTATGCTCATGAATTTTAATTGATGCCCACTTAAATTCACTATTAAACATGAATTTGAAATAATAATGCTCATTTTTGAATAAACAAATTTGAAAGAAAATAAATAATAACATTTCATAGCAATTCATAATATTCACATAATATTTTCAAACACATGCTTTGGTAAAAGTTTACTTACCTCTAAGTAGATTTTAAAACTCCTCTTTTTTTCCAATTTTTTTTGTAGTAGCCTCAAGTCTCTTTTCCTAATTTTCATCACAATATGTTTATTATTTCACTTTGATTTTCACAAATATTATTTAAAATTCCATTTATAACTTTCTCAAAATTTCTCATAATTTTAATCGGTCAAAATCCTATTTTCTTCTATTTATTCTTATATTAATTCACTTTAAACAACTTTATTTTTATATGTAAAATAAATTTGGATTTATACTTCTTTAGATATTTTCCTTTAATTTTTCTCATATTTTTATAATTTATATATATTTATTTATCTATTTTTCATTTATTATGCCTTCATAAACTTTTATTTTTTTCATAAATTTATAATTTTAAACTCATTTAAGCTTCTAAATATTTAATTTAATTTTCTTGGTATTTTTCATAATTTTCTGTAATTTTTTTCAATTTTTTTTTTCGTCGCCGGCGCTGGCGAATGGCCGCCGGTGGGCTGCTGCTGGCGGGCCGGAACAGTGGCCCTGGCTAGTGGGCTGGATCCTTTGTTGGAAGTTGGGCCAGACTGGATAGTGGGCTGGTTCTGTTTAAGTGGGCTAAGTTCTTGGGCTTTCGTTTATGTGGGCTTAAGCTTGGTTTATGGGCTTCTGACTCACTGGGCCTGTTAAGATGGGCTTAGCCCACTAGTCCAAAAGCTTATTCATTTATTTGTTTATTTTCAACGGTCCATATTTTCCATATAAAATAGCTTATATCTATCAATATACATATCTGTTTGTACTGAAATTTTAAGGGTAAGCTTATAAAATTATGTTTTATAATCTGGACGGTCCATTTTTCAAAATAACATCTCTATCATCAGATTTAATATAAAGGGTTTAATAAAAGGTTAATATTAAATATCACTTCAAATAGCCATATAAACTAAATTTTTATAGAATTAATTCATCACATATACTGTAAAATATCTCAAATAATGTTTGTAATGGTTCAGATTATTCATTTTGCATCTATATTTTTCTGTAATTATTTTTTTGTGTTTTTCTCTTAAAATACATATTTACCACTCTATATTATGTCTAAAATTGCTATATCTAAAAATCTATAAGTCTGATCAATCTAGAATTTTGCAGGCAAGCTAATCATATAATTATCTTATTATTGTATGGTCACAATTATCTAATTATGCTCAGAAGTGTGTTTATTTCATCATATATCATTTCATACCCTTTATTTGGTACTTCTCATTTAAATAAGTAAAATTTCAACATTAAACATTTCAATAATACTCCTGTGACTAATTAGTCATGCTAGAATTGTCGTGAATGGTTTAGATCTATGAAATAACTTGCGTATAACATATAATGAATGAGATTAACAGAGAAAATGGTTCGACGCAGCTTACCTTCAAAATTCTTTCTTCTTCCTTCGTCTGTCTCCTGCGTGATTTCTCTTCTTCTTCAAATGGCGAAAACCCATCTCTCGTTTGCGCCTTTTATACTAATCCATGTGTTAAACGGCTGGGGCTAATTGCCATCAATTGAAACGAACGTGCATGGCCCATTAATCCCACCGTTTCCATCCGTTTCTTGGAAACGGATGGACGATGACTATTACATTCTCCCCCCCTTATAAAAGTTTCGTCCTCGAAACTTAATTAAACAAAAATGGATATTTTTGTTTGATATCTTCTTCATGCTCCCACGTAGCCTCCGATTCTCCATGATTGCTCCATTGCACTTTGACATACTTTATCAACCTTTTCCGCAACTGTTGCTCTTTAGAATCTATTATCTTGATTGGATTTTCTTCATATATTAACTTATCTGAGATTGACAATCGATCTGCTGTAAGCACATGGGAAGGATCTGACACATATTTTCTCAACATAGAAATGTGAAACACATTATGCACTGCAGCCAATGAGGGTGGTAGTGCTATTCGATATGCCACTGCTCCGACTTTCTCTAAAACTTCATATGGTCCGATATAACGAGGACTGAGCTTTCCCTTTTTGTCAAATCTCATAACTCCTTTCATAGGTGATATTTTTACAAACACCTTATCACCTATGGAAAATTCTAATTCTCTCCACCTTAGATCTGCATAACTTTTCTGTCTACTTTGGGCAGTAAGCAATCTTTCTCTGATTAGTTTTACTTTATTTGCAGTTTCTTGCACAATATCTGGCCCGATCAATCTTCTTTCTCCGACCTCATCCCAATTTAAGGGTGTTCTGCAAGGTTTCCCATATAAAGCTTCATAAGGGGACATTTTAATACTGGCATGATAATTGTTATTATATGCAAACTCCACCAAGGCCATATATTTATCCCAACCAATTCCAAAATCTATTATACACATTCTCAACATATCTTCGACTACTTGATTTAGTCTTTCAGTTTGCCCATCTGTTTGTGGATGAAATGTTGTGCTAAATTTTATATTTGTCCCCATTGTCTGATTTAAACTGCTCTAAAACTTCGAAGTAAATATAGTATCTCGGTCGGAAATAATTGCCTTGGGAATTCCATGCAACCGAACTATTTCTTTACAATACAGGTTGGCTAACTTTTCTGCAGAATAACTGGTTTTGATTGGCAAGAAATGTGCGACCTTTGTTAATCTATCCACAATTACCCAAATAGAATTATTTCCTGCAGCAGTCCTTGGTAACCCTTCAATAAAATCCATAGTGATTTCATCCCACTTCCATTCTGGTATTTCCATTTGCTGTAATAATCCTGCTGGCTTTTGATGTTCGGCTTTGACTTGTTGGCATGTTAGACATTGTGCTACAATTTCTACTATCATTTTCTTCATGCCCATCCACCAAAAATTTCTTTTAAGATCTTCATACATTTTTGTACTCCCTGGGTGTATGGTGTATGGTGAGTAATGAGCTTCTTCTAAAATTTGTCTTTTTAGTTCTACTGCATCGGGTACACATAGCCTTCCTTTATATCTGACGGTGCCCTCATCGTCAACTGTGAATCCTTCCATAGTCCCTTCTGCCACTTTTTTCCTTTATCCTTATAATTTGTTCATCTGTTCTTTGCTTTTCTTTGATCTGTTTAAATAGAGAAGGTTTCACTTGTAATTGATATAAATGATACTCTAACTCTTTGGGGCAAACTTCTAATGACAATTTTCGCATGTCATTAATTAACTCCTCCTTGTCGGTAATTAAAGTAGCTAAATTGCTATTTGACTTTCTGCTTAAAGCATCAGCTACTATATTTGCTTTCCCTGGATGATATTGGATATTCAAATCATAATCTTTCAGTAATTCTAACCATCTTCTTTGCCTCATATTCAACTCTTTTTGAGTGAAAATATATTTCAAACTCTTGTGATCTGTATAAACATCACATTGTTCCCCATAAAGATAATGCCTCCAAATTTTCAAAGCAAACACTACTGCAGCTAGTTCCAAATCATGGGTGGGATAATTCTGTTCATAAGGTTTCAACTGTCGTGAAGCATATGCAATCACCTTCCCATTCTGCATTAATACACAACCAAGACCCTTTTTAGAAGCATCGCTATAAATAACAAATCCTCCACCGCTAGTAGGGGTAGTTAAAACTGGTGCCTTCACTAATCTCTGCTTGAGTTCTTGAAAACTATTTTCACAATCATCAGTCCATTGAAATTTTACCCCCTTTCTTATTAGCTTTGTGAGAGGAGTACATATCCGAGAGAAATCTTCTACGAATCTACGATAATACCCAGCAAGACCAAGAAAGCTACGTATCTCTGTGACATTTGTCAGCCTTGGCCAATTTACCACTGCTTCGACCTTAGCAGGATCAACCATAATACCTTTTGCTGTAACAATATGCCCCAAAAATGAAACACTATGCATCCAAAACTCACATTTCTTCAATTTTGCATATAATTTGTTCTCCCTCAAAGTTTGCAATACCATTCTAAGGTGTTCAACATGATCATCCTTTGTTTTTGAATAAATGAGAATGTCATCTATGAATATGACCACAAATTTATCCAAATAGGGTCTGAACACTCTTTGCATTAAATCCATAAAGGCGGCTGGTGCATTGGTTAACCCGAATGGCATTACCAAAAATTCATAATGTCCATACCGAGTTCGAAAAGCAGTTTTCTGTATATCTTCCTCTTTAATCCTCAATTGATGATATCCCGACTGTAAATCAATTTTAGAAAATACAGTTGCCCCTTGTAGTTGATCAAATAAATCATCTATTCGAGGTAAAGGATATTTATTTTTGATAGTCACCTTGTTCAATTCTCTATAATCAATGCACAATCTCAAACTACCATCTTTCTTTTTCACAAACAGAACTGGCGCTCCCCAAGGTGATACACTTGGTCGTATAAAACCCTTATCTAATAATTCTTCCAGCTGTGTTTTTAATTCTGCCATTTCTGTTGGGGCCATTCTATAAGGTTGTTTAGAAATTGGAAGTACCCCGGGCAATATATGTATTGCAAATTCTATTTTTCTCTGAGGGGGTAATCCTGACAACTCAATAGGAAAAATATCAGGAAATTCTTTTACTATTGGTATCTCTTCAAGAGATAAAGTTTCTTTGTTTATATCAACTATCGAAGCCAAAAATGCCTGACATCCTTTGTTTATCGACTTTACAGCTTTCATGGCTGTAGAGCCCGGTCTTTAAAAAAAAAAAATTGCTGCTTCATGTGCACCACGTTTTTGGTGCACGTGCAGAGCACCAAACAAATAAGGGGTGTAAAAAGGAGAGAGCTCGAGCAGGCTCTCGAAACAGAGCCGAAACAGAAAAAAAAAATGGAAAGGAGAAAGAGGAAGAAAGAAGAAGAAGAAAGGAAGAAAGAGAAGGAGAAGGAAGAAGAGAGGAGAGGGGAGCTTGCATCCACGCCGCCGTCCACGTCACTGTTCACGCCGCCGTCGCCGCTGGGTCGCCGGAGGTAAGGAAGAAACGATTAATTTTGTTGGGTTTTTCATTTTTTATCTCAAATCATGCAATAAACATAGGGATTTTGCTAAAATACCTTAGATAAACATGTATGGAAGTAAATTATATCAATTTGAGTAGTAGATTTGGGTATTTAAGGATCCAAGAGTTGAAATGGGTAGGATTTTAATTTTATTTCCAAGAAAATAGTAGGAAAATCATGGGGCTTTTGATAAACTCGTGAATAGGAGTATATTTGGAACCCAAATCATGGAAATGGAAGGTTAAAAATCAAGCCAAGTGTGAAATCAAAAATTCAAGAGAGGGTATATCCAATTTTCTTGTTCCAAATCATGATATAGTAGTTGCAAATGCTATTAGGATATATTAGTTACAAATTAATATGCTCAATTTTAGGTAAAAAGGAGAAAAATTGGAATTTTTCGTGACTCGTGGAAATTGGGCAGCCCCAAAAACGTGGGTAAAACATGGGGCTTTTGGAGTATTTGATTTAAACAGTATTTATGGATAAATTTTAAAATATTTGGAGTGTTAAAAATATAAAAGAAAAATTTATGGAAAGGTTATGCTAGGTTGTGGGTAGGGTACGGGTGTTGGAAATTTATGTGAAATTAGTGGGTAACGAATTTACATAGCATAAAAATGATTGATAAATTTTAATGCCTACATATGTATTTTAAGTAGACACTTAATGAAAAATTAATTAATTATTATTAGCTTTCAAGTCAATGTATCCGTAGTCATTAAAATTAGAATGCAATATATGGTGATTTAAGTCAATGCTTAGCCAAAATTACTAATTTTGATAGGAAAAGGAAAAGAGAAGGTGCAAGATACAACTTGAGACTGTAAGGTAAGCAAGCTTTTCAAATTCAATGATTTATTGTGATCAAGTGACTATTTTGTTATTTATTTTGGGAAAAGATGTTTGCAATAAATGTTCATGTCATGTATTTATTTATTTCCTTAGAAATATGTGCAAACCAAGTTATTTCCATAGGTATTTTAATAAATTTTTATGCAAACATTAAACAAATCCTTGGGAATGGCCATTACCATATTTTCCCCGTACATATGCATTTATCGTATTAAGGCATGTTTCAGGTTTGATTTTGGAAACGATCTTTTTTTTTTATGATTAACCAAGCAAACCTTTTTATGACATAAATGCACTTGACCATTTGTGTGGATGCGACTCATGCATGGGAATAAATGAAAGGTTTCGCCAAGGTTGTAATCGGACAGGCAGTCCATCCTTGACGTTGCCTAGTCGGTGTGCCCGACGTATGAGTGTAAGTGATCACTTGATAAGTGTCACTTACCAAAGAAAAAAAAAAGGGATTATGTCATTGAATAATGCATGTCGTGATTGCATTTCATCTTCATGCATACATGATATCTTGTGAAGATGTTCGTGTTTTCTTTTAAAAAGGAAATACGCTTGCTTACTGGGTTCTTTAAACTCACCGATTTTACTAAACAGTTGCAGAATGTATTGACTTCAAGAGCTATGGAGACTTCACTGGTTAGACAGGCAGTGAAGTGAGGAGTCATGTGAGACTCTTCGGGATATTTGACTCATTTTGTAATATGTTAAACTATAGAAGTGCTAGAGTTTCCTTAGGTTTGTGAAACATGCGTACAAATATATATATATGCATATATTTTGCATGTATGGTGTGAAAGATACTTGTAATATTAATTCTTTTATATTGTGTGAATTGTATGGATATATGTATTGTATGGGATGAAAAATATGGGAGTATGGAAAGTATGATATGATTTTGATGATGATGTGAAGAAATGGGTTGTTTGTATTTATGATGTGAAGAAATGGGTTGTTTGTATTTTTGATGTGAAAAAATGGGTTGTTTGTGTTTATGATATGAAGAAATGGATTGTTTGTGTTTATGGTGTGAAGAAAATGGGTTGTTTGTGATTATGATGAATGTAATACAGGTTATTTTTTATGTAAAAGAGTATATGGTGAATGCTTGTATTTAGAAAATGTCCTAGTTACAGACGGAATGCTGCCGAAATTTTTATAGGTATGTATAAAAAAAAATTTAGAACACTTTATTTTGGCTTAATGCATAAATGTAAGTTAAAGTATAGACTTCACCACTTTTCAAAATATTCTTGGCACGAAATCCTATGACAAACTTATGTATAAATATGTCATAGGTCGGGGAGTTACAGAAGTGGTATCAGAGCCAGAGTGGTGAAGGGGTAAAATTTTTAAATTTTCTTTTAATTTTGGATTATGATTTAATTTTTAAGATTGCGGGTTAAGAGATATAATATTACATTTCTTGTCCTATGTTTTGACATTTTCTATAAATAGATAAGATGGCGGGACAAGAGCCAGAGCCGGGGTTCCCGATGCCAAGGCAAGTGGAACAGGAGGCGGCAGAAAGACGTCGATTGCAAGACGAAAAGATAAGACGCTGGTTCCGTGGCCAAGAGGAACTACTGCAACCTGAACAACCTGCCCCTCCACTAGAAGTGGGACACGGTGAAGACTTAATATTTTTAGCCCAGAATGTAATGCCTCCTATAAGGAACCCTCCTATGATACTTAATAGGCTACAAGAAAGGCAACTGGCAGAATATTGGGAAGAAATTCCAAATCCTGAGGATCCCGAGCAAGGGCCTAGGTATAAATTAGAGCACGGGCTCTATAGGTTTGGCCATGGAGCGACTGTTGCGGAAATCTCATTTAATGAAGGAAGATTGGCGCAACAATTAGCGGAAAGGCAGGCGAGGGGCGAAGAAGTTGAATTACAAGATGAGGATGGGGACACCGAAATTCTCATTTTGGTTGACGGACCGGTTCAAGAGGTGAATAATGATGAAAATGTCATTGCAAATGGACATGAACCGGATCACCCTCTTTCAGATGATGAAAATGATCCGATTGAGTATGATGATGAAAATGATCCAATTGAGCATAATGATGAAAGTGACCCTGAAGAGCCTGAAGTGGGGGACCATGAAGAGCCCCACGAGGAAGAGATGGAGGAGGAAGATTTTGATGGTTTTGAGGAGCCCGAGCTAGACGAGGAGGAAGATGTCGAGGAACAGGCCGAAGTTATTGATGTTGGGGAGGAGGCTCCACTTGCTAGTGATTCTGAAGAATCTTAGTGTTGGCTAAAGAAAAAGGAGCTCTAGGACAAAATGATCTATACAATTCGTTTTGGTGCAATAATAGGTGTTTTAAAATCATTATTGCACGTTTCTTTTTGGAAGTGTAAATATTTACAAAAGTGAAAAGTAATATATTTTTTTGAATGTTATACATGTATGACTTTTTTTTTTCAATAGACAAGGATCACACATGTGTCATGCATGTATACATGAATGTAAACGATGTACATTATTAAGATAATGAAATATATATTCTTTGTTGACTCAGTATATTGCATGAAATTTCATTAGCTGATTTGGATATCATAATTATGATATGTGTGTTTAAAAATTTAAATCTTCTTATATTAGCAAGTAGAGATGGTGGAAGGACGAAAACCTGGACGTCCTAAGAAACGAAAAGTGGCCGAAATTCAAATGCAAGAGCAGAACCAACAAGAGACCAGGCCACCAGAGGAGGGAGTCTCCAACTCACCTGCGAGAGCAGAGTCGGTGTCATCATCGTCAGAAGATCCTATGCAAATTGTGGATAAGAGAATACATGAGGTAGTACATGAAGCAATAGCTCAAGCTATGGATGCTATAGATCAACGATGGGTGGCCCGACAAGCAGACATGATGGAGAACTTTATGCGCTATCAAAGGGATAGGGAAGAACAAATGCGCATAAACATAAATACTGGCGTTGGATCTACGCAACCAGAGGATTTGATAAACACGGGTTTGGGGACAATAGGTAGAGAAAATTTTCAAAGTATTCCTGAACCAAGTCAAGGAAGGGTGAACCCAGTAAATGTAGATGTTAATAGAGCTGGTACAGGATTGGGTAAGACGAGAATAGCTGAGGAGGAACAGATGGAGGCTAATCGTAGAGCTATTTCAGCATTTTTAGCACATCATCCCCCCAAATTTGCAGGTGCACCGAATCCAGCACTAGCAGAACGATGGTTGAAAGAGATGGAAAAATTATTTAGGATATCACCATGTACAGATACACAGAAGGTAGATTGCGCTGTCCACTTATTAACTGATGAAGCTGAGGAATGGTGGACGACCTTATCGAGTACGATGGAAAATTCTAATGAGGTAATATGGATGCAGTTTGTGGAAGAATTCAAAAAGGAATATTTTCCAAGTACCCTAATGGATAAGAAAATATTTGAATTTGAGAGGCTATATCAAGGCAAGATGAGTGTGACGGAGTATGCTACTAAATTTAATGCCTTGGTGAGATATGTGCCGTGGATTGCGAATTCTCCTGCACAAAAAGCACGTCGCTTTCAGGATGGATTGAGGACTCATTTAAGGGAGAGTTTGGCTCCCTTTTTATTGGTCGATTATGCTACCGCATTGGAAAGAGCAAGAGCCTTAGAAGCTGCAGAGCAAAGAACTTGCGAAATTCAGCAAAATCGGAAGCGAACAGATCCAAATTTAAAGGAGAAAGATAATCGAAGACAAAAATTTAAGCAAATGATGCTTGAAAAGGGCAAGAAAGAGAAAAAGGAGAGAAAGGAATGCCCTAAATGTCAAAAGAAGCATAAAGGAGAGTGTTTAAAGGGGACCTTTCAATGTTATAAATGTGGACAAACTGGTCATCAAACTAAGAATTGTGGTGCTATTAAAGAAGTAAGACGTCCCATTCAAGAAATCGGTCCCAGGTGTTTTTGGTGTAGCAAACCTGGTCATAGGATGGCCGAATGTCCAAACTTAAGTCAAGGCAACCCCAATATTCGAGGAAAGACTAGTCAGCAGAAACCGACATCAACCTCGAGTCGGCAAGGAATCCAAGCTCAGGTGCATGCGCTTACTCAAAATGAATCAACAGAACAAGAGGAAAAAAGTTGTGACAGGTACAATTTTTATTTTTGGATTCCCTGCAATGGCGTTGTTTGATTCAGGTGCAACACATTCATTTATATCATGTTAATTTGTAGCTACACATAACTTAATTGTACATGAAACTGATACCGTTGTACATGTAGAATCCCCTGTATATAGACTAGCCAGTGTTAATCAAGAATGTAAATCTTGTCCTATTAGGATAGGATCATGCATCTTGGAAGCAAACTTGATACTGCTTCCCATGACTGAATTTGATGTTATATTGGGAATGAACTGGTTAAGTCGATGGGGCGCCACTATAAATTGCAAACAACGAAAAGTTTCTTTTTTCACAATACCAGGGGAGGAAATTGCTATTGAGAAATTGAAGAAATTGAAGGAGCCTACAATATTGATTTCTGCAATGACGGCCGCTAAGTTAGTACGTCAACAATGTACGGCTTTCTTGGTCTCGATGCAATTAGTTGAGGAGAATCAGTCTATGTTGGGAAAAATCCCTGTGGTTTACGAATTTCCAGATATATTTCCAGAAGAGTTACCGGGGTTGCCTCCAAAAAGGGAAGTTGATATGACTATTGAAATTTTACCGGGCACCGCACCGATTTCTAAGGTACCCTATCGTATGGCGCCTGCGCAGATGGCTTAGTTGAAAGTACAATTGCAAGAATTATTAGATAAAGGGTTTATACGCCCAAGTGTGTCTCCATGGGGTGCACCTGTATTATTTGTATGGAAGAAAGACGAGAGTTTTCGGTTATGTATCGATTATCGGGAATTGAATAAGGTAACCATCAAGAATAAGTATCCATTGCCAAGAATAGATGATTTGTTCGATCAGCTTAATGGGGCCGTGGTGTTTTCTAAAATTGACTTGCAATCAGGTTATCATCAGCTTAAAGTGAGCCCGCAGGACATCTCAAAGACAGCGTTCAGGACAAGATATTGACATTATGAATTTTTGGTGATGCCTTTTGGGTTAACAAATGCCCTGCAGTATTTATGGATCTCATGAACAGAGTATTTCGAGAATATTTGGACAAATTTGTGGTGGTGTTCATTGATGATATATTAATTTATTCTAAGTCAAAAGAAGAACATTGTGAGCATTTACGGATCGTATTAAATCGGCTAAGGACAGAAAAATTGTATGCTAAACTAAAGAAGTGTGATTTTTGGCTAACGCAAGTTACATTTCTGGGGCATATTATCTCTGCTGAAGGAATCAGAGTGGACCCACAGAAAACAGAAGCCGTAATGAAATGGCCAAGACCAACTACAGCAACTGAAGTACGGAGTTTTCTGGGATTAGCTGGTTACTATCGGAGATTTGTTGAGGGATTTTCTAAATTATCCGCACCACTCACTAAGTTAACTCGAAAAGGAGTTAAATATAAATGGACCGATGATTGCGAGTCAAGTTTTCTAGAACTTAAACAAAGGTTGATTCAAGCACCAGTGTTAACAATTCCGGATAGTAGTGGAAATTTTGTGATTTATAGTGATGCATCTCATCAAGGATTGGGGTGTGTGTTAATGCAAAAAGGTAGGGTGATTGCATATGCTTCCAGGCAACTGAAACCCAATGAACTAAATTATCCAATACATGATCTGGAATTAGCAGCTGTAGTATTTGCTCTCAAAATTTGGAGACATTACTTGTATGGTGAGAAATGTGAAATATATACAGACCACAAGAGTCTCAAATACATTTTCACACAAAAGGAATTAAATATGAGACAGAGAAGATGGTTGGAACTATTGAAGGATTACGATTTAACCATTCACTATCATCCCGGAAAGGCTAACGTGGTTGCAGATGCCTTAAGTCGGAATGTGAGTCTTGCTCATTTACTTACATCAGAAGAAGGAATACTTCGTGAAATGAGGCAAATGGATTTAATTATCAGTATGCCAGGATTGCCGGCGCGAGTATGTCAATTGCAGCTGCAGTCAACCTTATTTGAACAAATTAAAAGTGAACAACAAAAAGATATAAAATTGCAAGAATTGATGAATCGTATGAAAAATAAGAGAAACCCAGATTATACTGCTGATGAGCAAGGAATTTATAGATATAAGGGTCGCCTTTGTATTCCAAATTCAAGGGAAGTAAAAGATTTATTATTGAAAGAAGCTCATTTTTCTCCTTTTTCGATGCATCCAGGCAGCACAAAAATGTATAGAGATATTAAGCAAGGATATTGGTGGAATAATATGAAGAAGGAAATTGCAGAATATGTTTCAAGGTGTTTAACTTGTCAAAAAGTTAAAGTGGATTATCAGAAAATGTCTGAAAAATTGCAGTCTTTAGAAGTACCCGAGTGGAAGTGGGATGATATTACCATGGACTTTATAGAAGGATTGCCAAGGACCCAAGGCGGACATAATTCTATATGGGTGATTGTTGATCGATTATCAAAGGTGGCACATTTCCTTCCCATTAAATCAAGTTTTACAGCTGAAAGATTGGCTCGAATTTACTATAGAGAAATTGTGCGATTGCATGGGGTACCTAAGACCATTGTGTCGGATAGAGATTCCACCTTTACTTCTAAATTTTGGAAGAGTTTACACAAGACAATGGGTACACAATTAAAGTTTAGTACTGCGTTTCATCCACAAACAGACGGACAGACAGAAAGAGTCAATCAAATTTTAGAAGATATGTTAAGAATGTGTACATTGGAATTTGGAGGAGCATGGGATGAATATTTATCTATTGCAGAATTTGCATATAATAATAGCTATCAAGCAAGTATTCAAATGGCTCCATTTGAAGCGCTGTATAGAAGAAAGTATAGAACACCTCTAAATTGGGATGAAGTGGGTGTAAGAAGTTTAGCCCCTGATTTATCTCAGAGAATGGCAGAGAAAGTCTAAGTAATTCGCCAATGTATGAGGACAGCGCAAAGTAGACAGAAAAGTTATGTAGACTGCAAAAGGAAAGATCTGAATATTCAAGTAGGAGATCATGTATTCATCAAAGTTACTCCCATGAAAGGGGTTATCAGATTTGGAAAGAAGGGAAAATTGAGTCCCTGGTATATTGGTCCTTTTGAAGTGTTAGAAAGGATTGGAAATTTGGCTTATAGAATAACACTGCCACCAGCTCTGGCCGCAGTACATAATGTGTTTCATATATCAATGCTTCGAAAATATGTAGCTGACCCCAGTCATATTTTTGCCGCTGAATCACTTCCGATTCAAGATCATTTGAACTATGAAGAGAGACCCTTGAAGATTGTAGATTATAAGCAGCAGAAATTGAGGAACAGAATAATTGAATATGTTAAAGTTCAGTGGAACCGATATCCAAACAACGAAGCGACATGGGAATTGCTAGAAGAGGTGGAAAGGAAATATCCCCAATTAATTTTGAATGATTAAATGGTTTCGGGACGAAACCTTTTTAAGGGGGGAAGAATGTAGAGCCCGGTCTTTAAAAAAAAAAAAATTGCTGCTGCATGTGCACCAAGTTTTTGGTGCACGTGCAGAGCACCAAACAAATAAGGGGTGTAAAAAGGAGAGAGCTCGAGCAGGCTCTCGAAACAGAGCCGAAACAGAAAAAAAAAACGGAAAGGAGAAAGAGGAAGAAAGAAGAAGAAGAAAGGAAGAAAGAGAAGGAGAAGGAAGAAGAGAGGAGAGGGGAGCTTGCATCCACGCCGCCGTCCACGTCACTGTTCACGCCGCCGTCGCCGCTGGGTCGCCGGAGGTAAGGAAGAAACGATTAATTTTGTTGGGTTTTTCATTTTTTATCTCAAATCATGCAATAAACATAGGGATTTTGCTAAAATACCTTAGATAAACATGTATGGAAGTAAATTATATCAATTTGAGTAGTAGATTTGGGTATTTAAGGATCCAAGAGTTGAAATGGGTAGGATTTTAATTTTATTTCCAAGAAAATAGTAGGAAAATCATGGGGCTTTTGATAAACTCGTGAATAGGAGTATATTTGGAACCCAAATCATGGAAATGGAAGGTTAAAAATCAAGCCAAGTGTGAAATCAAAAATTCAAGAGAGGGTATATCCAATTTTCTTGTTCCAAATCATGATATAGTAGTTGCAAATGCTATTAGGATATATTAGTTACAAATTAATATGCCCAATTTTAGGTAAAAAGGAGAAAAATTGGAATTTTTCGTGACCCGTGGAAATTGGGCAGCCCCAAAAATGTGGGTAAAACATGGGGCTTTTGGAGTATTTGATTTAAACAGTATTTATGGATAAATTTTAAAATATTTGGAGTGTTAAAAATATAAAAGAAAAATTAGAATTTTTCGTGACCCGTGGAAATTGGGCAGCCCCAAAAATGTGGGTAAAACATGGGGCTTTTGGAGTATTTGATTTAAACAGTATTTATGGATAAATTTTAAAATATTTGGAGTGTTAAAAATATAAAAGAAAAATTTATGGAAAGGTTATGCTAGGTTGTGGGTAGGGTACGGGTGTTGGAAATTTATGTGAAATTAGTGGGTAACGAATTTACACAGCATAAAAATGATTGATAAATTTTAATGCCTACATATGTATTTTAAGTAGACACTTAATGAAAAATTAATTAATTATTATTAGCTTTCAAGTCAATGTATCCGTAGTCATTAAAATTAGAATGCTATATATGGTGATTTAAGTCAATGCTTAGCCAAAATTACTAATTTTGATAGGAAAAGGAAAAGAGAAGGTGCAAGATACAACTTGAGACTGTAAGGTAAGCAAGCTTTTCAAATTCAATGATTTATTGTGATCAAGTGACTATTTTGTTATTTATTTTGGGAAAAGATGTTTGCAATAAATGTTCATGTCATGTATTTATTTATTTCCTTAGAAATATGTGCAAACCAAGTTATTTCCATAGGTATTTTAATAAATTTTTATGCAAACAATAAACAAATCCTTGGGAATGGCCATTACCATATATTTCCCCGTACATATGCATTTATCGTATTAAGGCATGTTTCAGGTTTGATTTTGGAAACGATCTTTTTTTTTTATGATTAACCAAGCAAACCTTTTTATGACATAAATGCACTTGACCATTTGTGTGGATGCGACTCATGCATGGGAATAAATGAAAGGTTTTGCCAAGGTTGTAATCGGACAAGCAGTCCATCTTGACGTTGCCTAGTCGGTGTGCCCGACGTATGAGTGTAAGTGATCACTTGATAAGTGTCACTTACCAAAGAAAAAAAAAAGGGATTATGTCATTGAATAATGCATGTCGTGATTGCATTTCATCTTCATGCATACATGATATCTTGTGAAGATGTTCGTGTTTTCTTTTAAAAAGGAAATACGCTTGCTTACTGGGTTCTTTAAACTCACCGATTTTACTAAACAGTTGCAGAATGTATTGACTTCAAGAGCTATGGAGACTTCACTGGGTAGAAAGGCAGTGAAGTGAGGAGTCATGTGAGACTCTTCGGGATATTTGACTCATTTTGTAATATGTTAAACTATAGAAGTGCTAGAGTTTCCTTAGGTTTGTGAAACATGCGTACAAATATATATATATATTTATATATGCATATATTTTGCATGTATGGTGTGAAAGATACTTGTAATATTAATTCTTTTATATTGTGTGAATTGTATGGATATATGTATTGTATGGGATGAAAAATATGGGAGTATGGAAAGTATGATATGATTTCGATGATGATGTGAAGAAATGGGTTGTTTGTATTTATGATGTGAAGAAATGGGTTGTTTGTGTTTATGATGTGAAGAAATGGATTGTTTGTATTTATGGTGTGAAGAAAATGGGTTGTTTGTGATTATGATGAATGTAATACAGGTTATTTTTTATGTAAAAGAGTATATGGTGAATGCTTGTATTTAGAAAATGTCCTAGTTACAGACGGAATGCTGCCGAAATTTTTATAGGTATGTATAAAAAAAAATTTAGAACACTTTATTTTGGCGTAATGCATAAATGTAAGTTAAAGTATAGACTTCACCACTTTTCAAAAGATTCTTGGCACGAAATCTTATGACAAACTTATGTATAAATATGTCATAGGTCGGGGCGTTACAATGGCAGAAATGATTTTCACCTGCTGAGATTTATCTGCAACCACCTCTATCGACTTGGACATTTTAAAAATAATTTTTCGATCACCACAATCTATTATTGCTCTCCACTTAGATAACCAGTCCATTCCCAATATCACATCAAAATCACGCATAGGCAACAATATCAAGTCTGCTTCTAAATTCATTTCTCCTATTTTGATTGGGCAGACTTTGCAAATTCTATTTGTACTTGCTAATCGATGTACCGGGGATTCAACATTCACAATCATATCCATGCTTTCATGCGCAATTGCATATTTTGTAGTAAAAGCACAAGAAATAAAGGAATGTGTAGCACCAAAATCAAATAATACTTCGGCAGGATAAGAGTGAATAAGCAATGTACCAATGAGGACATCGTCATGTGCAGTCTGGGCTTCTGCATTGGTCATAGCATGTACCCTAGCATTTGTCCTCTGCCTCTGTTGTTCTGGGTCACGAACTGGTGGTGCTGGTGGTCTCATTTGTACTGCTTGATGCTCCCCAATTTGTTTGTTGTCGACTTTTTGAGTGCAGTCTTTTGCTAGATGTCCAGGTTGTCTACATTTATAACAAGTGATCTCACCTGTGCATTCCTGAATTGAATGACCAGTTTTCCCACACTTCCAGCACTTCCCCGCTGCTTTCCAACATTCTCCTCGGTGATTTTTACCGCAAGTAGGACATGGGGTAATTGACTGCCTTATTTCCACCTTTCTTTCATTGTGCTGTATCTTGCCCTGTTTATATGACTTTGTCCCACTATCTGATGCAGAGTCCCCACGCTTTTTTCCTTGGCAAAAAGCTTGAATTGCATTATCTTCCATTTCCACCATTCTTGCTCGATCCACAATATCAGAATATTGTTGGAAATGGTGACTGGCTAGCTGTTGTCGTATAAAAGGGCGTAACCCCATTCTGAATTTGCGGATTTTAAGTGCAGGATTTGTCAACACCCATGGAGCAAATCTGGATAAGGCAATAAATTTTGCTGCATACTCTGCCACAGATGATTTTCCTTGATATAGTTGCTCAAACTCTAGCAACTTTTGTTGTCTAACTGACTCGGGATAGTATGCCTCATTAAAGTGTAAGAGAAAGTTCTCCCAGTTCATTTGTTGCCAAGAAGGGATACTTAACTTCACTGCATTCCACCACTTAGCTGCATTGCCTTTCAACATATGGGTGGCAAACTGGACCTTTTGTTGCTCACTGCATTGGAGCAAATTGAAAATCTTCTCTAATTCTTCTATCCATTCTTCAGCATTGTTAGGGTCCGGATCTCCTCGATAGAGTAGAGGTCTCATGTTCAGAAAATCATTCATGACTCTCCTATGAGCATCAGCTTCCGTAACATTCCTTCATACACTCCCTCCAACTGGAGAGTTTTCTGAAAATTGTTGGGCTGCCATCCGTTCCATAGTTTGTAATGCTCTCAACACTGCGTCCATAACTTGAGCATTGACGTCCACAATGCCTTGTGATTGTCCTGCATTTGATGCCCCAGCAACATCATTTCTAGGATTGTTCTCTCCTGAAGCTTCATTATATTGGTCATTTGTGTGAGCTAAAGAAGAATCCTCACTGACCAATATGCTTCCCACCAACCTACGAGTCCTTTTTCTTACTAATCGCGACAGTGGTTCCTCCATCACCACTTGTTTTCCTTTATCCTTCTTAGGAGACATCTTTTTCCTACATCATACCATTAATCTTAAATATACTTGCATAACTTCTAAAAATTTCATTTTTCATATCATAAATTAAAAGAGAATACTATCTAAAGCATCAAATTCATCATATCATTCATAGAAAATAAAAACTTTAAGCTAATCAGCTAAGTTTACATCATCATCACTAGAAGAATCATAAAACTTAGGACCACTAAGTTTCATTTCTACTGGTTGATACTCCATTTCTAGGAGTTCAACTTCATCATCATCATCATCATCATCATCATCATCACTAATTTGAATCTCAACATCATAATTTTTATTATTTTTTTGATTTTCTTGTGAGTCATCTCCTGAGTTTTCTTCACAATCTGTTGTAAATTCTTCTTCATATTCTTTATCAGAATATTCTATTGGTTCCTCCTCTACACTCTTCTCTTAATTCATCTGAAATGCCCACATTCTTCGATAAGCATTTCTTCTTGCTTTTGCTTCAGCACTAGTTGCACGTCCGGCTTCATACTTACGTTTGGGTGGCATTGTAGCTCCTATATCATTAAACAGTTAAATTTCATAATTATTTAGGATTACTTAAGTTTTGCACTTTCTAAGTCTACTATCATGATTTTGCCCTTGGGATGTATTTCAGCCTTGGCTTTGATACCACTTGTAACGCCCCACCTTTTAGGTATTGTGAATGGGGTCTACTATGTCAAAGCTAAAAATAAGATCTCCCAAGATGGAAATAGATACCAAGGTGCAAAACTATAAAAATTTTAACTATTACATCTCAAGTTTGCTCCTTAAGGAGTTAATATACAATTTTCAATGTCTAAAATCCAAATAAGCAAGCATTATAAGAAAATTTCAATAAAATTCTAAACTTCTTTGTCTTTTCCTCTGCTAGATTCGCCTTTTTCCCATGTTGATAAAGGCTCTAGTATAGCATTGTATCCCTGTTTTTCCACTGAAAACAAAAACTATGTGAGCTGAAAGCTCAGTAAGTAAAAATGTATTTTTTTAAATTCATTTTCAATCATATATATATATATATTTACAAATACAATATCTATACTGTCTTTTATGCACAATAAACTGTAATAAAAAAAATATCTTGATAGATGTGCACACATATGTCAATTTTAAATCATGCATTCATACTAGGGGTATTGCCATCTACTTGTGCTCGCGTGCAGCCGTGTTACACATTCGTGAGCTAAATCATCTCCTTTGATAGTCCTGAGGTCGCTACCCAGGTACTACCATACTACTTTACTCCTTGGCGGCAAACCCAATATGCAATTATGCATCATGCTCATGAATTTTAATTGATGCCCACTTAAATTCACTACTAAACATGAATTTGAAATAATAATGCTCATTTTTGAATAAACAAATTTGAAAGAAAATAAATAATAACATTTCATAGCAATTCATAATATTCACATAATATTTTCAAAGACATGCTTTGGTAAAAGTTTACTTACCTCTGAGTAGACTTTAAAACTCCTCTTTTTTTCCAATTTTTTTGTAGTAGCCTCAAGTCTCTTTTCCTAATTTTCATCACAATATGTTTATTATTTCACTTTGATTTTCACAAATATTATTTAAAATTCCATTTATAACTTTCTCAAAATTTCTCATAATTTTAATCGATCAAAATCCTATTTTCTTCTATTTATTCTTATATTAATTCACTTTAAACAACTTTATTTTTATATGTAAAATAAATTTGGACTTATACTTCTTTAGATATTTTCCTTTAATTTTTCTCATATTTTTATAATTTATATATATTTATTTATCTATTTTCCATTTATTATGCCTTCATAAACTTTCATTTTTTTCATAAATTTATAATTTTAAACTCATTTAAGCTTCTAAATATTTAATTTAATTTTTTTGGTATTTTTCATAATTTTCTGTAATTTTTTTCATTTTTTTTTTTCGCCGCCGGCCGGCCGGTCGCCGGTGGGCTGCTGCTGGCGGGCCGGAACAGTGGGCCAGGCTAGTGGGCTGGATCCTTTGTTGGAAGTTGGGCCAGACTGGATAGTGGGCTGGTTCTGTTTAAGTGGGCTAAGCTCTAGGGCTTTCGTTTATGTGGGCTTAAGCTTGGTTTATGGGCTTCTGACTCACTGGGCCTGTTAAGATGGGCTTAGCCCACTAGTCCAGAAGCTTATTCATTTATTTGTTTATTTTCAACGGTCCATATTTTCCAAATAAAATGGCTTATATCTCTCAATATACATATCTGTTTGTACTGAAATTTTAAGGGTAAGCTTATAAAATTATGTTTTATAATCTGGACGGTCCATTTTTCAAAATAACATCTCTATTATCAGATTTAATATAAAGGGTTTAATAAAATGTTAATATTAAATATCACTTCAAATAGCCATATAAACTAAATTTTTACAGAATTAATTCATCACATATACTGTAAAATATCTCAAATAATGTTTGTAATGGTTTAGATTATTCATTTTGCATCTATATTTTCCAGTAATTATTTTTTTGTGTTTTTCTCTTAAAATACATATTTACCACTCTATATTATGTCTAAAATTGTTATATCTAAAAATCTATAAGTCTGATCAATCTAGAATTTTGCAGGCAAGCTAATCATATAATTATCTTATTATTGTACGGTCACAATTATCTAATTATGCTCAGAAGTGTGTTTATTTCATCATATATCATTTCATACCCTTTATTTGGTACTTCTCATTTAAATAAGTAAAATTTCAACATTAAACATTTCAATAATACTCCTGTGACTAATTAGTCATGCTAGAATTGTCGTGAATGGTTTAGATCTATGAAATAACTTGCGTATAACATATAATGAATGAGATTAACAGAGAAAATGGTTCGACGCAGCTTACCTTCAAAATTCTTTCTTCTTCCTTCGTCTGTCTCCTGCGTGATTTCTCTTCTTCTTCAAATGGCGAAAACCCATCTCTCGTTTGCGTTTTTTATACTAATCCATGTGTTAAACGGCTGGGGTTAATTGCCATCAATTGAAACGAACGTGCATGGCCCATTAATCCCACCGTTTCCATCCGTTTCTTGGAAATGGATGGACGATGGCTATTACAGAGGTGGAGGAGGGGTAAATCCTTAAGAAGAGGAGTTCAAGTAAAAGAGTTCAAGATTCTAGTTTTCATTATTTTGATTTTTTCACTTTTCCTTTTTAAGATACTTTTGTAGAATAATTCAATGGTTTGTTTTGGTTTGATTTGTTTGAAGGATATTATTGAAATCGTGATTAACTATTTTTTTAAATTGTAAAGCATGAGTTGTGTCCCTTTTGAATTATCTATGGCTCTATTTTGATTTTATTCAATCAATTAAGAATAATGTTGCTTTAATTGAATATTTTGCATTTTAATGTATTACTTAATGAATTGGTGTCGTACTTTGCATGTTTTAATATATCATGTGGTATAATCAAAAGATTGAAATTTGATGATATAAGAAAATCAATATATTACACCTAGTTAGCTTGACTTAGAAGTAGGCAAGAACCTTTAAGGAACTATTTTGGATAATCACAAATCTTAGTGAATCCTGATGCTACAAAAGTATATTAAAATAAGTAATTCAACAACCTAGTTTTGGGCTATGCTAAGTTCGATTCGTGTTAATGGTATTGTGGTTTTTTTATAGTTTAGTCCCCCTAGTAAATAGGGATTTTACAATTTTCCCCCGTTGTGAGGATTTATAATTTCCCCTTTGTGATGGGAGGTTTAGAAAAAATCCCTCCATGATGTGAGGGTGTGAATGTAAGTATTGTCATTTACTTGTGCTCGGGTGCAGTCGTGCTACACATTCGTGAGTTAATTCATCTTCTTTGGTAGTCCTGAGGTCGCTACTAGGTACTACCATACTACTTTAATCCTTGATAACAAACCCAATATGCAATTATGCATCATGCTCATACACTGTGATTAATGCACCACTTAAATTCACTATTTAATATGATTTTGAAATAAAAAAGCTCAATTTAATTAAACTAACTTGAAAAAAAATTTCAATTTAAATAAATAATCACATTTCATAACAAATCATAATATTCACATAATATTTTCAAAGTCATGCTTTGGTAAAAGTTTACTTACTTTTAAGTTGACTTTTGAACTCCTCTTTTCCAATTTCTTGTGGTAGCTTCTAGGGGTGCAACTTGGGCCAGGTTCGGCCCGAACCCGGCCCGTCGAACCCGAAAAAATACAGTGTTAAAACTCTGATATTTGAGCCCGAACCCGATTTTTGAGCTCGAGCCCGAACCTGAATTCAAATAGGTCTCGGTTTCGGGTTCAGGCAAACCCGAACCCTGTAAATCCGAACCCGAATTTGCATTTATATAAAATATATAATTTATATTATAATAATAACATATTACTCATGGATGGATGATGGACAACAGGAGTACTGCATGGCAGGCATGGACAGCTCATCGCCGAGATAATCTAACGTCTTAAGTGATTTCAACAAAATACATATTTCTAATTTACATTACGATACAGGTCCAACAGTTTTTTTAAAAAAAATTACTCTTCACGCCTTTTCTACTGAAGCCTTTTGACCAACGAAATCCTGTGATACTAAATATTAAAATTTTTTGAGATCTTTTTTTCCAACGGGAAAATTTATGAGAACTTTAAAATTATAGTTGTAAAATAAGCTTAAAACAATAGAGGAGTAAAAAAATACAATTAATGATCAATAATACAATTTTATTAACAACGTTTACACATAATCCATATTCTACTTGATACAAAGAGAATGCTCAAAACAGGTTTCTTTCTTTCTACTCTTAAGCGGTATTTGAATTTTTCTCAATTTTATACAATAAATTATTTTTTAAACTTTTTTATATAATAGATTTGTGATAAAAAATTATATATAAGATGAGTAACAAAGACATATTAATAGAAAATGTCAACCCGAAACTCAATCCGAGCCCGAATTTCAAAAATAGGGTTAGGGTTGAGGTTTACAAATAGAGTTAGGGTTAGGGTTAGGGTTAGGGTTGAAGTTTTACAAATAGGGTTAGGGTTAGGGTTGAGGTGAACTCGAGTTTCATGAGCCCGAGTTGCACCCCTAGTAGCTTCAAGTCTCTTTCCCTAATTTTCATCACAATATTTCACTTTGGGTTTCATCAATATTATTTAAAATTTCATTTATGGCTTTCCCAAATTTTCTCATAATTTTAATCATTTAAAATTATATTTTCTCTTATTTATTCTTATACTATTCCATTTTTAAACAACTTTATTCTTATATAAAAAAATTGGAGTCATACTTCTTTAAATACTTACTTTAAAAAAATCATATTTTTGTAATTTTTCATAATTTTTTATTCATTTTTATAGCATCACACCTTTAAATAATTTCATTTCTTATAAAAATTATAAGTTTAAACTCATTTAAGCTTCTAAATATTGACTTTAATTTTTCGGGTATTTTTCATAATCTTTTATATTTTTTCAAATTTTTCTGTATTTATTTTGAATTTATTGTTATTATTATATTTTTCCTCGCTCTCCGGTGCTGGTAGTTGGTTGCCAGTGCGTTGTTCCGGTGGGCTGAAAGTTTGGCCAGGCTAGTAGATAAGTTAGTGGGCTGTGTGGGCTAGGCTTGGTTCCTGAAACTTGGACTTAGTTTCTGTGGTCTTGGGACTTTTAGACTTGCTTCTGGGCTTTCTGGTTCAGTGGGTCTACATTCTCCAACCAAAATGGTCTAGATCTCTCAATATTTTTGTCTTTTTGATCCGAAATTTTAGGGATAAGTTTATAAAATTATGTTTTATAATCTGGACGATCCATTTCTCAAAATAATATTTTTATCATCAGATTTGACATAGAGGGTTTAATAAAGGGTTAAAATTAAATATTACTTCAAATAGCAGCGTAAAACAGAGATGATGGTTGTGCGCATGTATGGTATGATGGATGGAGTGTAGTATAATTTTTAAGGAAAGAGGGTACGAGGGTTTAACCGGCCTGGGTAGGGATTTAAGGGTGCTGGTTCCTCAATGCTCCCGGGCACAATACCTATTTTTTTAATTTTTTTTAAAATTTTTTTTACAAACTTGTTAAAATTACTAAAAATGCCACTGATTTTAAAAAATTCAAAATAAATATCTAAAAATCGCCAAAAATGGTAAAAATTTATACTCATATTAAATACACTTACATTAACATTTCTGTAAAAAAAATTTCAAAAAAAAAAAAAGTAGGTGAAGTACTCCTGGAAGCATTGAGGCTCAATGCTGCCGTGTGCATTTAACTAGCACCCGGGATTTAATCGGGTCGGGTTATAAAAGTCGCAGGCTAACCCACCTTAATACAAACTTATTAAAATAGGTCTCGAACTTAATGCATTTACAATTCATAAAAAGATTAACTTTTTAAGTTCGAGACTTGTATAAATAATTAAGTTCGAGACCTATTTAAAATATTGATTTCATTATACATATTTATGCATGACTTGTAAAATAATTAGCGTTAAGA
Organism: Annona cherimola; assembly: GCA_030490835.1. NCBI lineage: Eukaryota > Viridiplantae > Streptophyta > Magnoliopsida > Magnoliales > Annonaceae > Annona > Annona cherimola. Next base: position 1,052,074 of record CM059971.1, on the reverse strand, counting down.
CAAAGCTAATTCATTTATTTCATGGATTGTAAATAAGATAAGTAACTGATTTTATACACCTAAGTGCACTAAGGTTTGGTGCACTTGGGTGCAAAAACTTAATTTTTTATTTTTTTGAAATTTTTTATAAAATTGTTAATTTAAATGTTTTTGATACGTGTGTCGAGTTTTAACATTTTATAGATTTATAGATTTTTTTTGAATTTTTTTAAAATTAGTGATGTTTAACTGATTTAAAAACCTAAAAAAATATCTACAAATCTCCAAAAATAGTAAAATTTAATACATATGTTAAAAACACTCATAGTTTTACCATTTTGGAGATTTGTAGATACTTTTTAAGATTTTTTAAAATCAATGGCATTGTACATATTTTTTGAATTTTTTAAAATCAGTTAAATGCCACTGATTTAATTTTTTTTTAAATATCCGTAAATCTCCAAAAATGATCAAATTTGATACACATATTGAAAACACTTATATAAATAGTTCTATAAAAAATAGCTTTCCTCGGTAATGCAAGAGATTGGTTACGATAGAACCAGATCACTGTGTTCCTGTGAATGGTTTGCACAAAGATGTCATACGAAGCCTTGTCTCAAATTAAAAGTGCTTTTTTCAAATTAATCATTACGTTTACATTTTGTTACAAATGTTTATAAAAGTCGTTAGCCAACATACGAAATTATCAATATATTTATCAAATTTATAGTTGAATTAAAAGATTTGAATGTCATAATTAACCACTTACTAAATTGCACCAAAGCTCTAAATTTATAGATCCCTAAATTTTTTCCTCATTCTATTTCATTTCATCATTTATTATTTCATACTAGTGGTATTTTAAGCATTTACAAAAAGGTAACGAACATTTAAACAAATTACCATTAACTTACCTAATGGATTTTAGTGGAATGGGCATTTTTAAAAATAAATGCAAATATAGTTGACATATTTAGGATTTTTGAAACGTAGTTAGTATATTTGGGATTAGAGTCAAAGTGTAATGGTTATATTTCGAAAAAGCCCTAAATTAAGCCACTAGCTTAAAAGGCCATCCATGCTCCACTATGCATGCGGTTACTGTAATAGTGATAATAAGCATGAATTCCTTCATGCATGCGGTTAATAAAGACAGTAGCATTTATCCCAGAAAAATAAAAAATGGAGACAGTAGCAAAGTGAAAATTAAGATGCGTCTCTGCCGTCCTTGCCGACAAAATTAGAGCATGTAGTTTGATTGAAATTTCTCGAGGTTAATTCACCTCTGATTTATTGATATGAGCATCTCTTTACTATTATTGAAAGAACAGAGCTTTCACCAAACTACTGCTTCCGTCTGTTTTTCTTGCTTTGAATATGGAAGGTTGTATTCCTTTCAAAGTAAGACTGATTGGAAGTTGGCAATTTACAGTTTGTCTCCATAATGCCAGTTCGGATTTCCGAGAACTGAATGGAGAAAATTTTGGTTTTGGCTTCTGATCTTCAGTAAATTCGGGCTCTTCCCTCTAATTTAACATGAAAAAAAATAGCTTTGCCAACTTAACAGACAAATTTTGACAGTATGGGAAAGGTTGGGATTTGTTGCAAACTTAATGGGTATATAAGGGACTTTTAAAACGTAGCGGGTATATCTGAGATATGTTTTAGAGTTGGTGGATATAGTAGGGATAAGCCCCAAAATTACTTCTTTTGTTACCCAGATTTAATATCATAATCAAAGACAACTAAATATTTTGAAGAGTAAAAGATTGAGACACATGGAACAAATGGTTACATATATTTAAAAAAATATTTATAAGTTCTGATCTAAAGTGGTCAATGCATCCATATAGATTGTCTGTAGTATCATGCATCTATTGAAACAGTCAATCTGAATTGTCAACTTGAATACTCAAACCATTCCTAACCAGAATCCGATTGAAAAACCAATGTTGGTTTAGATTGAGTTAAGATTTTAGAAAATGATTTATACTGTTTGGTTTAAGTTTGTCATCTCAACCTGAACAGAACTGATGAACGTTGGACTTTCTTCCATGGCTGATTTACATCAAACTTTCACCAGGATAAATTACAGATGCAAAACCTCAAAACCAGAAATTTAACTGGATGAACATTTGTGCTTCCGTATAGATATTAGTTGCTGAACCATGAATGGCTAAGGCAAATTCAAAGTATCGAAACAGTAAATTTAGGATGTTCTTTTCTTTTTTCTTTTTTGTTTTTTTTTTTGTTTTTTTTTTTTACAAATCTAGACTATTAACTTGATTTATTTACCCATCCTTGTAGAAGAGGTGTGCTCGCAGCTTGTATTGATCCATCAGCTCAAAAGCACAGAAATCTCCTACATCAAGCTTGTGATGCTTTGCAAAGGCAGACCATCCACCAGATAGCCTCCCCTGGAATCTTCGGGAGGTACAATTCAAAACATATTTTGTTTCCCACAGCGTACCATCAGGGCTTTGGAGAAGAATCTGCACTCTAGCTTCAGAAACATGTCGGTATCGTCTGCAAAATGTGAGATATGCCAATGAAGAGAAGCTAATCGAGCAGTAGAAACCACAAACATATATTTTTTATTTTGGTTAATATCAATCCCATCAACACTACTGCATATTTAATCTGATTTCAACCCCAGCTCTTGAAAACAGGTGAGTCCAGATAAAATGAGCAAGCCAGTAGGAACATGATTTTAAGGAACAACATAACAGTTTAGCCATTTTGGTGTAGAAAAGTTGTATAGGTTTACATGGCAGCCTTGTGCATATTGTAGACAGAGACAGAAACTTTGAATTGTATGAGTTGCAGAATCGAAATAGAACTCACCAAGCTGCCGTGTCCAGTAGAAGATTTTTTCAGCTGGGCACAAAAGTAAGGAAGCTTGGAGGTGTAAGTATGAAAAAACTTCTTGCCATCCCTCTCTTTTGCTTCATCTAATTGGGGTTGTCTTCTTAAATCTACTTTTGTAGTGACAGACCATTTAACATCCTTCATTTTCTTATTCACATGTCCACCATATCGAGGTACGCTTGGACCTGCATGATATATAGGAACATGAGTTTCTCTAAACAGCCGTAATTAAGTTTCTGCTTGTTCTTCATCAAAAAAAAAAAAAAAAAAAAAAAGTTTCTGCTTGTTCAATTTTTATTTTTTATTTTTAAAAAAGTTCCTGCTTGGATATTTGGAAAAGTAAGAGAAAGCGAAAACAATTTGAAATTTAGGTGAAGGGAGGTGCATCAAAAGTGAATAATCACCAAATATGATTACGATAGGCACAAAACATACTGCTTTGATGATAAATTTTCTTTTGTGAAAAAAGAAGAAGAAGAAACTAAAAAAGACAGAAGCATTAGTGAGTTGCATCCCCATATAAACATATTCTAGCCACTTATTCTGCAGAAGTCTAACAAATTTCATTTGTACGGAGGTTAGAAGTAGTAAGGCTGAGAAGTTTAGTAGCCCTTACACTTGAAGAATGATAATAATCTTGAAATTCATAAAAACACTTGCAACACATTCAAATTAGTGACAAGAACTGACTTTGTCACCTTATTTCGAACAGAAGCTATACTTGGTTTGCATCATTTACAGCATTAAGTTCCCTTGATTTTATTATTCAAAGAGCTAAAAAAAACAACAGATTATGAAGAAAAGGAAAAAAAAAACATCCAGATAGATTGTACCATAGAAATTTCTTTTTTTTTTTTTTTATAAAAAAAAAAAAGAAAAGAAAAGAAACAAAGAAAGAAGTATTAGTAAGAGGAATACCCCACATTAAAAGATCCTAGCCATTTTATTCCATAATAAGTTAATCAATTTCTGAAATGAGAACAATAATAATCACCAAAGTCATAAAGACACTCACAATACTTCCAAATTAATGATTAAAACTGACTTTGTTACCCTACATGGAACAGAAGCCATACACGCATCATTTTTGGGGCAAGCAGCTCTTCCAAAGATTTCTACAGTAAACTTGTCAGCCCCATTATACCTAAAAACTAAGAAATCACCCATCAATAAGCAATGATCTTTTGCAAATCCTTCCCAACCATTATGCAAATATAGTTCTCTGGGACTTCTCTGCAATGTGACGTGCCGAAGCCTGCCATTTGGACACTCCAGAAAGGCTTCAGTTATGTCTTCTTTCACGTACTCCACAAAGGCAGGAGGAATACTCTTAAATAAAAATGACCAACAATCAGACAAACAGCAGTAAGGGCGAAAACAGAAACTGTCTCCGAATGAGAGGAGAACAGAGAAGATGAAAAAACAGAAAATGGGAGATTTACAACCAAGTAATGAGAAGAAATATGAAGATTGGCATGGTAATGATGTGATCCAATCTGCCATCACTGGTCTTTATTAATGTAGTGCACAAAGAATTACAGAAGGATAGCTGGAATTCAAATATCCCAGTTCAACAAACTAATCCCTACCCTATCACTATCGAACACTCTACAAATCAATCCCCATCACCATCCACTTCCCCTTCACAACACCATCCCCTCCCTATTTGTAAGGTGATAGGATTCAGCAGCCATAGGCACACCCTACTGACCAGGCCCACGCCCACTACTAACCCTATAAGGTAAGCGACGTCATAAAGAAAATGATAGATGGAAAACTGGGCCTTACACAGGATAGATTGCCAAGACATGCTGGAGAGGGGAACATGTTAGTGGGAGAACGCATGACTCTCATGGTAATTAATTTAATAAACATGGTATTCATATCATTAAAAATGATAATAATCCAAATAAAGGAAATGAGCCAATGTAAGAAGATGGGCGGAAAAAAAAAAAAAAAAAAAAAGATGAAACAAGATGCTCACCAAAAGGCAGCCAAAATCTCCAATCATAACCTTGAAAAACTGAAAATTTCTTTCCATGCCTCTTGTTGCCCTCACCAGGTTCTTTTTATGATCCATATTTCTGCCTATCAATTTTCCCCAAGTTCTTATGGGCCTCAGCAAAGCCTCAACAGCTCTGGCGAAAACAGAACTGGAATTAGTATTATTATTATTTTTTACCATATGCAATTCAACATTAGTAAAATCATTAATATTTTCTAAAACAAAGAAAAGCTGATTAGGCAAAAGTCATTATTATATTTATTTACTAAGAATGCATAAACAGTTTAATTGATTAAAATTGTAGTGCGGGATGATTGTGGGTTTCGACAGCAAGTTTCTTGCAGTTTTAATAACTGAATATATGATTTTCTTATGTGTCTTACAGCAAAATCTTGTGGGCTTACAGCAAAATCTTATTTTGTATGTGGAAAATCCTACTCCCAAAACACAACTTCAAGAAGTTCAGTCGGGAAGAACAGGTAAGCAGCTGGGTCAGGCTGTTGCAATTGCAGGGGAAGAGTCTGCAACATGCAAAACAGCTTGCTTGTAGAATCTCAACTCAGCAACTATCTCACATACTACCATTTGCTGTTTAAACCAAGTTTTGGTTTGGAGGGTATTGAATAATACCATGTACAGGAGCGACAGAAATAGATTAAATTAGCGTTTCCCAGTGTGGCATAAAAATTCAAAAGAGACAAATGTACTGATCTTAACTATGAATTGGAGATAATTAGCATATCAACATGAACTGAAAACTTACCAAAAACGTACATCAAGAAAATGTGCATGACCAGTCACGTGTCCCAGCGATAAATCTGCCAGACTTTAGAATGTCCAACTGGAGACCTACAAATAGATGGTAGCAACCACCATATGTAGGGGGCTGCATCATAAGTGGACAGTTTAACCAACTAGATTTGTAGGATAAGGAACATGCTGTCATAATTCATCCTGAACTAAAATTAAAGATTGTTTGGTATACTTTTAAAGATTAATGAGAATCAGGTTAATAAAAATAATTGCTTTCACAATCCTCCTAAACAAACAAATTATATTTTGAAGGATCGATTGCAGTTGATGGCTGATGGACTTTTTTTTGTAAAGGTTGACTGAATGAGCCGACCTTCTCCAGTACCACAGATTATTCATATTAGCCATATGTTTTAAATTTTGATAGCCTAGAAAAGATTTCAGGAATAAATGCAGCAAAAGATCCTACTAGTTTGAAGTACAGGACCAATTCCATTCATCACAAAAGCTTCAGAAAAGAGAAAAACCCCAAAAATTGACATTGGGATGAAATTCTATACCCGAAAGTGGGAAGAACCATTTCAAACCAGAGTGAAAAATGAATTTTCAAGAACAGAAGAGAAGTTTCATGCTCTGAAAGTTAAAACAAAGATTTTGACTCGTCAGGCTTTAAAATCCTTTTTTCAAAATTCGGCTGCTGAAAAAAAAAAAAAAATAGCTTCTTGGTCTAGTTAGGGTCCGTTTGGCTCCACTTATGAAAGGAGCTTATGACTTCCCACAGTGCCCACCACGATACTCTTAAAATGCATTTGGATGAGCGGCGCCTATCAGTACGCAGTTGTCCCTATTTTCAGGCAAGATCAGCTTTCAAATGCGCACATACCAGAAGCATCAAAATGTGACTCTCGCAAAATCGCTTTCCCAAATACTCTTCCGCAGAAGTTGCTCTCCACAGGCAACCCCAAACATAGCCTTGGTTGGAAAAACCAAAAGAACAAGAAGAAGAAATGCCCCATAATTTTCACGGCATGGTCCAGTGTTCAGCTTAAATTTGTTCTATATGCCAGTGTCCAGGTATGTAGTAACAGACTCTTCACGAGGAAATACCCTTTCTGAAACGGTTCATCGTTGGTTTTTGACCATCAACAAACTTGTCATTGTTTCGCAAGTTAGGAGCATGTGATTTCAGTCCAGATTCATGAACAAAAACCGAACATATTCATCAGCAATGAGGAATCAAAATTAATAGATGAATACAAAAATGAGCGGAGATGGTTTAAACAAATCTGAAAGGAATTTTTTCATCTTAAAAAAAAATTTAAAAAATGAGATTATTGTAGACAATAGCTTCCCCTCACAACAAGATAAACAGGCGAATCAGCAGCAGAGGACCTAGTCAATCTATTACTGTACTTTAGTTTCACACGCAAGAACAGCATCAACAGAACGAGCTAACACAACAGAAAACGAAACAGAGCTGCAAATTGAATCGAACAAAAGCCCAAATCTACGCTTTCCTCTGCAACGAATACCCCGACGGCGAAGAGCATTATCAAAAACCTCAAGCGAACAGCTAGAAGAAGGAGAAGAAGTGGAATTTGGGAAGATTGGGAGCAAGGAGCAAAACCCGAAAGTAATGGATCTAGAGAACAGCTCGGGGAAGAAGATCTGGTCGGCTGGTTGACGTCCTCCAATTGGAAAAACAATAGCTGCCAGAGGTGGGAAAGGAAGGGCGAGAGGGAGAATTGCCGATTCCATTTGGGGTTTTTGCTTCTGGCGCCGAGATCTTTTTCCGTATACGTCCATGTCTGCTTTCCCTCCACGATTGCAGAGCACCAGCCTCAACAGGGAAAGATAACCGTCTGCCCGTGCTTCCGTTCCCATTCCACTGTCAGACGTAGCTATAAAAAGGGAGGAGAAGGGACGAGAGAAGGAGCATATAAATAATGAAACGCCATAACATATAAATTAATTACTTACGTCATTTTCGAGAATTAAATTTATTAAAATATTTATTTCTAAGTTTTACTAATATTAGTTACACGTAACTTTTTTTGTTTTTGTATAGAATTTTTTAAAATAGAAAAAATAATGTAATATAGTAAAGGTAATAATGGAAAGTAAAAAAATAAAATGAAAATAGATAGGTTAAATGTATAATAGTTGTGTAGAAATAATTGAAAAGTAAGATAGTTATACAAAAAAAAAAGTGAAAAAATAATTAAAAAATAAGATAGTTATGAAAATTGAAAAATTTTAATTTGAAAAGTTTTTAAATAAACAAATATCTCCTAAGTATATTTTATCTTTTATGATAAATAATTAAGTGCCCAAATTTAAGCACACTCAAAGTCCAATAATACCTCCTTATTTATTCATATAATGATCCTTATCTTTACAAAGTAATTATTCATTACATTCTCCATTGCAAAGGTTGCCAGGGCATGAGTAAATTGGTTTCCATCCCACAAAACACGAAGAAAATGCATACGATCAAGTTTTAAAGAATTTTTTTTTTTGGGGGCGAAGTATGGTGCTTCATAAAAATGAGAACTATTCGCTTGTAGATTGTGTAGCCTATCTTAAAACGAGCCTCACATATATTAGAGTGCTATGATACTCTTTACAATTATTTATTCATATAAAAAACATATAGTAGATGGTTTAGATGTTGAAAAAAAAATTTTAAGTTGTTATTTACATCAAATTATTCTATTATGTTGATTTTATACTATTTTTAGATGGAGCCCATACACGGTGTGTTTGAAAAGTAATAAAACTTTTGTATAAAATTTTTTTTGTGTAAAAGTTGTAAACATAAAAGAAAATGATGTGATATGTTATGAGTAATGATAAAGAGCAAAGAGAATAGAGTTAAAATAAATAAATTAGACGTATAGGTAGTTGTATAGAAATAATTGAAAAGTAAGGTAGATATATAAGAAAATGTGAAGAAATGATTAAAAAATATAGTTATGGAAAATGAAAAGTTTTAGCTTGACATATTTTGTTTATTACCAAACACATTCCTAATTTAATGAAAATTGTTATGTTAATAAAGTAAATAATTTTAAATATAATAGGTGGAGCAGATTTTCTATTCTTGATCAAGTGGGTCCCACAATGCATAGACCGTACGGTATAGTCCAGATGCACTAGAATATTTTCCCATAAAAATTTTCAAAATTTTCAAAAAAGGATTTTTGCAAATATGCTTATAAGGTTTGACCAATATTACATCCGTGTTCCTAAGTTTGCTAAGTTTGCAAATATGCCCAAAAGGTTAGCATGAAATTGCAACTGTGTTCTTTCTATTAAGATGTCGTTAGACTTTTATGTAAAATAATGGTAATGCCCTTTAAGAAAAATCATACACTTTTAATTTTTGAAAATATTATAAGCATATTTGCAAAAAAAATCTAAAATAAAAATATGCGTAAAAATATATAAAATAATAAAAATGCACAATATTTGAAAAAATTGCAAGTTTATCACTTGGGTTAAAAGGGCATTATTATTTTATGTAAAAGTCTAACGGAATCCTAATGGAAGGGATACGATTACAATTTTATGCAAACATGGTGGGCATATTTGTAAATTCGACAAATTTAAGGATATAAATGTAATATTAGTAAAACTTTGTAGGTATATTTGCAAAAATCTCTTCTAAAAACGTATAAAAGGGACATTGCAACTAGGTAGGTATATTTGCAATATGATCAGAGCATACTTGCAAATTGTCATTTTTTTTGTAATTCTCGAATATAGGTCTATATTTTATAGATTTGCAGTACGAGTAAACTATAGGAATAATATACAACTGCTATAACTAGATCACCTTGTCTCATTGAATAGTTTGCACAAACATCTAAGAGGAAAATTACGGGCTTATCCCAAATACCCACTAACTTTTGCATATATCCCAAGTATACCATATTATGATACTAATTCAAACCCAAAACTTGGTTTAAACAGCAAATGTGTAGAGCATGTGAGATAGTGGTTGTGTTGAGATTCTACAAGCTTGCTGCTTTGCATTTTGCAGACTCTTCTCCAGCAATTGCAACTGCCTCACCCAACCGCTTAGCTGTTCTTTCCCAATTGAACTTCTTGAAGTTGTTTCTGCAAGTAAGATTACCTGCCTAAAATATAAGGCTCATAAGCATGGCCTGATCACAGACAAAAGTTGAAGAAAATATGGGTTATTTAATGTGGTATCATTCATTTAAACCAATTTTTTGTATTATATTCACAGTCCGAAGCTTGTAATAAATGATATGCATGCGTTGAATATCTTGTGTTGTAAGTGACTTGATAACTTCTTTTGCTTCTGCATTGTGCAGACTGTTCTCCTGCAATTGCAACTGCCTCCTTTGGCTGCTTAGCTGTTCTTGCTAACTGAACTTCTTGAAGTTGTGTCGTGCAAGTAAGATTTTCCACCTACAAATTAAGATTTGGCTCTAAGGCTCATAAGAAAATCATTCTTTGGTTATTGAAACTGCAAGAAAATTGCTGTTGAAACCCAAACTCTTCTTATACTATATTTTGAATCAATTATACTGTTTAGGCATTCTTAATTGGTAAGTGAAAATACATGACCTTTACCTTCTCGTCTTATCTTTTTTTTAAAAAAAGACATTAACGATTTTACTAATGTTAAATTGCATACACAACCTGTATCTAATTAAATAGGATAATTTTGAAGATGGAAAGTTTTTAATTTGAAATGTTTTTAGTTTATCTCAACACACCCTGTGCAAACAGTAAATAGGTTCTCTCATGACCCATCACGTGCTGCCTGAGCACACCCCCTCAGGCGTCAATACCATTGTCACTCATACCTAATTAATTACGAGCCCGATTTCATGTGGGGGGGGGGGGGGGGGTGCGCGCGGGCGCAAATATCCATTTTTAAAATTTGTCAAATTTGTTTAACACAACTGTTAACCTAAAGGTATTTAACATTTGCATCAATTTTTACTATTTAAAAAAAAAATTAGATTTTTTCGAATTTTTTAAAATCAGTTTCATTTTAGTAGTTTCAAATTATATGGGTATATTTGCAGTTATGATTCATATATTGAAGTCATGTCAATAAAAAAAATCAGGTAGTTTTTTTTATTATTTTTATCATGTTGGTTTATATCCACTATAAAAATTAACGAAATATATGCGGTCCACTTAATTAATTGTTTTAAAATTGGGTTGCTATCTATTTAATATTGTCTGTCAATTTTTTCAAAGGACAGATGACCTCAACATCTAGCAATAGATAGACAAAATTGGACCTCTTCCAATTGGCATTCATGATCACGTTACAGTTTATCACTTCATTGACCTTACACAGAAATAAAAGGAAATTACACTGATATTCTTTGTTCTAATCTGCAGAAGAATATGAGCTATTAGGAATAAATATTATGCCCAAGGAATCCAACCGCAGTTTGCTGCCATGCTCCCGCCTTACGCAGGATGAGGATGCCATGATAATGTAGGACGGAAAAGGTGTTATTGTGTATTAGAAATGGAAAAAAAGTATATTGAGACGAGGAAAAAACGTATTAAATATGAAAAGTTAAGTTGTTATTTTTCTGAAATGTAAAATTATTTTTTTTTGAAAAACGAGAGATCGTATTTCATTCTAACCTAATTTTCATCCCATTCTACAAGTAAACAAAATGGAAGCAATATAAGAATGCTTACCTGCTAATAAACAATAACCAAGGAAGTTGTATTGTTGCAAAATGCTGGCATCATCGAGCGACGGCCATTGCGATGACGAAATACAGACATTAGCAAGGAAAATTTATTTTCTTGCTAAAAGCCCAACTTTTGCAAGGGATTCTATCTCCTTGCAAATAATGAACCTTTTATTTCCTTCCACGAATCATTGCATAAAATCCTTCATTTGCAAGGGAGCTTATTTCCTTGCCAATAGTAAACTTTTAGAGAGGAAATCACATTCCGTGGTAAAAAATCACTGCACAAAATTTAGCATTAGCAAGAGGCCTCTTTTTATCATTTCGACGCTAGCTGGCCAGCTCCCCGCCTTGACGTTTCACTGCGAAATCCGGCCGGTATCGACGGCCTGAAGCATTTAGCTTTCATTTGTTGCCTAGGTCCTATTTCTTGTAAAAAAAAAAAAAATTGAAATCGTCAGACATCAGAGAAGCCAGTGCTTCCTCAAGGCGAAACGTGGCCGTTTCTTTTGCGTTTTCCAATCTCAACATTTTGTATTATCATTGTTGTCTGATGCTTGTTTGTTCTGGCATTTAATTTTAAGGAGAACCTAAGTTTCAGTTCCGACAATTTTATCTCCGATCAGCCAAAAGTGCGATTTAACGGCTATGAGGAAGATCGATATAATGAGGATATACAAAATAGAAGATCGATATAATGAGGATATGCAAAATAGAAAGCAGCAGTTGGTTATGTACCAGCCATGGAGGGAATCAAAGATCGTTGTGGAGGAAGAACGCTGTACAAGATTAATTCTCAAACTCTAGAGAAGAGCAAAGACGGAAATCTGAGATGGAGACAGAGACGGTGCAGCAAAGATGGAAACGCTGCAGTGCGGATGAGAATCTGAGACAGCGACGAAGAGAGTGAGAGAGAAGGCAGCGACCGACTGACAAGAGGGACAGACGGCACGCTCATCCGTCCTAAGGCTTTTACTTTTTTTTTTTTTTTTTTTACTACATATATATATATATATATATATAATCCAGTGCATGCGATTTCACGTGCAGTCCATACATTGTAGGCCCTACTTGATCATAAATAGAAAATATACCTCACCAATTGTATTTAGAATTGTTCACTTTATTAGCATATCAATTTTCATCCAAATCCAACATGCGTGTAATCCTCATCTTAAAATGGTGCAAAATTAATATAATAAAATAGTTTAATGTAAATATCAAGTTTAAAGTAGTTTTTTCAACATCTAAACCGTCTAAAGTATGATTTATATATAGATAAATAAGTATATAAAGTTTCATTACAATTTAATATGTGTGGGGTCCATTTTACAGCGGAGTCCGACTGCACAGGATCATATCTTATATATGTGTGTGTGAGCGCGCTCACGAGCAATTTTTTGGTTTTTTATGAGGTGCCTTCTTAATTACCTTAAAAGAAAAAGAGAGAGAATGTGTTTGTGTCAATCAAAAGTAAAACAAACGGCGAGAATTAACAACAATATATATATGTCAGCTATCACATAAGGTAAACATAAGTGTAAATATATCCTCCATCTGGTAAAGATTAGGACATATCAAAGAGCAGGAGCTTCATTAATTTACAGAAAATATCTCCTGAGGTGCACTGGCAAACTCAGTCTTCCATAAGCCTGTTTATTAGCTGGTCCTGGCAATGACCTGAACCATTAAAATTGCAATTATGAACAGCCGTCAAGCCCAAGATAATAAGGAGGATGACTGAAATTAGAAAAACGGGTTGAGAGAACACCTGCTTCTGGAAGGATGTGCATGATAGAATGCTTACGAGGATGAACAGGAAGAACTCTCACAAGATTAATCAGTCAATGCCTATGACTAGTTGAACGATGCTAACTACTCTTTTTTTTTTTTTTTTTTCCGAGAGAAAAAATATTAGCTACTCATATTAAGCATTAACTTTCAGGCCCCGCTAAATGCGTTGGAACAGATATTATATAGGAGCAACAAATTCGCGATGTAGCATAAGTACATGGCTAAGCTAATAGTATTCATCAAACTCATCATTCATATCCCCATTCTCTTTCACATTCAATCTACGGCAAGCTATTCATCAAAAAAAAAAAAAAAAAAAACAGAAGAAGAAGAAGAAGAAGAAAAATCTACGGCAAGCTGCTGGAGAATTTAAGTATTAGATATACAAATTGTCGGGAGTGTCAGTTAGTAGTGAGTTCTCCTATCATAAAAACTTCTACTAAAATTAGCCTCTATGTTCGAAGAGATTCAGCATTTTATGGAAGAGGCCAACAACTTTCAAAACTTCTGAAATCATTGGCTGCCCACAAAAATTCACTAGCTGCCCACGAGAATGCACGGCCGAACAAGCTCTTAGTAATTAAACCTGCATCTAGAGAAATGTGATGGGGCAGATTTTATATCATTTTCAGGTGGATACGATTTGGATGAAAATTAATATGCTATAGAAATAATTTCAGAATTGATTAAGCCCCATTCGCATTTCCGACTGGAATATGCATCTGAATATGTATGTATAATATTATGGATGGGTGGATGGAAGACTGCGGAGAAAGAAATAATGAATATTACAAAATAAGAGAGAAAAAATGAAGAAATTAATAGAGGAAAGAAGTTACTTGTATCAGCTCAGCGAGCGCAGAACTTGGCCATGCATATATATAATCACAGTGCTGGTGCTAGACTCGGACGGCGCCTGATTTTCTCCAAACGAAAATCGTTTTTGCTGGGAGGAGCCGTCTCCACCAATATGAAATCGCGATTCCTTCTCTTCAGGGGTTCCACTCCTTGCACTCGGACCGTTAATACGCAGTCGACATTTAGGCGCGAAAGATTGGGGGTTGCCGCCTCCTCGAATATCAGCTCGGTCAAAAGCTCCAACTTCTCCAGATGCAAGCATTCGAGAGCAGGAAACTCTCCACAAGGGCAAGTCATGCGGGTGTCCTTGTACGCTTTTTCCATCAATCTCAGAATGCGGAGGTTGCTCAGCTTGCCTAACGTCCTCATATCCTTTTCTTCTAATTGGGAGTATGTAAAGGTGAGCTTTTTGAGACTGATGGGGAGACGGACGAGAAATTCGTGATGTTCAGACAATTTCTTGAGCTGGCCGTTGACTGAAAGCTTCAGAAGATTTGACATTTTGTCAAGGGGCGGCCACTTTGGCTTGGGCTCGTTAGGGTTCGTGCCGGCTTGGGCTTGTTGTGGTCGTGCGAGTTGGGTTTGTTGCTGGTTGTCCTGGCTCAGGCTTGTTGCGGTTGTGCTGGATTGGGCTTGTTGTAGGCTATTCTGGTCTGGGCTTGTTGTGGTGGGGGTATTGGGGCTTGGGCTTGTTACAGTCGAATTGGCTTGGGCTTGTTGCATGTCGTGCTGGCTTGGGCTGATTGCAGTTGTGCTAGCTTGGTCTTTTGGCGGGTCAAGTTGGCTTGAGCTTATTGCCGTGGTGTTGGCTTCGGCTTGTTGTTGGTCATGATGGCCTGGGCTTCTTGCGGTTGTGCTGGCTTGGGCTTGTTGTAGTTCGTTCTGGTCTGGGCTTGTTTTGGTGGTATTGGCTTGGGGTTGGTGCAGGTCATGCTGGCTTCGGCTTGTTGCGGTCAGTATGGCTTTTGCTTGTTGCAAGTCGTGCTGGCTTGGGCTTATTACAGTCATTCTGGCTTGGGCTTGTTGCATGTCTTGTTGGCTTGGGCTTATTGCAGTCGTTCTAGTTTGGGCTTTTTGTTGGTCAAGCTGGCTTGAGCTTGTTGCAGTGGTGTTGGCTTGGGCTTGTTGCGGGTCATGATGGCCTGGGCTTGTGGAGGTTGTGCTGGCTTCGGCTTGTTGTAGTTTGTTCTGGTCTGGGCTTGTTTTGGTGGTATTGGCTTGGGGTTGGTGTGGGTCATGCTGGCTTCGGCTTGTTGCGGTTAGTATGGCTTCTGCTTGTTGCAAGTCGTGCTGGCTTGGGCTTGTTATAGTCATTCTGGCTTGGGCTTGTTGCATGTCTTGTTGGCTTGGGCTTGTTGCAGTCGTTCTAGCTTGGGCTTTTTGCTGGTCAAGCTGGCTTGAGCTTGCTGCAGTGGTGTTAGCTTGGGCTTGTTGCGGGTCATGATGGCCTGGGCTTGTGGAGGTTGTGCTGGCTTGGCCTGCTATGGAGGTAATGGCTTGGGCTTGTTGCAGGTCATACGAGCTTGGGCTTGTTGCGGTCGGTCTGTCTTGGGCTTGCTGCTGGTCGTGTTGGCTTGGGCTTGTGACAGTTATTCTGGCTTGGGCTGGTTGCGTGTCGTGCTGGCTTGGGGTTATTGCAGTCGTTCGAGCTTGGGCTTGTTGCGGGTCAAGTTGGCTTGAGCTTGTTGCAGTGGTGTTGACTTGGGCTTGTTGCGGGTCATGATGGCCTGGGCTTATGGCGGTTGTGCTGGCTTGGGCTTGTTGTAGGCTGTTCTGGTTTGGGCCTGTTGTGGAGGTAATGGCTTGGGCTTGTTGTAGGTTGTTTTGGTCTGGGCTTGTTGTGGGGGTATTGGCTTGGGCTTGTTGCGGGTCATGCGGGCTTGGGCTTGTTGCAGTCGGTCTGGCTTGGGCTTGCTTCCGGTCGTGTTGGCTTGGGCTTGTTACAGTTATTCTGGTTTGGGCTGGTTGCATGTCGTGTTGGCTTGGGCTTATTGCAGTCGTTCTAGCTTGGGTTTGTTGTGGGTCAAGCTGGCTTGAGCTTATTGCAGTGGTGTTGGCTTGGGCTTGTTGCTGGTCATGAGGGCATGGGCTTGTTGCGATTGGTCTGGCTTGGTCTTGTTGTGGGTTGTAATGGCTTGGGCTTGTTGTGATTGTTCTGTCTTGGGCTTGTTGCAAGTCATGTGGGCTTCCGCTTGTTGCTATCATTCTGGCTTGTGATTGTTGCAAGTGATGCTGGCTTGGGCTTATTGCTGTCATGCTAGCCTGGGCTTGTTGCAGGTCATGCTGGAGTGAGCTTGTTGCGGTTGTTCTAGCTTGGGCTTGTTGCTGGTTGTGTTGGCTTGAGCTTGTCGTTGTCGGTCCGGCTTGAGCTTGGTGAGGGTCGTGCTGGCTTAGGCTTGTTGTGGTTGGTCTAGCTTGGGCTTGTTGGAGCTCGTGCTGGCTTGGGCTTGTTGTGGGCATTCTAGCTTGGGCTTGTTGTGGGTCATGTCCGCTTGGGCTCGTTACAATGGTGGTGGCCTGGGCTTTGTTAGGGTCGTGCTGGCCTGGGCTTGTTGTCTTGGGGCTCGCTTGGGCTTGCTGCGAGTCACGCTGACTTGGGCTTGCTGCGGTCAGTCTGGCTTGCGGTTGTTGCAGGTCGTACTGGCCTGGGCTTGTGGCGGTCCGCGTGACTTGGGCTTGTTGCCGGTCGTCCGGGCGTCTGCTTGTTGCGGTTGCGCTGGCCTCTGCTTGAACCGAAATGGATAAAGATCGGAGGGATACCAAGTTGGCTGCATACTCACAGTACTTAAAATTATCTGGATCAATGGTGATGCCAAGTTTTCTAAGGCGGCGGCAGTTCTTCAGCCATTCACCTGCAAATACGTTGGTGAGGGTGTGGAGGTTACGCAGGAAAATCCGAACAGCTTTGGACGAAGATCCTTGCTCATTTTCCAGAATGAGACTGGTGCCAATCGTTGGACATTCGAAGCCATTGGGAGACTTGAGCAGAACATGTCTCAGCGCTTGCATCTTTTCGATGGAGCAGCCGCTGGGTATTCGGATTCCATAAGGATAATAGCATTCTAGTGTCTGCAGGCTGTGGAGTTTATCGATCGATCCTGGGAGAGTGATGGGAGTAGGCGCTTGGTTGAAGCCGCCGCCGTCGCCGCTTCTTTGTTCGATGGCGAAAGCCAATGCAAGGTAGCGCAGGTGGACGAGATGGCCGATTTGGCTTGGAACCTCTTTGATTTTTGCTTTCTGCAGATCTAACACCCTCAGCAATTTGTACTCACCCAATAGCCAATTCAGCCATTTGTACTCACCAAATACCCAATTCAGCCATTTGTACTCACCAAATACCGACCCGAGCAGCTTCTTTCCCACTTCCTCCTTCCCCTTCTTCGGGTAGATAAGCACCGACCGAAGGTCTCTGCTGGCGCCTGAAATTGAAATATCCTCGTCCTCGTCCTCGTCCTCTTCCTGATCGGCTGTGCATGCGCCGCCACTACTGCTACTGCCATGGATTGCTAAACGTCGAGCTTTAGTGAGGAATCTACTTACAGTAGCTGTGGAATTCTGAGGATGATGATGGACTTTCAGGAAATTATTTGTCTTTGCTTCCAAGAGGGCGACATGTTGCAGAAGACTCTGAATGCGGCAGCTCTTGATTCCACCGGTGGAACTCGTTTCCACCACCCGAACCAGGCTTCTCTGCACCAGCTCCAGCAGACAATCTTCCCCCACATCCTCCAAGCTCTCCTCTCCTCGCTTCTCCAGCAGCCCCTCTGCGGCCCACATTCGAATGAGCTTCCTGGCACGGACCTCCTCGGGAAAGCCCGCCAGGTAAAGAAAGCATGGCTTCAGCTGGTAGGGGAGATATCTGTAACTCAAATGCAGGATCCAGGACGTTCTCTTCTCCCCCTCAGTCAACAGATAGCCAACGCTTTTGCTTGCGCGCTCCCACGCCGAGTCGTCCGCCTTTGTGGCCAACATCCCTGCAATGGAAACGATCGCGAGGGGCACTTTCTCGCATTTTGTCACGATTTCTTGTGCAAAAAGCTTCAGCTTTTCACGGCGGGGCTCGGCCATCTCTCCCATTTTTGCTTTCTTCTCGAACAGAGTCAAACCCTGTGCTTCGCTCAGAGGCTGCAGAGGGTCGCACCTGCCGCTCGCACCCGCCGCGTGACTGCCGACGTCTGCGTTCCGGGTGGTGAGGATGATTCTGCTACCATTCTTAGGATCGGGGAACAATTTTGCCAAAAAGTTCCAGGCCTTGTTATCCCACACATCGTCCACGACGATAAGATACATTTTCTGCATTAGAACCCTCACCACCTCCAACTCCATATTAACCCTCCCTTTTGATAAGCCGACCTGAGGAGCAAGACTACCGTAAATGGATTCCAGAGACCACTGCGGCGAAACAGACACCCATGCACGCACGCCGAAGTGACCCTTGACGCTGTCGTCGTTACTGAGCATATTGGCGACGGCGGATTTTCCCAGACCGGCCGCGCCAACTAGACTCAAAACCTTACGCTCCTGATCTGCATCTGTCGTCGTTGTTAGCATTGTCACCCACTCTGGTAGTTTCTGCCCCAAATCCAACAGCCTTTCATCATCGGCTCCTCCTCCTCCTCCTCCTGATCCATGCAGCGGGTCATATTGGGAAGACGAGATCCTTCGTTCTTCGCTTGGGCCCCCGCGGATTTTAAATGCGAAGCTGTAAACACCTTGGCTCTCCGAAATGGAACGGAGTCTTTGTTTCATCCATTCCACCTCCGAAGCCACTTCACGGCATGCTGCCACCTCGTTCAATATGAAAACGTACCTCTTCAACTGACCCCAGCATCCTTCTGCCTCCCTCGCGTACGCGATTCTCAGGAAGAAGACATCGATGGCTTCCTCCGCCCGGTACGCCAGATCTCTTACCTCCTGCGTCCAGTTCTTCGTCACCTCACTTTCTTCCTCCATCCCGTCTGCATCTTTTAAGAAGCACCCCATCCTCCGGAATTCGGTCTCCATCCACTCCATCTGTGCCCTCGCCCCACGCAGTAGAATGATGTCCTTACTAAGCTCCTCACGGAGCTTATCCACAAGGAATGAAACAGCTGACGTAGCAACTGCCATTTTCACCACTCTTGCTCAAAATTTCCCCCCCCTTCTCTCTAACACCACCCAAAATCCCTCTCTGTATTGTATTTGATACTTCTACGGAGGCTCAGACGGCCATTTTTAGAGGCCGGACCACAGCAGCGGCTACTAACTTCTCCTAGCCCCCCTCTCAACACCCAAAATCCCACTGTCATGCACCCAATTCTTTTTTCTTTTTTCCTTCCGATCTCTCAACACTCAAAATGCTACTCCCAATCCCCTTTTCTTTCTTTCATAGATAGCAATAGCAACCAAATTCCGACTACCACTTGCTCACTTCTTTTCTTTTTTTTTTATATAAAAAAAATTCAACACCCTAAATCCCAGCCTCGAGCTCAGGCACTTTTCTTTCTCTCAAGATTGCCTGAATCCCTCTTTAACCCCTCATGAGTAATCTCATCGTATTGCCTTTGACAGTTATACCACGGATGTGGCTCCATTTGCGGAGAGAAATGTTTGGAGGGCTAGTAACGCTTTTTCCTTTAGAATTCAGAATACATCCATACATAGTAGCATCGACAGTGGCTCTTCTTATATATAATAATAGTAACGACGACGAACAACCACAACAGTAGTAGTAGTAATAATAATAATAATAATAATAATAATAATAATAATAATAATAATAATAATAGTAATAATAATAGTAATAATAATACTAATAATAATAGTAGTAATAATAGTAATAATAATAATAATAATAATAATAATAATTCAAAGTAAAAAATAGTTGTTGAAAATATTTAATATAATTTGTTTAACTAAGATATAAAGTTTTATCAAAATTAAGTATGCGTATAGGCCATATTTGTTAAAAAATATGTATTCATGAGTAAATTATGAAAAATGTTAGATAAAATTTTTGAATAATAATTTTTTATAGAATCATTTATTTATAATTTTTGATTAAATGCACCTATGTGTACTTAGCTTTGGTGCACCGGGTGCATTTAATCCATTTTTAATTTTTAATTTTTTTTATAAAACTATTAATCTACATGTATTTAAGATATAAGACAAGTTTACCATTTTTAGAGGTTTACAGATTTTTTTGAATTTTTTTAAAATAGGGGCATTTTAGTCATTTTCAAATGATTAAAATGTTATCGTTTTTAAAAAATTCAAAAAAATTACCTATTAATCTCCAAAAATAATAAAACTTAATAAATATGTTGATACAATTAGATTAAATCTGAGTGCATTGAAGCTAACTACACTTGAGTGCATAGTATCGGGGTCCTTTATCTTCAGAGGAACGATATCTTCGATGATTTAAATGTTGAAAATATAAATTTAAAACTAATATTTAGTATTAAATTATTTTATTGTATTAATTTTATACATTTGTAGATGGAGCCCATGCACAAATACTAGATATACAAAAGAGTTTCTATAATAATACAGGTGTCAAATACAATAGACAAAGTGAATTTTCTATTAATTATTTATGCTACCCTCTTTTTTAGATATTGGTTGTCATTTAACAAATTTTCTTGAAAGACATAGTAGCCCATTTGCAATTCACCTGTGCTGGGCCATTTTAGGCAAAGTTTACCTTACAGTTAAAATTTCCTCGCTTTTACTCCGACAAATTACTCCAGCCATTTTGTCAATGCCCTACAATCAGCACCAGCACCGCTATTGTTTTCCGACACCTTGCACTCTGTCCGGCGCTGCTGCTCGAGTGATGTTAAAAAGTTGATGTATACCTGAGCTCTATATATTATATTTGCAACATTATTTTTATTTTTATGCATGCGTTGAATATCTTGTGTTGTAAGTGACTTGATAACTTCTTTTGCTTCTGCATTGTGCAGACTGTTCTCCTGCAATTGCAACTGCCTCCTTTGGCTGCTTAGCTGTTCTTGCTAACTGAACTTCTTGAAGTTGTGTCGTGCAAGTAAGATTTTCCACCTACAAATTAAGATTTGGCTCTAAGGCTCATAAGAAAATCATTCTTTGGTTATTGAAACTGCAAGAAAATTGCTGTTGAAACCCAAACTCTTCTTATACTATATTTTGAATCAATTATACTGTTTAGGCATTCTTAATTGGTAAGTGAAAATACATGACCTTTACCTTCTCGTCTTATCTTTTTTTTAAAAAAAGACATTAACGATTTTACTAATGTTAAATTGCATACACAACCTGTATCTAATTAAATAGGATAATTTTGAAGATGGAAAGTTTTTAATTTGAAATGTTTTTAGTTTATCTCAACACACCCTGTGCAAACAGTAAATAGGTTCTCTCATGACCCATCACGTGCTGCCTGAGCACACCCCCTCAGGCGTCAATACCATTGTCACTCATACCTAATTAATTACGAGCCCGATTTCATGTGGGGGGGGGGGGGGGGGGTGCGCGCGGGCGCAAATATCCATTTTTAAAATTTGTCAAATTTGTTTAACACAACTGTTAACCTAAAGGTATTTAACATTTGCATCAATTTTTACTATTTAAAAAAAAAATTAGATTTTTTCGAATTTTTTAAAATCAGTTTCATTTTAGTAGTTTCAAATTATATGGGTATATTTGCAGTTATGATTCATATATTGAAGTCATGTCAATAAAAAAAATCAGGTAGTTTTTTTTATTATTTTTATCATGTTGGTTTATATCCACTATAAAAATTAACGAAATATATGCGGTCCACTTAATTAATTGTTTTAAAATTGGGTTGCTATCTATTTAATATTGTCTGTCAATTTTTTCAAAGGACAGATGACCTCAACATCTAGCAATAGATAGACAAAATTGGACCTCTTCCAATTGGCATTCATGATCACGTTACAGTTTATCACTTCATTGACCTTACACAGAAATAAAAGGAAATTACACTGATATTCTTTGTTCTAATCTGCAGAAGAATATGAGCTATTAGGAATAAATATTATGCCCAAGGAATCCAACCGCAGTTTGCTGCCATGCTCCCGCCTTACGCAGGATGAGGATGCCATGATAATGTAGGACGGAAAAGGTGTTATTGTGTATTAGAAATGGAAAAAAAGTATATTGAGACGAGGAAAAAACGTATTAAATATGAAAAGTTAAGTTGTTATTTTTCTGAAATGTAAAATTATTTTTTTTTGAAAAACGAGAGATCGTATTTCATTCTAACCTAATTTTCATCCCATTCTACAAGTAAACAAAATGGAAGCAATATAAGAATGCTTACCTGCTAATAAACAATAACCAAGGAAGTTGTATTGTTGCAAAATGCTGGCATCATCGAGCGACGGCCATTGCGATGACGAAATACAGACATTAGCAAGGAAAATTTATTTTCTTGCTAAAAGACCAACTTTTGCAAGGGATTCTTTCTCCTTGCAAATAATGAACCTTTTATTTCCTTCCACGAATCATTGCATAAAATCCTTCATTTGCAAGGGAGCTTATTTCCTTGCCAATAGTAAACTTTTAGAGAGGAAATCACATTCCGTGGTAAAAAATCACTGCACAAAATTTAGCATTAGCAAGAGGCCTCTTTTTATCATTTCGACGCTAGCTGGCCAGCTCCCCGCCTTGACGTTTCACTGCGAAATCCGGCCGGTATCGACGGCCTGAAGCATTTAGCTTTCATTTGTTGCCTAGGTCCTATTTCTTGTAAAAAAAAAAAAAATTGAAATCGTCAGACATCAGAGAAGCCAGTGCTTCCTCAAGGCGAAACGTGGCCGTTTCTTTTGCGTTTTCCAATCTCAACATTTTGTATTATCATTGTTGTCTGATGCTTGTTTGTTCTGGCATTTAATTTTAAGGAGAACCTAAGTTTCAGTTCCGACAATTTTATCTCCGATCAGCCAAAAGTGCGATTTAACGGCTATGAGGAAGATCGATATAATGAGGATATACAAAATAGAAGATCGATATAATGAGGATATGCAAAATAGAAAGCAGCAGTTGGTTATGTACCAGCCATGGAGGGAATCAAAGATCGTTGTGGAGGAAGAACGCTGTACAAGATTAATTCTCAAACTCTAGAGAAGAGCAAAGACGGAAATCTGAGATGGAGACAGAGACGGTGCAGCAAAGATGGAAACGCTGCAGTGCGGATGAGAATCTGAGACAGCGACGAAGAGAGTGAGAGAGAAGGCAGCGACCGACTGACAAGAGGGACAGACGGCACGCTCATCCGTCCTAAGGCTTTTACTTTTTTTTTTTTTTTTTTTACTACATATATATATATATATATATATAATCCAGTGCATGCGATTTCACGTGCAGTCCATACATTGTAGGCCCTACTTGATCATAAATAGAAAATATACCTCACCAATTGTATTTAGAATTGTTCACTTTATTAGCATATCAATTTTCATCCAAATCCAACATGCGTGTAATCCTCATCTTAAAATGGTGCAAAATTAATATAATAAAATAGTTTAATGTAAATATCAAGTTTAAAGTAGTTTTTTCAACATCTAAACCGTCTAAAGTATGATTTATATATAGATAAATAAGTATATAAAGTTTCATTACAATTTAATATGTGTGGGGTCCATTTTACAGCGGAGTCCGACTGCACAGGATCATATCTTATATATGTGTGTGTGAGCGCGCTCACGAGCAATTTTTTGGTTTTTTATGAGGTGCCTTCTTAATTACCTTAAAAGAAAAAGAGAGAGAATGTGTTTGTGTCAATCAAAAGTAAAACAAACGGCGAGAATTAACAACAATATATATATGTCAGCTATCACATAAGGTAAACATAAGTGTAAATATATCCTCCATCTGGTAAAGATTAGGACATATCAAAGAGCAGGAGCTTCATTAATTTACAGAAAATATCTCCTGAGGTGCACTGGCAAACTCAGTCTTCCATAAGCCTGTTTATTAGCTGGTCCTGGCAATGACCTGAACCATTAAAATTGCAATTATGAACAGCCGTCAAGCCCAAGATAATAAGGAGGATGACTGAAATTAGAAAAACGGGTTGAGAGAACACCTGCTTCTGGAAGGATGTGCATGATAGAATGCTTACGAGGATGAACAGGAAGAACTCTCACAAGATTAATCAGTCAATGCCTATGACTAGTTGAACGATGCTAACTACTCTTTTTTTTTTTTTTTTTTCCGAGAGAAAAAATATTAGCTACTCATATTAAGCATTAACTTTCAGGCCCCGCTAAATGCGTTGGAACAGATATTATATAGGAGCAACAAATTCGCGATGTAGCATAAGTACATGGCTAAGCTAATAGTATTCATCAAACTCATCATTCATATCCCCATTCTCTTTCACATTCAATCTACGGCAAGCTATTCATCAAAAAAAAAAAAAAAAAAAACAGAAGAAGAAGAAGAAGAAGAAAAATCTACGGCAAGCTGCTGGAGAATTTAAGTATTAGATATACAAATTGTCGGGAGTGTCAGTTAGTAGTGAGTTCTCCTATCATAAAAACTTCTACTAAAATTAGCCTCTATGTTCGAAGAGATTCAGCATTTTATGGAAGAGGCCAACAACTTTCAAAACTTCTGAAATCATTGGCTGCCCACAAAAATTCACTAGCTGCCCACGAGAATGCACGGCCGAACAAGCTCTTAGTAATTAAACCTGCATCTAGAGAAATGTGATGGGGCAGATTTTATATCATTTTCAGGTGGATACGATTTGGATGAAAATTAATATGCTATAGAAATAATTTCAGAATTGATTAAGCCCCATTCGCATTTCCGACTGGAATATGCATCTGAATATGTATGTATAATATTATGGATGGGTGGATGGAAGACTGCGGAGAAAGAAATAATGAATATTACAAAATAAGAGAGAAAAAATGAAGAAATTAATAGAGGAAAGAAGTTACTTGTATCAGCTCAGCGAGCGCAGAACTTGGCCATGCATATATATAATCACAGTGCTGGTGCTAGACTCGGACGGCGCCTGATTTTCTCCAAACGAAAATCGTTTTTGCTGGGAGGAGCCGTCTCCACCAATATGAAATCGCGATTCCTTCTCTTCAGGGGTTCCACTCCTTGCACTCGGACCGTTAATACGCAGTCGACATTTAGGCGCGAAAGATTGGGGGTTGCCGCCTCCTCGAATATCAGCTCGGTCAAAAGCTCCAACTTCTCCAGATGCAAGCATTCGAGAGCAGGAAACTCTCCACAAGGGCAAGTCATGCGGGTGTCCTTGTACGCTTTTTCCATCAATCTCAGAATGCGGAGGTTGCTCAGCTTGCCTAACGTCCTCATATCCTTTTCTTCTAATTGGGAGTATGTAAAGGTGAGCTTTTTGAGACTGATGGGGAGACGGACGAGAAATTCGTGATGTTCAGACAATTTCTTGAGCTGGCCGTTGACTGAAAGCTTCAGAAGATTTGACATTTTGTCAAGGGGCGGCCACTTTGGCTTGGGCTCGTTAGGGTTCGTGCCGGCTTGGGCTTGTTGTGGTCGTGCGAGTTGGGTTTGTTGCTGGTTGTCCTGGCTCAGGCTTGTTGCGGTTGTGCTGGATTGGGCTTGTTGTAGGCTATTCTGGTCTGGGCTTGTTGTGGTGGGGGTATTGGGGCTTGGGCTTGTTACAGTCGAATTGGCTTGGGCTTGTTGCATGTCGTGCTGGCTTGGGCTGATTGCAGTTGTGCTAGCTTGGTCTTTTGGCGGGTCAAGTTGGCTTGAGCTTATTGCCGTGGTGTTGGCTTCGGCTTGTTGTTGGTCATGATGGCCTGGGCTTCTTGCGGTTGTGCTGGCTTGGGCTTGTTGTAGTTCGTTCTGGTCTGGGCTTGTTTTGGTGGTATTGGCTTGGGGTTGGTGCAGGTCATGCTGGCTTCGGCTTGTTGCGGTCAGTATGGCTTTTGCTTGTTGCAAGTCGTGCTGGCTTGGGCTTATTACAGTCATTCTGGCTTGGGCTTGTTGCATGTCTTGTTGGCTTGGGCTTATTGCAGTCGTTCTAGTTTGGGCTTTTTGTTGGTCAAGCTGGCTTGAGCTTGTTGCAGTGGTGTTGGCTTGGGCTTGTTGCGGGTCATGATGGCCTGGGCTTGTGGAGGTTGTGCTGGCTTCGGCTTGTTGTAGTTTGTTCTGGTCTGGGCTTGTTTTGGTGGTATTGGCTTGGGGTTGGTGTGGGTCATGCTGGCTTCGGCTTGTTGCGGTTAGTATGGCTTCTGCTTGTTGCAAGTCGTGCTGGCTTGGGCTTGTTATAGTCATTCTGGCTTGGGCTTGTTGCATGTCTTGTTGGCTTGGGCTTGTTGCAGTCGTTCTAGCTTGGGCTTTTTGCTGGTCAAGCTGGCTTGAGCTTGCTGCAGTGGTGTTAGCTTGGGCTTGTTGCGGGTCATGATGGCCTGGGCTTGTGGAGGTTGTGCTGGCTTGGCCTGCTATGGAGGTAATGGCTTGGGCTTGTTGCAGGTCATACGAGCTTGGGCTTGTTGCGGTCGGTCTGTCTTGGGCTTGCTGCTGGTCGTGTTGGCTTGGGCTTGTGACAGTTATTCTGGCTTGGGCTGGTTGCGTGTCGTGCTGGCTTGGGGTTATTGCAGTCGTTCGAGCTTGGGCTTGTTGCGGGTCAAGTTGGCTTGAGCTTGTTGCAGTGGTGTTGACTTGGGCTTGTTGCGGGTCATGATGGCCTGGGCTTATGGCGGTTGTGCTGGCTTGGGCTTGTTGTAGGCTGTTCTGGTTTGGGCCTGTTGTGGAGGTAATGGCTTGGGCTTGTTGTAGGTTGTTTTGGTCTGGGCTTGTTGTGGGGGTATTGGCTTGGGCTTGTTGCGGGTCATGCGGGCTTGGGCTTGTTGCAGTCGGTCTGGCTTGGGCTTGCTTCCGGTCGTGTTGGCTTGGGCTTGTTACAGTTATTCTGGTTTGGGCTGGTTGCATGTCGTGTTGGCTTGGGCTTATTGCAGTCGTTCTAGCTTGGGTTTGTTGTGGGTCAAGCTGGCTTGAGCTTATTGCAGTGGTGTTGGCTTGGGCTTGTTGCTGGTCATGAGGGCATGGGCTTGTTGCGATTGGTCTGGCTTGGTCTTGTTGTGGGTTGTAATGGCTTGGGCTTGTTGTGATTGTTCTGTCTTGGGCTTGTTGCAAGTCATGTGGGCTTCCGCTTGTTGCTATCATTCTGGCTTGTGATTGTTGCAAGTGATGCTGGCTTGGGCTTATTGCTGTCATGCTAGCCTGGGCTTGTTGCAGGTCATGCTGGAGTGAGCTTGTTGCGGTTGTTCTAGCTTGGGCTTGTTGCTGGTTGTGTTGGCTTGAGCTTGTCGTTGTCGGTCCGGCTTGAGCTTGGTGAGGGTCGTGCTGGCTTAGGCTTGTTGTGGTTGGTCTAGCTTGGGCTTGTTGGAGCTCGTGCTGGCTTGGGCTTGTTGTGGGCATTCTAGCTTGGGCTTGTTGTGGGTCATGTCCGCTTGGGCTCGTTACAATGGTGGTGGCCTGGGCTTTGTTAGGGTCGTGCTGGCCTGGGCTTGTTGTCTTGGGGCTCGCTTGGGCTTGCTGCGAGTCACGCTGACTTGGGCTTGCTGCGGTCAGTCTGGCTTGCGGTTGTTGCAGGTCGTACTGGCCTGGGCTTGTGGCGGTCCGCGTGACTTGGGCTTGTTGCCGGTCGTCCGGGCGTCTGCTTGTTGCGGTTGCGCTGGCCTCTGCTTGAACCGAAATGGATAAAGATCGGAGGGATACCAAGTTGGCTGCATACTCACAGTACTTAAAATTATCTGGATCAATGGTGATGCCAAGTTTTCTAAGGCGGCGGCAGTTCTTCAGCCATTCACCTGCAAATACGTTGGTGAGGGTGTGGAGGTTACGCAGGAAAATCCGAACAGCTTTGGACGAAGATCCTTGCTCATTTTCCAGAATGAGACTGGTGCCAATCGTTGGACATTCGAAGCCATTGGGAGACTTGAGCAGAACATGTCTCAGCGCTTGCATCTTTTCGATGGAGCAGCCGCTGGGTATTCGGATTCCATAAGGATAATAGCATTCTAGTGTCTGCAGGCTGTGGAGTTTATCGATCGATCCTGGGAGAGTGATGGGAGTAGGCGCTTGGTTGAAGCCGCCGCCGTCGCCGCTTCTTTGTTCGATGGCGAAAGCCAATGCAAGGTAGCGCAGGTGGACGAGATGGCCGATTTGGCTTGGAACCTCTTTGATTTTTGCTTTCTGCAGATCTAACACCCTCAGCAATTTGTACTCACCCAATAGCCAATTCAGCCATTTGTACTCACCAAATACCCAATTCAGCCATTTGTACTCACCAAATACCGACCCGAGCAGCTTCTTTCCCACTTCCTCCTTCCCCTTCTTCGGGTAGATAAGCACCGACCGAAGGTCTCTGCTGGCGCCTGAAATTGAAATATCCTCGTCCTCGTCCTCGTCCTCTTCCTGATCGGCTGTGCATGCGCCGCCACTACTGCTACTGCCATGGATTGCTAAACGTCGAGCTTTAGTGAGGAATCTACTTACAGTAGCTGTGGAATTCTGAGGATGATGATGGACTTTCAGGAAATTATTTGTCTTTGCTTCCAAGAGGGCGACATGTTGCAGAAGACTCTGAATGCGGCAGCTCTTGATTCCACCGGTGGAACTCGTTTCCACCACCCGAACCAGGCTTCTCTGCACCAGCTCCAGCAGACAATCTTCCCCCACATCCTCCAAGCTCTCCTCTCCTCGCTTCTCCAGCAGCCCCTCTGCGGCCCACATTCGAATGAGCTTCCTGGCACGGACCTCCTCGGGAAAGCCCGCCAGGTAAAGAAAGCATGGCTTCAGCTGGTAGGGGAGATATCTGTAACTCAAATGCAGGATCCAGGACGTTCTCTTCTCCCCCTCAGTCAACAGATAGCCAACGCTTTTGCTTGCGCGCTCCCACGCCGAGTCGTCCGCCTTTGTGGCCAACATCCCTGCAATGGAAACGATCGCGAGGGGCACTTTCTCGCATTTTGTCACGATTTCTTGTGCAAAAAGCTTCAGCTTTTCACGGCGGGGCTCGGCCATCTCTCCCATTTTTGCTTTCTTCTCGAACAGAGTCAAACCCTGTGCTTCGCTCAGAGGCTGCAGAGGGTCGCACCTGCCGCTCGCACCCGCCGCGTGACTGCCGACGTCTGCGTTCCGGGTGGTGAGGATGATTCTGCTACCATTCTTAGGATCGGGGAACAATTTTGCCAAAAAGTTCCAGGCCTTGTTATCCCACACATCGTCCACGACGATAAGATACATTTTCTGCATTAGAACCCTCACCACCTCCAACTCCATATTAACCCTCCCTTTTGATAAGCCGACCTGAGGAGCAAGACTACCGTAAATGGATTCCAGAGACCACTGCGGCGAAACAGACACCCATGCACGCACGCCGAAGTGACCCTTGACGCTGTCGTCGTTACTGAGCATATTGGCGACGGCGGATTTTCCCAGACCGGCCGCGCCAACTAGACTCAAAACCTTACGCTCCTGATCTGCATCTGTCGTCGTTGTTAGCATTGTCACCCACTCTGGTAGTTTCTGCCCCAAATCCAACAGCCTTTCATCATCGGCTCCTCCTCCTCCTCCTCCTGATCCATGCAGCGGGTCATATTGGGAAGACGAGATCCTTCGTTCTTCGCTTGGGCCCCCGCGGATTTTAAATGCGAAGCTGTAAACACCTTGGCTCTCCGAAATGGAACGGAGTCTTTGTTTCATCCATTCCACCTCCGAAGCCACTTCACGGCATGCTGCCACCTCGTTCAATATGAAAACGTACCTCTTCAACTGACCCCAGCATCCTTCTGCCTCCCTCGCGTACGCGATTCTCAGGAAGAAGACATCGATGGCTTCCTCCGCCCGGTACGCCAGATCTCTTACCTCCTGCGTCCAGTTCTTCGTCACCTCACTTTCTTCCTCCATCCCGTCTGCATCTTTTAAGAAGCACCCCATCCTCCGGAATTCGGTCTCCATCCACTCCATCTGTGCCCTCGCCCCACGCAGTAGAATGATGTCCTTACTAAGCTCCTCACGGAGCTTATCCACAAGGAATGAAACAGCTGACGTAGCAACTGCCATTTTCACCACTCTTGCTCAAAATTTCCCCCCCCTTCTCTCTAACACCACCCAAAATCCCTCTCTGTATTGTATTTGATACTTCTACGGAGGCTCAGACGGCCATTTTTAGAGGCCGGACCACAGCAGCGGCTACTAACTTCTCCTAGCCCCCCTCTCAACACCCAAAATCCCACTGTCATGCACCCAATTCTTTTTTCTTTTTTCCTTCCGATCTCTCAACACTCAAAATGCTACTCCCAATCCCCTTTTCTTTCTTTCATAGATAGCAATAGCAACCAAATTCCGACTACCACTTGCTCACTTCTTTTCTTTTTTTTTTATATAAAAAAAATTCAACACCCTAAATCCCAGCCTCGAGCTCAGGCACTTTTCTTTCTCTCAAGATTGCCTGAATCCCTCTTTAACCCCTCATGAGTAATCTCATCGTATTGCCTTTGACAGTTATACCACGGATGTGGCTCCATTTGCGGAGAGAAATGTTTGGAGGGCTAGTAACGCTTTTTCCTTTAGAATTCAGAATACATCCATACATAGTAGCATCGACAGTGGCTCTTCTTATATATAATAATAGTAACGACGACGAACAACCACAACAGTAGTAGTAGTAATAATAATAATAATAATAATAATAATAATAATAATAATAATAATAATAGTAATAATAATAGTAATAATAATACTAATAATAATAGTAGTAATAATAGTAATAATAATAATAATAATAATAATAATAATTCAAAGTAAAAAATAGTTGTTGAAAATATTTAATATAATTTGTTTAACTAAGATATAAAGTTTTATCAAAATTAAGTATGCGTATAGGCCATATTTGTTAAAAAATATGTATTCATGAGTAAATTATGAAAAATGTTAGATAAAATTTTTGAATAATAATTTTTTATAGAATCATTTATTTATAATTTTTGATTAAATGCACCTATGTGTACTTAGCTTTGGTGCACCGGGTGCATTTAATCCATTTTTAATTTTTAATTTTTTTTATAAAACTATTAATCTACATGTATTTAAGATATAAGACAAGTTTACCATTTTTAGAGGTTTACAGATTTTTTTGAATTTTTTTAAAATAGGGGCATTTTAGTCATTTTCAAATGATTAAAATGTTATCGTTTTTAAAAAATTCAAAAAAATTACCTATTAATCTCCAAAAATAATAAAACTTAATAAATATGTTGATACAATTAGATTAAATCTGAGTGCATTGAAGCTAACTACACTTGAGTGCATAGTATCGGGGTCCTTTATCTTCAGAGGAACGATGTCTTCGATGATTTAAATGTTGAAAATATAAATTTAAAACTAATATTTAGTATTAAATTATTTTATTGTATTAATTTTATACATTTGTAGATGGAGCCCATGCACAAATACTAGATATACAAAAGAGTTTCTATAATAATACAGGTGTCAAATACAATAGACAAAGTGAATTTTCTATTAATTATTTATGCTACCCTCTTTTTTAGATATTGGTTGTCATTTAACAAATTTTCTTGAAAGACATAGTAGCCCATTTGCAATTCACCTGTGCTGGGCCATTTTAGGCAAAGTTTACCTTACAGTTAAAATTTCCTCGCTTTTACTCCGACAAATTACTCCAGCCATTTTGTCAATGCCCTACAATCAGCACCAGCACCGCTATTGTTTTCCGACACCTTGCACTCTGTCCGGCGCTGCTGCTCGAGTGATGTTAAAAAGTTGATGTATACCTGAGCTCTATATATTATATTTGCAACATTATTTTTATTTTTAGTATTAAAATTTTGAAATAAAATATTCAACTGGTTAGTGTCGGAATTCTGAAAATACGTTAATTATGAATTTTTTTTGGAAATAATTTATATCACTAAGATATTATCCAAAGTAATTTTAATAATGAGAAAAATGATGACAAGCTTATCATTTCTTAAAGGGACTTGAGAAAAATTTTCAATTTTAGTTAAAAATATATATGCTAAATTATGAAATATATATATATATATATGTGTGTGTGTAATTTAGGAAAAATGTTTGAATCTATTTATACAAGCATCAGAATGCAATAACATTCAACTGTTGTTCAGAGATGACATGGGAGGGGGATGAGATGAGAATTTGAGACAGAAATG